>JAJGOT010000339.1:0-322500 GCA_022457155.1 Cladopsammia gracilis
AGACTGTTCGTTGGCACGCTAGGCTTCACAGTGCTGCTGTTCCTGTTGCCGACCACTGCTATGTATTATGTTGTGTTTACTGTACTCCGGCTCATGGTGTTGTTTGTTAAGGGTGTCATCGCAAGAGCCATTGATAAAATGAACAATCTTCCAGTGTTTCCATTGATTATTGCTTGTGTGAGACCAGACTTGATACCAGGTATATGTAGTTCTTTTTTTTTTTTTTTGGGGGGGGGGGGGGGGTACTCTGCATATGTTTGGGTGGGACTGTGCAGCTGGGACTCTGAAACCCTTACCCTATACCAGACCGTGTTCAGCTGATTTTGCAACCCTTTTGTAGACTTAACATCGAAAATCCCTGCTCTATACCAGACTTGCTATTTTTAGAACTGTTTGACTATTAGTATTTTTAATGGAAACCATCTGTCAACAATGTTGCTGCAATGATCTTCTAGATCTTTTTGTTTCATTTAGGGAAGGCTCTTTCTCTTCCAAGTTTCAATTCCTATCAACTTGCCAGGAATATTTCTGGCATTCATGGTTTTTCTCGCCTATGAAAGGTAATTGATGATTTGATTCCATGTTGGTGACAACTTGTTGTCTTCTTCCATTCTAGGGGGTGTAGAGTTTGAATTGCTAGATTCACCAGAATGTCCCAGTACAGAGCTCAATACCCTTCGCAACAGCTTCATTAGGGGATTAACTGGTCCCATACCATCCGTGTGCCTGGTTCTTCATAGTCAGCCCCTCCCCATTACGCAGCTGTTGTACCACCCGTTGGTAAACAAGTTCCCTGATCATGACGACTACAAACACAGCTGGCCTTCACTGCTGGGGAAATTGGCTAAAGGAGAATTGATTTATCCGTGGGTGAAACCCAGAAATTCCAAGTAGAAAGTACAGACATCTATCTTACAAGAAGGCTGACTCATAAGAATATGTTCTTTATGTTAAGGGCTCAGAGAATGTAGCCTGCAGCATAGGCATTTTTGGTGGGTGAGTGCTTTGCCCGCCATCTTGGATTCCCAAAATGTAGGGTGCCCGGGGGGGGGTACTCCCTATAATGGGCTATACGGGGATGCTCCGCCCGAAAGGGGTACCTTTTTTAGGCTGGAGGTATATGAAAGGGTCGTGATTTCACGAGTTGAAGTATATGAAAGGGTAGGGATTTCACGAAGAATAGGAAAGGGAACCGAAAACACGCCGTTGAGGCGTAAAAAAGGTAGGGAAAACTGCCATTTAAGTCTTATAAAAACGGCCTTTCAAAATATATCAAACAGACGCAAGTAAAGGCTATATGAAAGGGGTACCATTTTCATTGAAAGGTATATGAAAGGGGTACCATTTTCAATGAAAGGTATATGAAAGGGGTACCTTTTCTGTCAAAGACGGTATATGAAAGGGCAAGGGTTTGGACCTCGGGGCGGAGCATCCCCGTACAAAACGTTGTTGAGTACCCCCCCCCCCCCCCCCCCCCCCCCCCCCCCCCCCCCCCCCCCCCCCCCCCCCCCCCCCCCCCCCGGGGTAGGGTGTTGGGTTGAAGTGAATGGGGGCAGGGAAGTGGAGAGAGGGGAAAAACCTTCTCCTTCCTTTATCTTTCTGTCTGACACCTACCCTTTTGGCCACATTTTCTTCTCTGCCAAATCGTCTAATTTCATATTCCAAGATAGGGCCCAAACATTTTCAGGAAGCAAATATTCAGTGCTTGCTCACCACAAAATACACCTGGACTACAGGCTACAGAGAATGAAGTTAGATAATGTGTTAACCTGTTATTGTACTGCCAGTTTCAGAATCACTAGTTAATGCAACATAACAGTCATCCACCAGCTAGCCTGACACCCAGGGTTGGAGAAATTTGCAGAGGGTTAAGAGAATTTCAGACTCTTTAATGCCATCCTATATTTTATAACCCTGAACTTGCTAAAATCAAAGCAAAAACGATGTTGTTTTCTGATAAGAGGTGAAATCTGTTGGTAGACAGTACCTGTTCCAACATGTGAACAGTTGTCCCATGAAATATGGGGATAAGGCAAGATATGGATATTTCCTAGAACTACACATTGAAACACAAGAAACACAAGTGCCGGTTATACTTTTATTTTACCAAGGTTTCTTAGTTCCCTTTACTTAATTACAAAGTAGAAGGAAGGACCCAGGGGTAGATAATAAGGGCAAAAATAATGAAGACCAAAAGGGTAAAAAAATTAGAAACAAAACGTCAAGAACAGAAATCGGACTTATCCTTGCTGAATTTTCCCTTTGTTTTGACTTTGCTCAGCTTGCTTCTACTATCTGTTGCTGGGTCCCAGAGGATTATACCCGAATACTAGCTTGCACCTTTTTCCAGCCTTATAATTTTAATAAGCAAACTATTAACCTATTGAATTTATACATTATAAACACCTACTGTATTTGTAAATATCTATTTTTAGACTGAAAGTTGCCCTTCTATTGCCCTCTATCCTTGCATATTTTAATCAACAAAAAATGCAAAACTTTTCTTGGAGGGAAATATTGAACTTCTTGCAGTTTAAACTACTTGTTTAACGCCTTTACTCCCAGAGTCAATTATGGAGACATGTACAATGTAGTCAAGTGCAGTTCTAACTTTTGAGTCTTTCAACAAAATGCTGTGGTGTGACCATTCAAATGAAACCTCTTTGGCAGTACTTTTGCATGGTACCATTTATTTCTCAATATTTTACAAAATGAAATTTGGGATTTTTCTTGAATTTTGATGTTTGGCACTTTTGGGAGTTAAAGGGTTTTGCCTAAAAAAAGTTTGAAGGAGCCCACAAGACCAAAAGCTAGAAGTTAGGAACCCAGCTTGTCAAAATGTTGGTGCTACAGCAAAAGTTTAGGTGCTTAAAGTGCCTATAACCCTTAAACATATAATTTTTCAGAATCGACTCTTCATACATTGTTTTGAATGTTGCATTATAGTGACTTATATAGATTTGAATGGACAAAATGCTAATTAGATGATTCTGAAAATATTCATTTAAGGGTTATAGGTTGTTTAATACAGTTCCTTTGATGCCCCAGGCTACTGGGCTTCAGTTAGGCAACAGCCTTGCCCAATGACCTACAAATATCCCCTACTAAAAATAAAGCCTTACAATTATTAATTACATTACTTGGTATACCTTGATTAATGGTAGCTTTGATTGACCCAGCACACACAATGTTAACACATCTCTGTCATTATCATTATTATTATCGCTTAATTTACAGACTCAACTTTGTCCCCTGGGTCTCTCTTCTTCCAGTGCCCTGGAGAGAGAGAGAGAGACCCTGGTCTGGTTTGGTCACATGTCACCCTCTCTCGTTCCAGGGGGCAGAAAGAAGAGAGACCCTGGGAACAAGGTTGTTACACACTATGATTATATGTTAGCCCAGTTTGGGGGTCAAGCCCAAATCATACCGTCCAGAAGGACGTCGGACACCTTATTGAGACTTATATAATGGAGTAACTGGTTAGCTTTCAGGTGAGGTTAGGGGTGGCAGTTTATATAGTTAAATTTAAGACTAAGCAACCCGAGAAGCTAGGTGATACAGTGGTATGGTAGGCTATGTAAGCCTAAGCCTAGCTGAGGTCACAGGTTCAATCCTGAGTGGGATGTTAGATTTTCTTTTTTACACTTAAAAATTTATTGAAAATAAAATTCTAAGTGTCGACATTACGTTATATAAGTCTCAATTAGGTGTCTGACGTTCTTCTGGAAGGTATGATTTAGGCACAACCCAGTTTGAGTGGGTATGCTTAAAAATGGGTATACAGGCTGACTCATTTACATGTTAAAATTTGCCAGAAATAAAATAACTGTTTTTGGCTGGCTATTCACTGTGTGGTATATACTATTAAAATAACAATTTGATTTTAATGTAATGGACCTGCAGTAATTAGCTGCACGCTGTTGCGGTCACCCAGCCAATTTATCTACTGATGTTATTAATTTTATTTGTGTTATGATTATTTGTTCCTCAGCGAAGCTTATAAATTAAATTAATAATTATTATTATTCACCAGTGCCAGTGAAGAGTGGTCTACATTCCCCTTGCCATTTCATGGCTTGGCAAATATCCACCACTATCTCTATTCTAATTGGCTGTTAATATATGGCAATATATTGAGAGTGATGCATGCAATTATGATGCCATACATGACTGTATCTACAGACATTGATATTAACTAGCCTGCCAGCAAGTTCTCTTGGTTGAGGAAAGGCGGCCAGGAGCTTGCTTCCAGGCTTAAATACAGTCAAACCTTGTTAACGAGTACACCGAAGGGCCAGTGCAAAGTGTCTGCAAGAGATTGTATGATTTTGGTATCTTTGGGCCAAGGGAACTATCCGTAATAGGGAGGTGTCCGTATGGAAAGGTTTGACTGTAAGTGTATAATTACGTACGCTGAAGTGATGACATGTACAAGTGCTACATGTTTTCTACTTTCTAGCACCAACAGGAAATAATCAAATTATTTACAAGTTTCCACAATCTGCCAGTCTAAAATGATGAATTACATGTAGGTTTTTGCATGATATCAGAGAATTATTGAGGCCTTGGTTTGTGTTATCCTTGTCGACCTTTGGATTTCAGTGATAATACAATCACTCCGCCTTATACTTCTCACTATCATCCAAAAACTCAATGCTATACACCGAATGCAAATATGGCCGTCCAACAATTTTTTGTTTTGATAGTTTCTCAAGAAAAGAAAAGAAAAGATCAGGTGAGAATAAGTCATTGTGTGCATTTTCAAGGCCATAGTCTTATTTTAGGAGAGGTTATAGCCAATAAAATTTTGGGAAAAACATGAAAGCGAGGCTAGTGAGGCTATAATGTCTTTTCTCATACAAATGCTTAAAATTTCAGTGAGCCATAACTTTGCAACCGTTTAACCAAACACACTCAAACTTTGCAAGATGACACATTTAGCAGCACTTGTTTCCGTGATATCATTAATTTCGCTGAAAGCTTGGTTAAACAAAAAACTGCCTGACGGCCATATTTGCATTCGGTGTATTGACTTATTGTTTATTTTTACGCAATTCACATCATTATACACATCATCCCCCCTTATACTACACTCTTATAGTAGCATGCTGAGATGGGAGAGGATGGGCATTTGTGAAGCATTTATTAATTCTGAAGAATATCTCTTCAAAACTGCCACATTTGGGCCAAAAATATGGGTCAAATCCCCCAATTTCGGCAAATTATTTCTCAAACTCATTGTTTAATAATTCATAAAGTTTAAAAAAAGAAAATCACAAGCATGATGGTTTGGACAAAACGATCCTTATTAGACAGATTTTGGCGATTTCATTCCTTTCTTTTCTCTGTATTTAATGATCATTTTGAGGAGCTATATCCATCAGTCACAAAGGTGTTTCATTAGGCATCCTAACACTGTGAAGACAGTTGAAAAAAATTGACTGTGCCCAGTTTTAAGAACCTACTTCTTGGTGTTTGGAAATCCTAATGACTTTGTGTACTTCTAATCAGCTCTTTAACTAATGAAACAATAATGACACCAAGTCTAAGTAATTTCATCTTCGTGGGCACCACAAAATTCAGACACCCACACCCCAGGGTCCTGAATCCAAGTTAAGGTTTTGGCCAAAGGGATGCTCGGACATTCATTGAGGCTCACTTAGGCTTCTAAAATTTTTATGAGATATGCCTTCAAGAGGACAAGTTTTCAATTTGTGGCTAATAGCCTGCTTCAAGTTGACTTCCACACAGTGGTAGTACAGGCTAACCATCCCCTGTTTCTGTGGGGATGACAACAGAAGTCAAATGCCACACATATGCCCCCCCCCCCCCCCACCCCCCCTTCTTAGGTTGTTAATTGTTTTAGTTTATCATTTTAGAAGTTGGTTGCCCCCAGTGAAGCGTCACTGGCTCGCACCTCATTGGCCTCTCCAGTCTTGGGTGTGTATCGCTCAAACGGTTCCAGAGGAATGTTATCTTCACGCTTTGTGAAGTCCATGCTCATCAGATCATTACGGGAAAGGTGCTCAACTATACCAGTTCCAAAAGCATCACCCGCGACATTTACAGCTGTACGGATGCGGTCTCTGTAAAAGAGAAATTATTTCAATAATAAATACAGTCAGGTTATTTTGCTTTGTTCAGCATCTTTTGACTTACTAAAGAGATAATATCCTTGTAACCAGAGTTAAAACAGAATCAACGACGGTAAGTAGGGGATTTGTGAGGGAGGCAGAGGATGGGGGGGGGGGGGGGAGTTGTTTGGGGGGGGGGGGGGGGGTGGGGGGTGATTGGGAAGTCTCAAACTCCCAACCCATTGCTTGGCAGCTCCCACAATCTAATATTTATTGCAGTTACTTACAAAAACCAGTCCACAGCTAAGATGAGTCCAATGTCATCAGTGGGCAGATTGACAGCTTGAAGGACAAGAACCATGGTAACCAGACCTGCTTGTGGAATTCCCGCAGCACCAATTGAGGCTGCTGTGGCAGTGAAGCTATAAATAAATGAAATAATGTAGGGACATAACTACCATTAATTAACCCTTTGAGGACGGTCCCGGCCAAAATCGTTCTTAATGGAACGATAAGACTCCACTGCTTTAAAAAATTGCAACTTTCTCAATCGCTCGAACATTGCAGTTGTGTGCATTGACTAGAAAGTCCTTCAAAATGAGACACCCAATAAACACAAAAAAGTCAGCGATTTTCGCAGAATATCAGCGTTTGAATTCGGAGAAGAACAAAAATGTCCGTTTTTAACGTCATAGAAAAACAAAAATCACGTTTTTGCCATCAGTTGTTTTTATTGAAATCATCGTTGCAAACCCAAAAGTCAACATTCACAGCAAACTTCAGTCCTAGTCCTACCTTAGAAGTGATTTTTTTTATGCTCTTATTCGTTGCCAGGCCGAGCTGCAGCCTCTCGTTCTTGTGCATCCTGGCCTTGCCTCGATTTTCAACATCACGACCGCACTGCATGCTGGGAAATATCGAGAATTTTTGACAGGGTTCGTTCCGTCCCCCACATATTTCATATTTATACTAAGTCCACAGCCACTCCGACCTACCACCGAAATTTCACGCTTGTTGTGTTCTTCAGTGGTCGCAACTTCCAAAATATGCCGTGGTAGGTCGAGAAATTCATCCAGAGTCGAGTCCCAAAGCTGCTTCGTTTTGTGGCGGCCATTTTTCCAGTTCAACGAACAACGAGCCAAATTTTTAGACGAAGTACAACACCTAACTCGCTTCATTGAGAAAGTGGACTCTTAGCTACCTTCACGCTTAATGATGCTCATCAGGCAGCTACTAAAGATGAAAAATGGCTGTAAACTTACCAAAAATCGCATACAAACCATATTTGATCTGTTCGTATCGCTTAACGAAGCAAAAAACACTACGTCAGAATGACGTTTCTTGTAAACGCGAGCCTTCAGTGTTTTAGAACAGCAGCACTTTCCATGGTAACCCCAAATATGGAGTCACGAAATCCTATGGCTCGTTTATATGCAGAAAATCAGTCAAAAACGTAAAAAGTCACCGTCGTCAATGGGTTAATGACAACAGTGTCAATGATCAGGGGCGGATCCAGGATTTTTCTTAGGAGTGGGTGCACCTCTAAGGAATGACGTAACCACGTTTTTTTTTGTTTTCTTTGCAGAATACCAGTTATATTAGAAAGATGCAGGTCATCTCGGGGGGGGGGGGGGGGGGGGGACAGGGGGGGTGCGCACCCCCTGCACCCCTCCTAGATCTGCCCCTGATGATGAACTTATAAAATTGACTAGAAGATAATACATTTGAAGATTGATATTTTACTTATGTTCACTAATGCTCTCACTCATGAGATATAAAGTTGAACAAGAGAAGAGAAAGCCAGCCCTGTATTACTTTGTTTACTGATATTTTATAAAATAACACTACTTTCGAAGTTTTAAGCCACCAGAAAAGTGGATGTGGGATGAGTCAGCCACTGTAAAAAAAAAACTTGCATTTTATGAAACAGGGCATTGCCATATATGGCGACAGCCTGCTTAAAGTGCACCTAACCCCCCAATTTTTTTTTTGCTTAATCAACTCTATGTATGTTGAAAAGTTGAATAGTTAAATATTTCTTGTTTTTAACGCCACATTAGTGAGTTATAGAGATTTGAATTTACAAAATGGTAGTTAGATGACGTAAATATGGGAATCATTTAATATTATACAACTACTTGTTTTTACCTCCAAGTAATACTTTTTACGAATCAATTGACTATCCACAGTTTGTATTTGGTATTTCTCAAATTGATTTTCCTTAAGTTGTATATTGCATATTGTTAATTGATGTAGAAATGATGGCAAATTCCGGAATTTACGTCATCTAATTAGCATTATGTAAATTCAAATCTCTATAACTCACTAACGCAATGTTAAAAACAAGAAATATTTAACTATTCAACTTTTCAACGTACATAGAGTTGATTAAGCAAAAAAAAATTTTGGGTTAGGTACACTTTAAAAAGCATCGATCAATACTGAACATGATTTAATTGTTTTCCGATATCCTAAATGTTTACACATGGCGCAAATTGACGGTGATATTCAGTTCAAATAAGTTACGTGTAAACTATTGTGTCCCAAGAGACAACAATTGAAAGAGACTTTTATAAGGCTCAGGATATACCATGTTGTCTTACATGTCACCCCTATAGTTCTTACATGTATTTGAAATAATAATAATAATAATAATAATAATAATGATAATAATAATAATAATAATATTTATCCAGGGAGCCCACTCGCCATGGCGGTTTTCAGTGGGTCCCTGCAAATTAAATTTTAAAATGGTTAAAAAAGAAAATAGTTAAAAATAGTTTTAAAATAGTAAAAAATAGATTGTAAAATAGCTTTAAAAAGTTTAAAAATGGAAACTTAAGGTTATTTACAAACTTTTAAGCTTTGCTTGTAGAAACTGTAGACCAAAAAAAATCATATAAAAGAATAAATGAAAATATTAAATAGAATACTGATGCAAACAATTATCAATTATGCATGAGGTTGAGCAAAATATTGTGATTTGTCAGTGGTGAGTAACCAAAGCCGAACTGATCTTTGAGAACTAACAAATCACAATATTTTGTGGTTAGCCGAGTTCATAATTGTTTTATCATTCGATCACCAAATGAAGTCTGTTTTTTCAATTTAATATTTTTTCATAACTGCTAAAACAGAGTTTTTTGCATGTCATGTGGTGGGCTCTCGGCCAATGAAAAGACAGAAAAAAATGCATCGAATGGCAATAAATATTATACCATGATAATTATACCATCATACCAACTGTATTAATAGGTCATGATAATTATACCACTATACCATCTGTATTAATACCATGATAATTATATTTATACCATCATACCAACTGTATTAATAGGTCATGATAATTATACCATTATACCATCTGTATTAATACCATGATAATTATACCATCTACCAACTGTATTAATAGGTCATGATAATTATGCCACTATACCATCTGTATTAATACTATGATAATTATACCATCATACCAACTGTATTACAGCCATGCTCCGTCACGTGTGACCAGTATTTTTGAAAATTTGAATGGATTTTTCAAGTTTACGCGTTGGTTTTGTAAATTCATTCCGAGATTCGGAATTTCCGTAAGAATTTTACCGCATTTTCGGAAACAAAGAGCAACAAAATATCATTTTATTTGAAATGTTACATATCCGAACAATATCTGTTTTTTTTATGTGCGTAGCAAAGTTATTTTTCTGTTAACTCGTGACTTTCAAAGTGTTTTCCAGAGAGATCTTCAAGGTTTCATTCAAATCTCAGACATTACAAAGAAATGTGACCCTATTTTGGAAAAGGTGGTTAAAGGTGAAAGGCGTTTTAACGCGTTTTAAACGAAAACGCGTTTATTTGTGTTTAAACACCGTTTAAACGCGTTAAGAAAATGTTTAAACGAGTTTAAATAACGTTTAAACGCGTTAAAGAAACGTTTAAACACGTTTTTGGTAAGGTGGATGTTTCATCTAATCGAGCGTTTAAACGCAATAATTATTTAAATTATGTCAGACCAGTAACATTATTCCCGCGGGTTTTGAAATAAAGGCGTATAAAATGGCGTTATTTGATAGCTGCTGAAAAATACTAAAACAAGTTATAATATTATTAAAGGCGACTAAGGAAGATCTATGTATTTATATATTTTCATCAGTATTTAATGCGTAAACGACATACCTCTCTTGAGTCACTTGAGTGTGAAGTAAAGTCGATTCCAGTGACAAATCTACTAATACAAAACTTGCCGGGATCTACTGTCTAAATAATCGCTGTAAGAGATTTGTAATTCATACTTGGGACGATCGAAATAAATAAATTGAAGTTGAAAATTGAAGCTTACCAACTCTCTACCTCATGCCAGACTGCATTTGTAGCACAAGTCTCATCTTGGGCCATCTCACTTTTCACATTATATTTGGTTCGGTTTTGAGCGCATAAAACATGAACCACACAAACAAACCACGCACATTTGAGAAATCGCTGTATTGTATGAACTCCAGTTCGAGAAAAACTTGTCACACTCCACGGCACTTACAGTCAATTTATCTCTTTTTAATGATGTTTCAAACGATTTAATTCACAAAAGTGAAATTTCCTTTGAGTAAGAAGATAAAATTATTATAAGAGTGCAAATATTTTCGGCTGTTGAATTGAACAGATCAAGCACCAGTCGGGACTTTGCAAGCGGCATCAAAGTAAATGGCGTGCCATTTGAAAAATGTCTTAGCAAATAAATTTCCAAGTCTAATTGCATTCTTTAAAACAAATGTTTTCACCTGTACTGTTACGATTTCTAGTGTTTTTTGTGAGCAGAACTTTGGTTCTTTCATAAACGTGACTGAAGCTTGTGTGCATACGTGCTCAGGAATGTGACCTCGGGTCCCTTGGGACCAAACAGAGTACAATGTTTCATTTTCCCACCGCTCGTGTTACAAAAATAATTATTCAGTTCTTGTAAGAGCGGCAATAATTTTGGCAAGTATTCTATTTTTACTGGATCGACAGCTTCAAAGATACTTCTTTTTCTTTGTCACTTGCAATTTTAGCTTAATAAGTTTTAAAAGCACTGTTTATCCAACAACACATGGTGATCTACAGTCGGTGAAAACACGCATTAGGAAGCTGTCTTTGTCTGCTGAAATCAGGATGATAGTCCGGTACGTGCAGTCGAGTCTACAAAACCACATTTATACTAAATGTTTTTTCGTTTTGTAACATATTTCCTACTTTGTCTTCACTCGTTTCAATCGCTGCTGTTGTAATCTGGATTATTGTACTGTAATAAAATTGCGTGTTTATCAGAACCATGCACAGTCGCTGAAGCAGAAATTTGATTCCTGATTGATGATGTGATGTGATCTCTCGTGTCTTAAGCTGAGTGGTGAACGTGGCGAAGGATGGAATCTACCCGTTAAAGAAAATGTTTGCTGTAGACATCTTTCTTTCGTATTTATTCAAGATGAAAAGGAAAATCGCCATTGGTATGTTTTGCTATGGAATCGTTTATTTTAAGACCTTGAGGTGGATGTTGCTTTGAAGATTCTTGTCTTATAAACGAGAATGACCGAGGGTTAGCTTGAAATATAAAAATTATGTATATGACTAATATTACCGAGACCAACCTTTATCATGCAAATTAAGTTTGTTTTAGCACTTTCACGGGTAGTTTAATTTCTAACACTAGCATAAACGAGGAAAACATCGCTCCCGTGGGGGCAGCTCGGTTGTCATCACCAGACCGTGACTCTAATTTATGAGCAAATTTATTACGAATAATAATGTGGAAACGAGCTGGGATGATAAGTTATTGGCGAAATAAACGCAGAACATTTTTGAACAAGCGTTTAAACGCGTTGCAAAAGTGTTTAAATGCGTTAAAATAGTGTTTAAACGCGTATATAAAGTGTTTAAACGCGTTAATTACCCTTCGTTTAAACGCGTTTAAACACCATTACGGCAATTCACCTTTGACCACCTTTTCCAAAATAGGGTCACAAATATTCAAATGTTCATTTCAGTCTTGTGATTACTGGTCACGCGTGACGGAGCATGGCTGTAATAGGTCATGACAATTATACCATTTTACGGTATTACTTGCAATACTCTTGCTTAGAACGGTTTTTAGTTGAGTGTTGAAAACCAAAACCAAAACATCACTCTGACCAATCACAACAGACACTGACAATGTAATGAACCAAGTACCGGTGCCAAGTGCAATAAAACGCATGCAAGTGAGTCAATTGGTTTTGGTTTTACCTCTGTTGGTTGAGAAGGTGGTGCGAGGTTTTTTTGGCTAAATTTGCAAAACGTGAGCAATGCAAAACCAAAACGATCACCAAATTACTCTCGACACTCAATTGAAAACCACGCTATAACTTTATCTTACCATGTTGTAATCAACTGTCCAGCATTCAAGGATATGCCATTGACCTGGGCAATAAACACAGCGGCAACAGCTTCATACAAAGCTGTTCCATCCATATTCACTGTGGCACCAAGCGGCAACACAAAACGGCTGATGCGAGCATCAACTTTGTTATGCACCTCAATACAGCGCATCGTCGTGGGAAGAGTCGCAGAACTAAGGAATGTTAAAACAGAAAAAAATTATGGTTTATTTACAAAGAATGTTAGGTTGCTAAATTTCATGGCTGAAAGGCAGTCAGGGTTAAGAACAAAGCATTTTCAGAAAGTAATTCCTGGATATTAAGTTTCTCAGATCAGGCAAGCAGAAGTTCTATATTACAGCAAAGTTTTACTGACTGAGGCAAATGCATGTACCACACGAAAATTTCTTGATAATTTTTCCATATATGATAGGGTTAAAAAAAAAATTTAAGCAACTTATTATAAGTTTCAAATAATTCACCACTATAGTGCAAACACGTAAAGCCATAAATGGAATATCACAGACTGAAGAGCACATTAAAAATTCTAACTGGTGGGAGGCTGACTGGCTTTTTATAGAGCAGGGCAAAAAATATGAACATGAGACTGCCATGTTAATAGTAGTACTGTCCACCTTAGAGAGGTGCCTGCCTTTTAAAGACCTTAGAATGATACAGACAAACAAGTGAAGTTTCATTCATTCATTCATTTATTTTTGCCATTAACCACATAAAAAAATATATATAATAATAATCATAATACAATACACTAGAAATTTATGAACTTAAAGACGATAGACTACAAAAAGTTTAAGGTGGTATTGACAAGGAAGCCTAATATACTGGTAGAAGCCGGTACTTTGGTAGGGACCAGCCAACCACTGATGTCCACGTCATGGAGGTGTACCCCTTATGGAGGTGTCCTCCTTATAGAGGTGTCCGCCTTATAGAGGTGTCCGCCTTATGGAGGTGTATGCCTTATGAAGGTGTCCACATTAAGAGTGTTGACTGTAAACCCTTATGGTGAATACAGTCTAACATCATTCACTTTGATGGATTTTCACTTTCAAGTTAAATAATTACTATTAATACTGGACAGTACTCTTTTGAGTGAGTGAAAACTAATCTGTGTGAGTGTGCTAGGCAAATCACAAAAATTAAGTTTGCAACCCTGAATACAGCAGCTCTGAACCATAGGGCCTTCGGATTACAAGTCAGCAACTAAACTAACAACTTGGTCATGCTGCCTTCCTACCAAAAACAAATTAGGTACAAACCTTGATGCTGTTCCAAAGGCTGTGATAACAGCATCCCTCAAACCAATGAAGTATCTGAAAGGATTCTTACGAACTGTTATTAAATACAGCACCGGGATGACCACGAATGCGTGAATCAACAAACCCGCAATCACAGTTGCCATGTACTTTCCAACCATGTCTAACGATTTAACAATGTCATCCATAGCTGCGACCTTAGCTGCTATCAAACTGCAAATACCAACTGGTGAAACCCTGGAAACAAAATAATATAATTATAACTCTTTTACTCCCAAGAGTGCCAAAAATAAAAAAACAAATTGAAAAACAATCTTATTGCTGATGTCACTGTTTTGACGCCATGTTGCTCATTGTAATGTACCCCAACAGGGTCACTTACATGCTCAAGGACTATCAGTGTACACACATCACACTAAAACATTTTCACTTTACTTTCATTTTTTTTTATGCAACAGTTTATTACATCTTTGATACAACTTTTACAGTCGATCATTTTAAGTTATGTTAGTGAGCAGCGGTGTCTGTTATCTGGTGTTAGCTTGCAGTGATGCACTTATCATTCCATACACAAACAAACACAACATCAAAAACAATAGAAAATAACAAGAAAACTTCACAAAATGAAACAAACAGCAACAGCAAGAACATTGCTTAAAAGTAAATTAATTTTTATCATTGAACTTAAAGTGCCTATCACCTCTAGAAATGGGTTTTCAGAATCAACTCTATAATTTTTTTTTTATACATTGAATAGTTGAATGGTAAAATATTTCTTGTTTTGAATGTTGTGTTAGTGAGTTATAGAGATTTGAATTTACAAAATGCTAATTAGATGACGTCAACCCGGGAATCATTTATTATACAACAACTTGTTTTCACCTCCAAGTAATAATTTTTACGAATCAACTGACTATCCACAGTTTATTTTTAGCATTTATCAAATTAATTATCCTCAAGATGTAAACTGCACATTGTAAATTGGCATAGAAATAATGGCAAAGTCCCGGGTTGATGTCATCTAAGTAGCATTTTGTAATTCAAATCTCTACAACTCACAAACGCGATGTTCAAAACAAGAAATATTTTACCATTCAACCATTCAATGTACAAATAGTTGATTCTGAAAATAACTTTCTAGGGGTTATAGGCACTTTAAAACTTACCACATGACCAAAGTAACCATCTTCATAATCACTTCATTCAGAGCTTCAAAGAAAGCTTTCAGAGGCATCCCTCGCTCACCAGTTCTTCCCAAGACAACTCCAAACACAATGGAAAACACAACCAGTCCCAAGACATTTATAGACCCTTTAGGATCAACCATCATTCCAGAAGGAACTGTCTTGGAACCTTCCTTAACCACCCTTTCCATTGAGTAGTTTCCGGTTGCCGCATCGATTGTTTTGTTGATGTAAGAAATTCTGTCTTTGGCAGTGGTGTATTTAGTTTTTTTCTGAAAGATACACACATAAAAAATTATAACAGTCAAGTCCAAGCAAATCAAGCTTGTAATAACAGTAGGTGCACAATAAAGTTCAACCGTAAAATTGAACCAGTCAAGAACAGTTTGTTTTGTTTATAAAGTTTGATTTATTGAACTGACAATAAAATTGTTGGTTTCACACAAGGGCTTCTATTCAAAGTAGATCCTAGTGCGCTTGAAATCTACTTCGAATGTTAAAGAGTAAAATGCACATTCTCTACTTTGTGACCATGGAAACGTGTCTATTTCAAAGGAGCCAAAGTACGCCGCCAAGTTTGATCTAAACCACACTTGAGAAGGCACTTGACCAATTGGAAAACAGAAGCCGACTAAAAGACACTTGCAGCAGTGTGAAAAATTGATAATAATAATAATAATAATAATAATAATAATAAGTTTTTACTGCTGATAATAATAATAATAAGCTCACGTTGGGCACAGACAGATTCACTCAAAATCGCTCGTCATTTTGCAAAATAATAATTATAACTTTTTCATTTTGATGTTGTTAACATGAAAATTTACAACAGCACAGAACTCATCATTTTCACAAATTGAATCTTTTTTTTGTTTTTCCATTTTTGCAATTTGTGGCGGGAAAATGACGTCATAAAGTTGGCGCCAAAAAATAACTTATTAAATAATATTATGGGATACCTAATGACAATTTCTGAAACAGTTCTGAATCATTACGGTAAGTGCCACTCAAATTTTGGTTGTCCAAAAGTGAAATTCACTTGTCCAAAAAATGAATAAATTAAAAAAAAGTATCGGTAAAACAATTTACAATGTACCGTAAAAACTGACGTATAAACCACATTTGCCCAAAATGTTTGCTCAAAATTGGGAACATCTGCAACAGATTACATGTATACTTTCCAGTGATATAAGTCGACCGGACTTTTTGAGCCTTGAAATTGAACATAAGCCTCCTTACTATTTATTTGAAGGGACTACAACATGGAGCAAACATACAGAATGCAAGGTCACTTTGGTCCACCTCATTTACATGTGTCGATACTCTTTGTAGAACAAGAATAACACAATTGGCATTTTTGTCATTCAATGAGATGCAAATAAGTGGCCCTGTATTCTGTAGTTTAGCCCAATTCGAAGCCAAAGAAAAGAGTCTGTAAACAAGCAGCCATCTTGGTTATCCTTAGTAACCAGGCTAAATAAAAACGTGCTCAAGAAATTTGCATGGTCGGAAAACGGTTAAGTTTATGAGTAAAAAGAAACAGAAAATAATTTGTGGAAACCAGGTTTGTTTACAGTTCACTTTACCTGCTGAAAGGTTGCGGCAACAATGTTGCTGGGGAAGCAGCTCCTAACAAAGAAAAGGTTTAAAATGTACCTTCAGTTGTAAATAATGACATTAACTGAGGAGACCAAGTGGCAGATCAAATTAAGTGCACAACAATACTATGATCAAAGGCTTGTCTTATACAGACACTGTACCTCTCTTTTATTAATGGACACCTCCAAAATATGGACACCTTTCTTATTAGAGACAGTTCACTTGGTCCCACAGGTAAAAAAATTGATAATTTTATAAACTCTACTTGCACCTTTACAATAAAGACAACTCCTGAAATATTTGGACACTTAGCTCTGGCCCTTTGTTATCCGTATTAAGGAGGTTCTACTGTAAAAAACACGATCTGAATCTTTATTACTCATGCGCGAAGTGGCATGAGGTAAGGTTTCGGCTCTGTTTTTCTTGTTACTCATGCGCGTAGCGGCATGAGTTATAAAATGGGCTCTGTTTTTCTTTTTTTTTTATTATTATTTTTTTTTTTTTGGTGTCACGATTTTGCATGCAAATTTATGCACGCATATTTTAAATTGGCACTTCCGGTTCATAGACTTCCTGTTTAGTGACTTCCGGCTACTCCCACTTCCGGTAAAACAGCGTTACTGAAGTGTCACAACAGCATCTCCTACAACCCTACCTACATTACTAATGTTCACGTTAGGTATATATAAGACGTAGAACAATCAGTGGCTTCATTGTGGTACAGCCTTCATTTACAAAACATTCAATAGTAAAGAACGCAGTTTGCAGGAACGATGACTGAATGAAAGGAGTAACTCTTCTTCATATCGGACATCTTCTTATCATGTTTAAAATACATCATAAAATTTTCGTACGCATGCGCATGAGTGTAGGCTGCTTGCAGCCTCTTGTTATTTTTATTTTTTGTGTCACGATTTTGCATGCAAATTTATGCATGCATATTTTAAATTGTGCACTTCCGGTTCAGAGGTTTGCCATTTGCACCTTCTGTTTAGTGACTTCCGACCACTTACACCTCCGGTAAAACAACGTTACTTAAGTGTCACGACAGTGTCTTCTACAACCCTTCTTACATTACTAATGTTCACGTAAGGTATATATAAGACTTAAAAGAATCACTGGCTTCATTGTGGTACAGCCTTCATTGACAAAACATTCAACAGTAAACAACGTGGTTTGTAGGAACGGTGACTGAATGAAAGGAGTAACTCTTATCCATGTCGGACATCTTCTTATTATGTTTTAAATATATCATAAAACTTTCATACGCATGCGCACGAGTATAGGCGACCAAAATCAGATCGACCAAAATTTGGAACAAAAATTGACTTATTTATTAAATTTAGCCGTCATCAGAATAAAATCAGACAAGAGATATCAAATCGAAAAAAAGGATATTCGCTGATACCAGTGACATCCAATTTTGTCTCATGTGATATGTGTTTATGCAATAAGATCCCGAGAAAATTATTTAGAAGATAATATATTTTAATGATATTAGCGGGCATTATAATATGATTTACATGTAATGTCTACTGACCTACATTCCAGAAGACACCTCCAAAACTTACACAAGTGGACACTTGGTTCTGTCCTTTTGAAGCGATATTTATAGAATTCATGTCACTTTGGCACCTCATTTACATGGGTCAAAAGACTTTGTAAAGGGACGCATAACATAATCGGTACTATTGTGACAATTTTGAACAGATGTACATATAAATTATTTATGTTAGTGCAGCAGCTCTATTGTTTAAGGCATTGCAGCTGTTTCTGTTTTTTATGGCTGAGAGCCATTGTTGCTGTTGTTTGTTGTATTATTC
The DNA here is from genome assembly GCA_022457155.1 of Cladopsammia gracilis. Lineage (NCBI taxonomy): Eukaryota > Metazoa > Cnidaria > Anthozoa > Scleractinia > Dendrophylliidae > Cladopsammia > Cladopsammia gracilis. The sequence goes on from JAJGOT010000339.1 coordinate 18,338, forward strand.
GCTCGAAGGGTATCGAACCAAGCTTTTAGCCAGCAGGGTGTCCGGGCGTCCTATGGACGCCCACTGTTTGAAGAAATTCATGAAAATTGTATCTAATCCTTTACAAATTGATGATGGGAAATATCTTCAGGATGTCCACTTTTCAATTTCTGGCTAAAAGCTTGTATCGAACCAACGGTGTGACACTTTACAAGAGCTGCTACAGAAGACACCTCCAAAACTTACACAAGTGGACACTTGGTTCTGTCCTTTTGAAGCGATATTTATAGAATTCATGTCATTTTGGCATCTCATTTACATGGGTCAAAAGACTTTGAAAAGGGAGGCATAACATAATTGGTACTATTATGACAATTTTAAACAGATGTACATGTAAATTATTTATGTTAGTGCAGCAGCTCTATTGTTTAAGGCATTGCAGCTGTTTCTGTTTTTATGGCCAAGAGCCATTGTTGCTGTTGTTTGTTGCATTATTCGCTCGAAGGGTATCGAACCAATGGTGTGACACTTTACAAAAGCTGCTACATTGCCTATAATTTAGCCTTTCTTTGATGTCCTTATAAAAGAGGTTACATACACTGAACAGGGCTGCCATTAAGATTTGAGACAGGAGCTGCCCTGATCTTAACACCCGTAACAAGCTTGTTGCTTTGTCTGTAAATTTAACATGTAACAGGAAAGATCGCCCATAACATCAAGGTCACATCAAGCGTACTCACCCGTGATTAACAGATGCTACGGGTGATGGGCCTTAATGACACCCCTGCTGAGAAACATTACAGCTGAGTGACAGTCAGGATTGAATAAGATTACCACACCTCTGGATTAACCCCTCTATAAAAAGAATTCTGAAAGACGTCGCCAGCACAATACTCAAACTGACTGTTGCAGCGTAAATTAACATGCTGTGGCAGGCAATATTGATTTTCAGTTTAAAACACTCGTTTAAGCTGTTACCTTTGGTAAATATCAGTTTCGTAAATCAAGTGAAAACATGAACTATATTGTTCTTAAACAAACATAAGTTGCTTTGCGAGAGTAGGGCGGATGGAGGAAATAACATCAGTATGAGGAAATTAATCATACAACATGGATAAAAAAAACTAAATTGACATATTCTCAGAATGTGATCCCATGGTTAAGCTTAAGCTTATTAAAGGTTACTAAATTACTAAATAAGGTTACCTGATGAGATCGAGAAAGGCATCTAGTGTCCTGTAGTCATCTACCTTCTTTTCTCCCTTCTCAGATGAATTTTTCCCCGGTTGAATGCTCACTACCAACACTATTCCCAGAATTACGGCCAAAATGGTGGTAGAGAAGTAATAAATGAGAGCTCGCCTTCCGACACGACCTGTAGCTTTCGCATCTAAGGCCGCTAACGCACAGATCAAACTTGCAACGATCAATGGTAAAATGAGCATTTTTAGCATGTTCATAAACAACTCTCCAGGAAATCCAATCAACATCACCACCGTTTTCTTTTGTTCCATGTCCTCGATTTTATTAACGGGGCCGTTTACAAGAGCTCCGATCAAAAACCCGATTATAACGCCAATTATGATGAGAACAAGAAGCAAATCAGTTCGAACTCTCCGGCAGAACGCATTGCAACAACGGCCACATTTGTTGTCGCCCGAAAAACGACCACGACCCATGCCTCTATTTGCCACCTGGTGAGAATTTATACAATTTTGAATCGTTTCACAGACAAAGCTCTCCCTTTGACAACGAAAATATCTCGCGTGCGCGGAGAGAAGACCAACACAGTACAAAGGAGAACCACCGAACAAATCCTTTTCTGGGCTTTTCGAATTCTGTTCATACAAACAAAACCGCGAATGATTTCATTGGCAGATTATGAACACGTGACGAGTTTCTTTAGTCTAAAGCAAACGCAAAATACGCACATACGGTACTTATGATATTTGTCCAGCAGGAAATGGGAAAATAAATGTAAATTTACTGGGTAATATTTGCTCCTTGAAGAAAAAGCCTTTTTAGCAGGCGCCGGTTCATTTATAGGGCGAAATTCGAAGACACGCGCGAAAGGGAAAAGACAATTAACACTGTTGCTCGTGGAAATTTCTCAAACAGGCTTAGATACAATTGGGGTGGGGAGAGGGGCTAGAGGAGTGGTAACCGCTGGTGGAAGCGAGCTTAAGCTCCCTTACTTTTCACGGATTAACGCTGCAGAAGAATTAATGTCTACCCTCAAGCTCGAATGGAAGATAGAAGATGCTAGGTGGAGTCTAGGGACGTGAGCTTGCTAGCCTGTTGGCTGATCGGGACGTGTGTAGCCCGCGCAGCAGGCTTCGGGGAGCCACGCAGCCACGCAGCCCAGGACGTGTGGCGTGTCAGACACAGGGCCCGTCTTTATAAATATCGTGTTTCAGTCGACGGATGATGATGATAAAGCTCAAATATTCTCGCTCAGCTGTCTACTACTGTCTACTAAAATTAATAGTTTTTAGAATTTGTTTCTTTTTTTTATTTATTGTATAAATGACCTTGGCGTTGAAATACCTAAAAACTGCAAAAGACCGCAAACGATAATGCTGTAAACGATACGTAGGATCACAGGCGAACCAAGCTCACTATATCAGATAACCGGTACGTGACTCTTGCTTTATGAGCGGTATTGTGTTACAAAGATTCGATTTACAAAGGTTTGTATGGGAACGCAACGGTTTTGTCTCAAAACTTAAAAATTCGAATGGTATGTGAATAAAATTGACTTACCCTGTTGCTGTGTTGTATTCTTTGTTGTTTGCCTGCTCCTCGGGGCGATTTAACGCGATTTCGGCGAGTTATCGCTGCCGAAATCGCGTTAAATCGCCCCGAGGAGCAGACAAACAACAAAGAATACAACACAGCAACAGGGTAAGTCAATTTTATTCACATACCATTCGAATTTTTAAGTTTTGAGACAAAACCGTTGCGTTCCCAAACAAACCTTTGTAAATCGAATCTTTGTAACACAATACCGCTCATAAAGCAAGAGTCACGTACCGGTTATCTGATACAGTGAGCTTGGGCCGCCTGTGGTAGGATCTACGAAAGACCTCATCAGCCAAAAAATGAACAAACATAACCGACAAACTGCAAGGCTGATCTGACTACTAAAAAAGTAGATTTTGCGAGACACCAATACGACATGCGGGTGACAAGTTGGTTCCAAGGTACGGAACTTGATATTGTGTACGGGTCATTGTGCAATCATTCTTGTAATAATGTCGTCGTTCTTGTTTTGCTAAAAGTTACACCGCGCTAACGAGCCCCAACAGAGCGAAACGGTTTCTGTCGTATTGGTGTCTCGCAAAATCTACTTTTTCACCGGTAGTCAGATCAGCCTTGCAGTTTGTCGGTTATGTTGAAATATCTCCCTGTTAGCTTGTAAAAGCGCCCGGTGCGCAGGCTACTAAGGGGTCGATTCCATGGCGAATTTCAGCCCGAAATTTCAGCAAACGGGCAATCGGACTGAAAAACCTCATGTAATCAGAATGAAATTTCAGCCCGGGCTGAAAAGCGAGGTCACCTGGGTAGAAAAGTGCACTTGGTCATACGCAATGATTTGTTTTCAATGAAACAAGATGGCGGCGTGGGCTATCAGCCCGGGCTGAAATTCAGCTGGAAATTCGTCATGTAATCGCAAGAAAATTCTAGCCCGCCTACCCGCTACCTTATTTTCATCAGCAGCTTCAGGTGGTCTTCTACATAATTAAAAAGAAACATTTTGCAAGAAAATCAGTTATAGATGGTTTTCAAGTTACGTCACGGCGGCCATATTGGTGTACAGCTACAAAAGAACTTCTTTTGTTAGGTACACCAACATGGCCGCCATGCCTTTGTTATTTGAGTCCCACAGGACTGAAGGTCACGTGAGTGAAAACCACCCGATTGCGCTGAGCACCTTTTGAGCACTTTTGAGTTTGGAGCACTATCTTGCATTTTGAGCACCCTTGAGCACTTTTTAGCACTTTGGGCAACATTTGAGCAATATTCCGCACTTCGAGCAAATTACGAGCAACATATGTCTTCTAAAACATTTTAAAGAAAAAACCGTGTGTGTCGCTCGCAACGAGAATCGTGTTCCAAGTCATAAATTTGAATAACTAATAATGTTGTCAAGAATAAAGCACGTTACAGACGAGCAAGTTTTCTATGACAAGTGTACGTGATAAGTTTTACAAATTTTATTTGCTCGTGTGCACCATTTTATTCGTTGATCATAGCTTTCATGTATTTAACAAGGGAGAAAAGGCAAGGTGCTTGCTTATGGTCTTGGTTTCGCTTTGCTTGTGCAATATGAGTACTCGAAGAGACACATGAATTGCAGGTGGTGGGTTCGCCCTTGGGCAACGCAAACACGTCGTAAGTCTCAAGGTTTTACAAACAATTTAGTTAAGGAACTAAGAGAAACAGATAAGGAAAGTTTCGGAAAGTTTTCACGACTTTTTTCGGTTAGTGCTAACTAAGTTACAACAACGATGTTGCACGAAAACTCAAAATAGACAGAAGTAAGAGTCTTCAAATTTTATTATGCATGTAGCTTGCGTGGCAGGCGTTCTAAGGGGAAGGGGAAGGGGAAGGGGGAAAATTCGGGCGCGCGAGAACGCGAAGGGCGCGCGAGGGAGTGGGGAAGGGACTTAGAACGCCTGCCACGCAGGCTATTATGCATGCGATAAAGCATTGTTACGTCCGTCGTTCCATGTGAAGTAACTTGGAAAATATTATTGTTCTGTATTCTATCAACCTTTCGTAACAACCTGTCGAGAAACACAGCGCAAAATAGATTGCAAGGTTAATTTATACTTCGGCAAAAATTGACATATTTAGCAAAAGCTTGGAGGTAACTGTTCACAATTTTTAGCACTTTTTGAGGACTATTTTGACATTTTGAGCACTTTTTAAGCACTTTTTGGCCATTTTTAGGATTTTATCAGCGCAATCGGAAAAGGCCTAATCAGAAGTATTAACATACTGTTGGAGGGTTTACACCGTGAAATAAAAAAAAAAGTCGCTTCAATTTTCAGGTCAAATTGTCCAAAAAAGTTGTTCATTTAATAGAGTATAATTTATGATAAAATTGAAAGCGAAAATGTTTTTTGATGACTTAGCATTCAATTTTATCATGAAATTCATTTAATAAGCAAAATGAACTCTCTAGCGCATGGTTTAACAACTACTACAATACATTGAAATACAATAACTTTATTTATACAGGATAGAAATAAATTGAAAGCGATGCCGCTTGTGGGGTCGTGTTAAAAGTCTGCTATTTACAATAAAATACTGCTAATCTAACTAAAATTACTAAAATTATAATTAAAATTCAGACATTAAAATATTAAAAATTCGCACCCTAAATCACTAAATAAATATATTAATAATTAAATATAATGTCCCATAATGGGAATTTTAATTCCCAACTAACGACATATTTATTACTATTCTAACTAAAATTTAATGGATGATTAATATTGAAACCACTGCCAGTACGATGCATTGTCTGAGGCGAAGAGCTAAAGCTCAAACTGTATACAAAGCTTTTGATTTCTTTGCCATTATGGAGTGTATAAAGGACGTTCGCGCTAATTGTTTATGGACATCCTTACTGCGCACGCAACGCACCGGGCGCGCAAGAAAAGAAATCTATAAAGCGTTTGAAGGGCTGGTGGCCGTTACGTTAACTTTCCTTAGATTATAACACTTGGATGGATGGTGACCCCCAATTTTTTTTTGATACATAATTTTCTTTGCCAATTCTCGACAGATTGTGAAAAAATGTACAAAAAATAATGTAAGAAGTTTAAATTTTTTCCATTTTTCTACCTGCGCGACATCGAATCCTGCCAACTTGCGGCTGACAGCGTTTGCAACTGCTGTCGTTTAATTAAAGATTAGATTTCCTTTAAGGGACGTCACCAGTTGAATGAATTTGCTTAACAGACCTACTCGCATAAAATTTGGGAAAGAAAGTTGTATTTTAGAGATTCATTTGTAATATTTTTAGACTAAAAGACATTGGGGTCATATCCAGTAAGGAAGACCAATGTTTCAAAATTAGGATCGCCTTTCAGATATCTTATCTCGGAAACGAAGTCTGTGATCCCCCATTTTTAACCCGTGAATACGCGCATGCGTAATGAACGGGTTATCGGTAACGGAGACAGACATGCAAATGAGCACTGACTCACTCACTCGCTGTCTCCTTCCATCAGCTGTAAACTTACTGACGCAATGCTTTGTTACGAATGCGTTTCGTAACAAGAACAGCGTGAATCCAGCGATAACAATAACTAATTTGTTGTAAACGAATATAAACAACAATAAGCTTAAAGATGTTTCGCATTTGTTGTCTTTAATGCAACATTAAAATCGATCTAAAAGGATTTTCCAATCGAGACACGCGTTTTGATGCGTATCTACCTTCAAATATTAAAATTTGACCTAATTGAACATGTGTTCCTTGATGTTTTGTGGTCTGGCGCCCGGACTCGCAGTCGGGAGGCAAGGACTGACCATCAATGCATCTAGCCGTCGGTCCCCTATGGGACTCAAAAGTACCGTTCAGTTACCCTTTACCCCAATGGCGGCCAGTAGTACCTAAACATGCTAAACCACACAAGGACGAAACACCTGTCCATGACTGCCACATTCTTGTGCCCAGAGCAGCCATCCATTAGGTCAGCGCCACGGATCAACCCTTTCACGATCAATCCAATCGTCACGGGTCGCAAAACACTCGTGATTCCCGGGATAAAATGTCACGTGTGTGGTAAATTTGTTGTTGCTCCGAAAACTACATTCGCGGTAATAAACAGTTTTTTTAACACTTTTCTTTCTTTACCGCACCATTTTACCCCGCGATCCGCCATGATTAGACAACCATGTCTTGCCGATCTCTTTTGCTTGCGAACGCCCCTGACGTGCGAGAGCGATGATAAGCAGTTGCATTCGCAGGCCATAAATAGATCAACTGGCTGATAATTAGTGAATCCAAATGTCAACACAACTTTTTATTTATTAAAAAACATGTTGCACATGCAGAAAAAGTGTCAGTAAATAACTAAAATATAAGTACCATATTTTGTTGTTGAAATCCTTCCAGTGTTTCAAAAGGCTCTTCATCTGCTTCAACCTCCTCTTCTTCTATTTCGTCATCTTCCTCTTCCATTTCAGTCGCTTCCTCAAACGCAGCCGCTTATTCATCTTGCAGGGGGTACTCCTGCACCGCAGCGCCTCCCCGGCGACGGAAGTGGAAACCGAAGCAAGCAGTGAACCACCTCGCTCTTCGCTCGTCATGTATCACGTGACCTCCTGGAAGTGGAGGTGCCTCATCCACACCAAGCGGAGCTCGTCCTTTTCTAGGCGCTCCTGGATTGTACATTGGGTTTCCATGGTTATGATTCCCATAGTGATGCCTTGTAAGCTTGTGTAACAAATCTTACCGCGGCTTTTAGTCTATTTAGCGTCCCACTAGCTTAAGCTAATGTTGGCCAACCTGTGGCAGGGGCAGAGTGGGAGGTGGAGGAAGGGCTATATTAGCCCCATGAGCGGGAACTTCTTCATAAACGCCACCATTTGCAAATAAGACAGGCCCATTATTTTGTGCGCCATTTACATTTACATGCGGAACAGCTGGGAACTCCTGTTGTTGAATGAGAAAATGCTGAGGTGCTTCATCCTGTGGCCCTGCATTTGCTGGGTGACCATGTGCAGGTGGAGCGTGATGACAACTGCATGCATGCTGTCCATGTGGTGCGCCCTGTCCCAAATGAGCTTCACTGTGTTGTTCTAAATTTGCTCGGTGTGCTTGCAGCCAGGGAACAATAACAAAACTATTTTTGTTCTGCAAATCATCTTGCACATCCTGTAGAACCATATCTAATTGGTCTTTATCCTCTATCTCGAAACGATCTACGACTGGTTCATTTTCGAAGTCTTCTTCTTCGTCGTCATATTCGTGTTTGTTAGGAGGGCTCTTGTCCTCTTCAAAGACGACCTTTTGCAGATTTTCATCGTTTCGTCATTACATTGCATGGGTTCCCTATATTCCTGGTGATGTTGTGGGTCACTCGATCGCGTCGTTGTGGCCATCAAATGTACCAAGAGCCTGTACAGGGCCTGGCGGAATGTCTTGCAGATATGGACGAAAAGTTGACTTTGATCACCTTTGATCTCAATCAAAGGTGTAGCAAAGTTGCACGACACAGGCATGAAATATGACTAAATCAAAGGTTTTATAGCAGTTTTGACATTGCTTTTGATACACCGTTGTCGCAAGTCAAAAGTAATACACATTTGATGCAAGTCACAGGCGAATCAAAGATACCTTGGAACAAGTCAAAGCGATATTTGACAGCACCTTTACTTTGCCTTTGATAAGCGTCAAATGTGTAATACCTTTGACTTTAATCAAAGACGGTCTTTGCCACCTTTGACACCGTGGCAAAGATTTGGCAAAAACGGCCTTTGCCACCTTTGACATATGTCAAAGGCGTGTGGTAAAGGAAATCACTGCTTCGTGCAGTTTTTTAATTTCGTCCCACCGATCCTTCGTCTATTATCACCTCTCTTACTACAAGGCCATCTGCGCTCCTGTGACCACTTTCCAATTATAATTCAGGAATACTACGTCACCCCGCAGTCTTTCTTCGTTCTTTGCTTCATGCATTTTATTAACCTTTTTCATGATGACAGTATCGTCTTCCCCAGGCTGGACGACATCACTCGTGTTTATTGGGCCTTTATTGATTAAGGACCTTTTCACTTCAGTGATCTGCGCATGCGTAGCATCATTTTCTACACAGTTAATCGCCGGCTTTTCCTTGCTTTGAAGGCTGCAGATGGCACCTTTCTACTGACGCATACATTCTGCAAGAATTGTAACATTAGCGTTACTACACAGAGCCAAGCACCTTTGACGCTATTGAGTCCTAGAGTAGTGGTGCATTGATGCAGATTCCCTGGGGTTTAAATAGAATTCCCTGGGGTGCGTGACTCTGGCGCTTCATTCCCCTGGTGTTATTGCCGCCTGACGCACAACTCTTGTGTTTACTGCTTCCTGGACCATTACCATAAGGGCACGGCTTCTGTTGATGTTGGTGGTGGTGATGTTGGACGTGGCGAATACCCAACAAGGCATAGCTCCACGCTCTTGGCATGGTAGCAGCTCTCTCCTCCGCAGAGGCTCCTGTCAGTAAAGAACAGTAAAATATAAAATGGGAGCGCGGGGAACGATGGGAAGAGCTAAAGAGTTCCCCGCGCGCTTTACTTTTTACCTCTACCCAGCCTCCGCGCGTTTTTTTGCCAAGCGTGGAGCGTGACTGGGAGGCCTCTGCGTAGGAGAGAGTGGTAGCAGAGCGATCTTCCCTCTTGACCTTGAATTCGTGTCCAATATTCTAATCATCGCCACAAAACCGACTTCATCTATTTTCCGACTGTTTCTACCGATTATAGTCATTCTCCAATTACACCTTACCCTGGGTGCCAGAGGTACTCTCGCGGCACGCTTTCGTGAGAATTGTCGGCCGAAGGCCGACAGACCGGCTGCGGCGAAAATATAAGAGACATAGGAGGCGTGTAATATGAGAGAGATGAGAGCGGGGGAAAAGTCTCTGGCACCCAGGGTAATATAAAAGACATAAGAGGCGTGTAATATGAGAGATGAGAGCGCGAGAAAAGCCTCTGTTACCCAGGGTAATATAAGAGACATAAGAGGCGTGTAATATGAGAGAGATGAGAGCGCGAGAAAAGCCTCTGGCACCCAGGGTAATATAAGAGACATAAGAGGTGTGTAATATGAGAGAGATGAGAGCACGAGAAAAGCCTCTGTTACCCAGGGTAATATAAAAGACATAAGAGGCGTGTAATATGAGAGAGATGAGAGCGCGAGAAAAGCCTCTGGCACCCAGGGTAATATAAGAGACATAAGAGGTGTGTAATATGAGAGAGATGAGAGCACGAGAAAAGCCTCTGGTACCCAGGGTAATATAAGAGACATAAGAGGTGTGTAATATGAGAGAGATGAGAGCACGAGAAAAGCCTCTGGCACCCAGGGTAATATAAGAGACATAAGAGGCGTGTAATATGAGAGAGATGAGAGCACGAGAAAAGCCTCTGGCACCCAGGGTAATATAAGAGACATAAGAGGCGTGTAATATGAGAGAGATGAGAGCGCGAGAAAAGCCTCTGGTACCCAGGGTAATATAAGAGACATAAGAGGCGTGTAATATGAGAGAGATGAGAGCGAGAGAAAAGCCTCTGTTATCCAGGGTAATATAAGAGACATAAGAGGTGTGTAATATGAGAGAGATGAGAGCGCGAGAGCCTCTGTTACCCAGGGTAATATAAGAGACATAAGAGGCGTGTAATATGAGAGAGATGAGAGCGCGAGAAAAGTCTCTGTTACCCAGGGTAATATAAGAGACATAAGAGGCGTGTAATATGAGAGAGATGAGAGCGCGAGACAAGCCTCTGGCACCCAGGGTAATTACACCTAGGGTGCAATTGGAAAATGACTATATCAGTCCATGAGCTGTGTAAATACCATTCCCCCTGCAGTACGCAATTTGTTCTGCGATATCGGAGCACACGGACCCATTAGGTTTGAACACATTACTAACTGTTGCAGCTCGCCATACTTGCATTAGTTGCTCCTGAAAGGCTTCTTACTCGTATCCTTATTGGAGATTGTCCGTTGCCTTGGTAACCTAGCCTGCTTTAAACTGACATTCCTGTCACATCAGTTGTTAGAAATGTGTGAGCCATCAGGCTACGCTTGTCTTTTATGTTGGTATTTGGACCACGGTAGCCTTGACGACTTTAATGCTACAGAAAACAAAACAATAAAAATTAGCTAAATAAAGTTATTAATCCAGACCCAACAAAAACGTTTTACAGATCACATCAATCTTTCAGTTGACTTTATTTGCCGCCTCACTGCTGGAGCCTCAGCTGAAACATGTGTGCAATTGTTCTTTTAGTCTAGGAGCCAAGTCTGAAAAGAGGCCTAGAAAATAAATTTCGTTGCACCCCTGTGCTATACTTGTCTGAATAGCAAAAAATGATAGAACATTATGTAAGGAATATAGAATGACATCTTTTATTGATAGGCCAGCGGGGCATCACCCCGATATCAGGCATTTTTTTACCGGGTACCTTTTCGCCACACTTCGCTCGAATTACTTGGGCGGAGAGCCCAAGTTATAAAATGCAGTTTGGTAGTGCACGAATTTGCAATTGGGCTCTAATGCGCGTGCGTCAAACTCAGTCAAGCGTAACGAGGAGAAGAATACTGGTCAGCTGACGTCTCGGCTAGCTTCAACGCTTTCTTGATAGGCTCGCCGGCGAAAATTAAATTCTAGTGGCAGATAAATTCTAATATCTCGATCGCTTACTCTTTAGCTGTTATTCAGTCTTTAATTCAATTGAATCAATGGAATATTATTCGAGTTATGAATTCTCAAAGGTACATGTACATATTTAGACTCTTTAGAATGGAACGGTCCGATTTACGACAATTTCCCATCCGTGCGCTAAAACGGGCGGACAAATCGTCACTTATATAAAATCGTCCATTACAAAAATACAGTTTCAAACGACTAGTTCTTCTAGATATAACAATAAAATAACTTTCGCACTACATCGAGAAAGGTGCAACAAGAAAGAACGATTTCTTCACAGCAGATTTTGATCACGTGCTAGGCAACGAGATCTGCCAACGGATCGAATTTCATTTGAACGCCTGAACAATTATTTTGAACGGCTTGCAGTGAACGGCCGAAACAGAACAAAAATTTCGAACGTCTGGCTGTGAACGGCTATGGAAAAATTTCGAGTGGAGTGAGTTTTCAGTCAGAAAGCGAACGAAACCAAAATAGGTCACTTTATGTAAACAAGGGCCCCAAGTGCCAGCGTCACGCAAAATTCATGTTTAAAATTCTTTCTGAACTTCATGTTTACCAATTGTGAAGATAAATCTTGAATGAAACTAAATATAATAATCGAAGTCATAAAGCGGGGAAAGGTACGTAGCAGAAAAGACAGTAAACAAATTTTGTTGTAGTTGTCAGGAAAGGGTAATTTAAAAACCTGAATACAGAAATATGCACTGCCATGAATTCTCTGTTTTCCTTGCAGTTTCACTGGCCACAATTTCTACAAGCGTTAAATATAATCCTTGCACCCGCACTTCACGTAAGTCTTCACGTGTTCCACTTTACAAATGTGCACCAACAGTCAACGACATACAAGACTATCCCAATACTCAGTGCACTCCCTATGATCAAACCCTAAACTGACGTGCATGAAGATTTTCCAAGATATTTTCATTCCAATACACCTAATACAACGGCGCCCAAGTATACGCTCCCACAGCGTCTTGTTAATATACAATTTTGAATTTTACAATGGAGTTTCAAATAATTGTAAAGTGTACAATATTGGTCCAAATAAGCCAAACTTGGACATAACATCAAACATACGTCATTCTTTGATTTATGAGTGTTTTGGACTGTATCCTTTGAAACTGTTCCTAGGAGACTGGAGATTATTCCAGTGGATAGAGTTACTGCAATTTTCTAGGCTTCAAATGGAAAGACGTACGGATTTGTTTCTCATTTTGTCAACTGAAATGTCCTTTTTAATTGTTTTCAAGCTTCAAATCCCTAAGAACTTTTCAAGACACACCACTGTTGATTTTTAGTTCCTGTTTTGGTCACACCACAGGCGACCACCCGATGTTTGTGTGTGTTGCGTGATATCGTTCAATGGCGGTTACAAAAGAAATATGGGTTAACATAAATAACTTGGCCGCGATTTGCTCTGAATACTAAGTTTATGCTATATGTTCAATAAAAGTTTAGATGAAATGTTAAATGAGTCTTGTGTGTTATTTTTTGCCCGTTCTGAGCCGTTTAAGGTGTCATTTCGCGAGATAATTTATCGAACCCCAAGAGTAAGAAGAGAAAGAGAGACAAGGCAGGCAACAAACCAGCCGGCGACCGCGACCTTGTCCACTTCAAGTGCGATCTGACGCTAAACCAGCACATTTCTCACCTCGAAAACGCCGGCATCCGATTGAGCACAAATTTCTTCGTACTTGTGCCGAGCTTGAGCTTCATCCTTCCAGAATTTTTTGAGAAAAGCGAAGTCCATTCGAATCTACCAATCTGCTTTTGAACCGCCAACGGCAGCGATGCGTTGCGTTGCGTTGATTGGTAGATTCGAATGGACTCGCATTCTTCAGATTCCTTTGGTCATGAATCTGGCACCGATCATATTGAGAAAGCAGTTTTTCGGACTTCAGGATCGCTTTTCTCAAAAAATTCTGGAAGGATGAAGCTCAAGCTCGGCACAAGTACGAAGAAATTTGTGCTCAATCGGATGCCGGCGTTTTCGAGGTGAGAAATGTGCTGGTTTAGCGTCAGATCGCACTTGAAGTGGACAAGGTCGCGGTCGCCGGCTGGTTTGTTGCCTGCCTTGTCTCTCTTTCTCTTCTTACTCTTGGGGTTCGATAAATTATCTCGCGAAATGACACCTTAAACGGCTCAGAACGGGCAAAAAATAACACACAAGACTCATTTAACATTTCATCTAAACTTTTATTGAACATATAGCATAAACTTAGTATTCAGAGCAAATCGCGGCCAAGTTATTTATGTTAACCCATATTTCTTTTGTAACCGCCATTGAACGATATCACGCAACACACACAAACATCGGGTGGTCCGCCTGTGGTCACACATGAAAAGCAGAACTTCCCCGAAAAAATTGCAGTAACCACAGCTCCTCGGCAAGAGCAGGCAGAAACAATACAGATAGAAAGAATCAGCTTGACTATTTTTTGGTTTGAATGCAATGCAATATCCTGTTTCCATAGTTTTTGCGTCGACGAAGGAGACGCTTCCTAATCTTGTCGGCTAGGCAGAACGAATCGAGAAAAGTGTCGGTACCAAATCTGCGCCATCTTGAAACGTCACAGTAGTATCCAGCATGCTTAGCGCGTCGTCTAAGGCGGAACGAATCGAGAAAAGTGTCTGTACCAAATCTGCGCCATCTTGAAACGTCACAATAGTATCCAGCATGCTTAGCGCGTGGTCTAGGCGGAATGAATCGAGAAAAGTGTCGGTACCAAATCTGCGCCATCTTGAAACGTCACAATAGTATCCAGCATTCCTAGCGCGTGGAAATCAGGCATCATCCTGGGGAGCTATCACATGTGAATAATCTATTTGTCTTGATTTAGTTTCGGCTTTTTCCCGATTTTGGAATCGTACGGCTCAATACCAAGTAAGTTGTTGGGTCTCTTTGGAATCAAGCAAGAAGTTATTGGATTTTCCTCGCTACCGTTCTGGTATGTTGTGAATGTTCTATCTTGATTTTGCTGTGGTTCTCTGCCTGATTTGGGAAGCTTTCACCTAAATACCGACGTCGTTCTTCGCAATGTTCTACGGTACGATGCAATTCGCTTATGTCTTGTAGCAATAATTCACTGACCGGCCGCGCCAGGCGAACGCAGATTAACTTTACAGTGCTCGAAATTGAGCCTGTATCGGGCGCATTTGCGACTATCGATTTCGCAGTTTTGTGACTAAAATTTGTCTAGCTAATAAAGGAATTATTTTCAACAGTCTTGTGTCTTACTTGCAACTGGTAGTTGTAATTTTATCCGAAAAATCCGCGAAATTCTCGTTGAATGTTGCGTGACTTAATCGGCGATTTCATGCTCCATTACATGTAACGCGGTGTCCAAGAAGTTTATCACGGGAGCACTTTTTCAGGCTTTCTCAGAAATTTCTCATTTCTGGTTCCGGTATTAGTACATGTACTGAAGAGTTTGATTTCAGAATCGAAGAAATAACTGAAATGAAATCAAGACAAATATACTATTTATATGTCGGAAAAGGAGTACACAGCACGGCAGGATTTTGCTCGATCCCACGGCGATAGCGTGAATTTGTTTGATGTCGGCCCGACGTTTTTGCCTGCGTGACGTATCTCGCGACGTAGCCCTTTTAAACAGTGGGTGAATTAATTCATGAAACTGAGGTACTGGTCAAGACGAGGTGCCACGGGATATGGAGACGCACTATAATCTATGATTACTACTAGTCTTAAACTTGGAAGCGAATTAGAAATGCATTCAAATTCGGTTTAAATCTAAATCAATTGGTATTAAGTTCAGCTTCAGGTCCAGTCCAGCTTCAGCGTGAATTAATTTAGTCTATATGTACATCGTATAATATCCTCACTGCATACTCATTACCTCATCGCGTAAGGCTAAGTTATGGGAAGGGTTCGCGACTGTTGAGGCAATAGGCATGCAACGAGGATAGGGCATAAAATGCTGTCAACCGCCACCAGGGGAGGGGCGGGTCGCGAAATTTGGTCGTCGTCCCGGAGTACGGTTAAAATGACCACGTCTCAAGCGGGACGGCGGAATATGTAATCTAAGACCGCAAAGCATCAACCTCGCAACGAGCGTGCGCGGGCACGGGGGAATCCGAAGACGCAATGAAAACTTCTACGATGAGCTAATTAATTATGCAGTGAGAATACTTGTTAACTTTCTTCTTCTATTAACGTATTAATGCGCCATCATTCTTTCGACAAACAAACGTTTTACGCCCGGTTGTTTGTCGTCGACCGTTGTTTCTCATACAAAACTGAATTCAGGTCAACTCATTGTCTGCAGTTACTGTATTAAACAAATTAACTAGGAGTGGAAAGTCTGGGTTTTCACTAAACGGAGAGGACTGAGCCAGTACGACGCGACGATAAGTATACAACACTGCATCATGCCACGATTGTTCGTTATTCAAAGACATCATGGACACCAGTACTGCATATGGAATTATCGCGAAGCCATGACAGCAAAAGGGGTTGCGATGCGCTGTAATTTATGCCTAGCCCATTTATATAGAGGGTCGTGAAGGGGTAAAATGAGAACTGGGATTAGCCTTATTTTGGACTGGGAAAATGGGATTTACTCACCGGGACTGGAATTTAGCCACTGGGAATGGGATGAACAATTATAAAATGGGAATGGGATTTCTTTTCTTCAGCGGTCTTTGCTCCAATATTTTGAAATAGAAGAATAAAATTTCGTAGCAATAGACCTTGCACTCCTCAGTAGAGACAGTAGAGACCGTGAAATCAGTATTTTTCGCCTTCGCGCCCGCGGTCTAGCTACCAGGCTTACACGGTTGCATAGTTCGAGGGTCGTGAAGGGGTAAAATGGGAACTGGGATTTGGGCCAAATTTAGGCTGGGAACTGGAATTTGGTACCCCCCTTCACGATCCTCTATATAGCTTGTGGGAGATAACAACGACATGGAAAGATGGGAATCAAGACAACGCATGCCAAGACTATGGTGTTGTTTCAAAGGAAACAATACTGACCAAAACAAAAGCAGCATTATTTGCCGATCATTCCTATAAAAGGGTATCTCTGCGAAGTCAGTCAGCTGTGAAGGCTGTGCTCGTGTTCAGCACTCTTGGACGACGGAAACAGTGGTGGTGTACTGAGAGAAGATCCGGCAGCAATGGTCTGAGTGACTAGTAGGTGATCCTCTCCGATCCGTCCATCCGAATTGACTTCACTTGGATCCTTTGTCGTCTAAAGACCAAAGCATGTTTCATAGCGGCCCTCTGCGTCAAAGTGATCAACAGCCCCTCCCAAACTGGAGTGCGTTTAATGCCAGAATGTCCTCTGAGTCTCCACCAGTCACATCTATTGGATAGCGGCCAATGATAAACGCTTCAGCTATAGAATACAGTACCATATATACGTTAATGACGAATGCCCAGAACATGATGGTCAGCACATAACAGAAACACAGCGTCATTACCTTTGTCTAGGTCACTTACACTAAAGTCTAGGAAATATACTGTTATGCGTTTGGAACTGAGGCTTTCACGTTGCGCTAAATTAACTTGCTGACTTGCTTTGAAGAAAGTGGACTGTATGACATCGTGCTGGAGTCCGGATTCTACGGCAGTCACCCAGCTTCGGTACTCCTTCCAGGTTCGGATGAGAACCCTCAGGGCCAAGTGCGTAAACCGGCACAGCTGCAGGTGTTGCCGAGGACATGCCCGCGGGGTGTAATCCTTGTTTTCTTATATGACTGCCAGTATATATTTCTGACACGAGGTTACTAACAACTATGGCTGCATAAGTTGATCGAAAATTTGAGAAGGGAAACCACGCTATCGGCAGATTGGAACCGCCTTTCTTCCAGGTTTGAACAGACATGGGTTTGGACAAACCGCATATCACAACAGGAAGACGCGGAGGGATACTTCGCATTTCCACAAATTCTGCTGCACTCAATAGTTGGTTTCTTACAAGTCACGAAAGGACTGAAGTTAATGCTGCCACCAAACACACTATGCGACGTCGAGGAAAGGACTCAGAAAAATTAGGGATAAGATAGATGTCCAGAAAGTTATTACGAGAGACTTTTCCAGCGTTCAGCTTTCGTAACAAAGTAAACCCCTTTCATCTGGTTTGGGAAAACAAGGAACCAGCTACATTCCTCAATATTGCGACTAGCTTAGTGATGCCTTCTGAGAAAGCAGACTAACTTACAGGCGCCAAACAGACGGGAACAGCCTGAGTGTAAGAATTTGCATCCAAAAGGCTTCCCAGCGATGCCATTGATTTTTGGGATAAAATCACAATGGCTAATGTGATGACGATTGCGTCTTTGTCCAAGAAGGGCAGAATATGAAGGGCAGAAGAAAAGGTTGGGTCGTTTATTGGCCTACTTTAGTATAGGCAAGGCTCCCTTGAAGTGAGCTGAAAGCGGCCTTAATTTTCGATGGCATGGGATCGCAATCTCTGAAGTCAGCTCGATAAAATATTTTTGAAGAAGCTGTTTAGAGTAGTCACAGCGAAACTTAGCCAGGAGAATTATTCAAAGCAGCCAACATTCCCACAAAGGAGGAGAAAGAGAACGGCGAGGAGTGATCAGTTCGCTTTAAATCCATATCAACTCTGACAAGACTCCAATTCCGAAGCACTTGGTCGAATAAATTAGTCGAATGCTGTGGACAGGACGTCAATAATGCATTTTCTTTTCTATACATGATGTGCGATGGTAAAGTAGTCCATGATCCGACCTGGAAAAAGGGTTATTGATCGCTGGAAGCTTTTGCGACCAAACCAATGCAGGCGAAGAAGTGTAACCTATAAGACGTCCTTAACAGTTTTGTCAGAGCTTCAAAATGACGGACCACGAATAGGCAGATACAATAACCCTTCTATATGTTACGCACGCTTCAGAAACTTTTTTTTTTAACTTTCTTTTTTTTATTGGCATAATAATCATTACTAGATTACAGTTTAGGATATATATTAAAAATAACTAGTAAGTAAAGAAAGGAAACGCAAAAACAGTGCTTTGTGTGTTATAAACAAAAGACAAAAAAAGTAAAAGTTACAGCAAAAGTCATTAGAAAAATAGGGTGTTTGCGGAAAACTGCAAGAAATCTGTTCAACAATACTTGTGAAGGTGCTACATGAGCAAAGTTGCCAAGGGTTTACAGGTTTATGAGTATCTTTAAAACATTTCGGCAATAAGATTCCATTTCTTTGGTGGGGCGGCGGACGTGGATTCAATTAATATCATAAACTAATTTAAGGTATTTCATAAAGCCTTCTATCTTGGGGGTGAATTCTCCTTTTTTACAGATCCAAATGTAATATCTCACAAGAAGGCAGCAGAAATTTATCTGGTGTCGATTTTTTGAAGAATCAGGCCTCAGACCAAGTGCTACTAAGATATGCAATGAATTATGCTCTTGTGTAATATTATAAGTGGCCATCTTTGACGTCAATGAATTCCAAAAGGATGAGACTTTAGAACAATACCAGAAAAGATGGAGAAGTGTTTCTACTTCATTTCCACAAAAAGTACACTTAGGACAGTTCTTTATTCCAATTTTTGTCAGAAAATTATTAGTTGCTAGTCTCCTATGCAAAAATTTGAATTGAAATTCTATTAGTTTCGTGCTTTTGGTATATTTAAAAGCTAGTTGATAGGCCTCGTGCGATTCGATTTGTTCGTCATTGCATTTGTCAGCTAAATCTTTAAGCCATTTGTCTTGAGATGGTGGAATGATGCATTTGCTGGATAAAAGTTTCTTATACACCAGCCGACTTCCAGAAAGAGGTTGTAAAAGCTTTGAAGAGAAGCTTTGATCGATAGAGTCTTATTGTTAGAGTTGCTTTGGCAGGTTCTCCGAAGAGACTTGCAGAAAGCAGTCCATAGTATTTTAAAGGGCAAACTTTGAGATTAAATTTATTCTGAAATTTGTTGAAACTTAAAAAGTTACCTGCGTCATCTTTCAGGTCTTTAATTTTTGTAACACCTTTGTCGAACCAGTCGGGATAGAAAACAGGAAAATTGTCAATCCTTATAAGAGAGTTATGCCATATACTTTGAGTAAGAAATTGCATTTCGGATGTAATTTGTTTATCAAAGTTTATCTCTGCCCAGATTGTAAGTACCTCTCTAATGAAGCAGTTCTTGGTCGCTATAGTCTTTGTGAAAATGTTTGAACAAAATAGTTCAAAAAACTGCGTGGCACTTGTAACACATTAAATAATGGAAAATGTTAATTTAAAAAGTGCCGAAAATGTAAAAGTTTTCAGACGTTTCGGGCTTAGCCCTTCTTCAGTGAAATGTCAATTTTAGAATTGACATTTTACTGAAGAAGGGCTAAGCCCGAAACGTCTGAAAACTTTTACATTTTCGGCACTTTTTAAATTAACATTTTCCATTATTTATAGTCTTTGTGATGTCCTTTTGGCTGAGATTACTAGTAAGTGCAATTTTTCTCCCACCTTTCTATATTTCAAGATCGAAAAAAAACTTCCACTTTCCCTGGTTTTCAGAGTCTAGATACTTTTTGATCCACATGGCTTTCAAGGATTTGTTGAAAGATTGAATATCTATCATTTTAAGACCTCCATTTGAGTAATCGTTAATCATTACATTGCGTTTAATTTTGTCTCCTTTTTTATTGCAGAGGAAAGAGTAAAAGATATTGTTGACTTCTTTGATAACTTTTTCATTAGTGCATAGAGGAGATAGTACATATACAAGCTGAGAGGCGGCTAGGCTCTTAATAACAGCGATTTTCCCAACCAAAGTTGGCCTACGATATTTCCAGGCGCTAATTCAGAAACTTGTGGAAGGATCGTCATGCAGTCCCGTGACACAGAATTCGCAGTGTTTTCCGTGTACTTCTTTACATCTCTGCCATGCAACGAGCTGTC
Organism: Cladopsammia gracilis; assembly: GCA_022457155.1. Taxonomy (NCBI): domain Eukaryota; kingdom Metazoa; phylum Cnidaria; class Anthozoa; order Scleractinia; family Dendrophylliidae; genus Cladopsammia; species Cladopsammia gracilis. The sequence goes on from JAJGOT010000339.1 coordinate 38,631, forward strand.
GTTAAAGACCACTGAATACATACAATACTGACAAGTTTCTGTTCTCTACAAGCTATAGTCTGTTACAACATATTAGGACGGCATTGATGACGAAAAATCCCGCACCGACGGGTCTTTTAAAGCTGAAAATCCGGCTGTAAATTCAACCGTTCAGCATGCAAGAAAGACGACTATGTGTCGCGCAGCAATGCAAGGCAAACTGCATACCCTGCACATAAGCTTGATGGTGTATAAACAACGAAACCCGGCTGTCAGAACACTCTCTGCTTAGAGGAGACCAGTGATGCCTAAATATCGATAAGAAAATTTCATAAAAGTGGTGCTTGTTTTGGAGGAATAAAACTTTGACGTTTAGTTGGGATTTTGGCACTTATGATTACACACAAGTATTGTTTAAGAAGTACTTCATATTTGGCTGTCATTTGTCATTTTCATATTACAGTGAACTCTCTCTAAGCGGACACCTCTCTATGGCGGACACCTCTCTATAGCGGACAGAAAATTTAGTCCCTGCCGAATTTCACTTGTTTCTCTGTAACTGAACTCTCCCTAAGGCGGACAGCGGACATTTTTCTTCAACATGGTAGTTCAAAAAACCTCTCAAAGCGGACACCGGATGTTTATGAAATTTTACAACAAGTCCAAAATTCCGAAAAATTAGCGCAATCTGATAACAGTGGTTTTAATAAAATATACCAGACCTTACAACATGCCTTAATACAATCTTAAAGTCCCTTTTCCCGTCAGTTAGGCTTGGTTCCCACTAGCGACATAAAGATCATAAACATAGTCATAATCATAACGTTGCTATGATCTAGTGGGAACACATACGAACAAACCGTCGACTTTAAATTTGACGCTCATCAAAGTTGGACGCCATCTTGGAATAACATGAACTGCAAATTACTGGAACTAGGACGTTCATTGGCCAAAATACAATGAATGAACATACGTCATTATGATCACCACTATGAGCGCTAGATTTTACGTTCCCACTACGACATAAGCATAATCACAGACATAATCATAATCATAAGAAAATGCCCGTCTAAGAATGATTATTGTTATATGGCTGGAGTTTTTCGCAATATAACGCGCGCGTTGATTGGTTGATTCATCGTCACATGACATCTAACAAACAAACTGTTTCCCGCCAATTGTCCTAAGCGGGCAACATTTGCGAAAGCGGGCAACAATTTTGACATCAGAGGGTAACATTGCACTGTTGCCCGCTAGCGCACGTGATCAGACCGTGACAAAAGGTGGCATGATTATGATGGATCGAGTGCTCGACGCGTTTTTCAAACTGTCTTGTGTTTTTTTTGTGTGTGTTGCTATATAACAAATCACTTAATGACTGATCCCTCGGGAAACAGTGAATTTTGTTTCCCTCGATTCTCGATGTTTCCCTCGACTTCGTCTCGGGAAACATCGAGATTCTCGGGAAACAAAATTCACCGTTTCCCTCGGGACCAGTCATTAAGTGTTTAATGTTTACTGATGTGTCCAAGTTTGGACGAAATTTTTCTATACCTTACATTTATTTGAAACTCCACGGCAGAATTAAAATTTGCATAATTATCAAAGCGGGACTAAAAGGTACCGGGTAGAAAATGCACGATATCGAGGTGATGTCCCGCTGGCCTAGCAATAAAAAATGTCATTCCGTATTCCTCAGATATTGTGCTATCATTTTGTGCTATTCAGACAAATATAGCAAGGGGGGGGGGGGGGGGGGGGGTGCAACGAATCGACATTTTTCGGAGCTGGCTCCTAGACTATTTCTGATAAGAGTGATTTTAAAGCTATGACGATTTGTATTCCACATACCCACCTGCCAACCTCTAGTCTCCCACGCAGCCGTTATTTGTCTCTTAACGCAACGCTCCGATCCCCACTAACAGTGCACACTGTAAAACCAAAGCAATTGCGAAATTAGTTTTTAACCGTTCTAAACCACTGGCTATTGCATTGCGACTATAGTTCCAAATTTTAGAATGCGCAAAATTTTTTCAAGATACTAGAAACGTGAAAAGCAGGCAAACTTAAAGTGTCCTGTAAAAATGTACCCTAAAAATTCTAATACTTTAGCGTGCCAATGTAAACTACGCGTCACTTGTTGTAAATCACTTTAAAGGCGAGAAAAAAGCTGACCGACAAAATTAGCGATATCGAAATAGACTAAGGGTTTCTTTAAGAATTGCGTGTTTAAAAACATTTTCGGTTCCTATGAAATTCTCGACGAATCAGTTGAAATAGTGACTCAATGGATTTTCTTTTTAAATGAAATATATAATCCTTTATTTTATTGTTCAGCTATTATGTTTTCGCCTTTTTACAACCTCTTTTTAGAAAAGCACTTTTTATGGTTCCAAAACCTTCCTTTTAAATTTCGAGAACAGTCGAATAAGAAATTCGACATTTTTTTTATCAGCGAAGAATACAAACAGCTTCTTCAAGTTTTCTTTTAGGCAGTGGAGTTCGCGCGGTCAACGAGCCTCGAGTGGCGAGTAACGAGGTTTTACTTTTTCTCGGGCTTGTACCCTCGTCCCGCGTGGCCGCTCGTAGATCGCGCGCTTGCTCGTGAAGTTAAAGATAAATACGAGACTGCATGACACCACGTGACACTCACCCACATGACAATCCACGAAGTCAGCAGCAATGTAGTTTTGTGGTAGATAACACATTAGAGCTAAAATCATGCCACAAATGTGTAAAATGAGTAACAGCAATATACCGTATTTTCTCAATCAAACGCCCCCGGCGTTTATTTCAAACTTGGCCTAGTGGTCCCGGCGTTTCTTTGAATCAGTAGTTTTTTCTTGCCCACCATTTTTTTAAAAAGGGTTATTATTCGTTTTTCTTGGCAGCTGTGCACCTTGCCCTTTAATCTTAAGTTTATTATACCACAAATAAACGTTTGAGCGGCTTACTTACAACTTCCACTATTATACCCGGCGTTTATTCGGGGCCCGGCGTTTAATCGAGAAAATACGGTAAACCCAGCCATTTCAAGGCGGACATTTGCAGTTTTAATTATTTCACGTCAGAAACGCTAATATGATATATTAGCGTTTTGAGTTATTGAGATCCAATATCTATGTAAGTAAAAGTAAAGTCGCGCACCCGAGCCAGAAGGCTCATAACGGCCGGAGTTTAAACCCGGTTTCTTTTGCATGAAGCGACTAGGAATATTGCTACTCCCCCCTGGATGGGATGCTAGTCCATCGCAGGGTTACCCCCAGCATTTTGTCGCCGGTACCCATTTATACACCTGGGTGGAGAGAGACAGTGTGGAGTAACAACACGACGGCAGAGACCAGGCTTCGAACCACCGACTTTCAGGTTGAAAGTCCGACGCGCTAACCACTAGACCACCGTGCCGTAATATCTATGGGCGCTTACCATTTATCAGAACTGGCCGGCCAGACCAGCCAGAATGTATCCTTTTGAAGACTTGTTCCTACAAGTCCATCAAAAGGGTGCATACTATTTCTAAATTTACCAGTCTGGCTGTGACGATATGTGTTGAGTTACTGTAATTCGAGAGGTTGTTTTATAGATTATGTATGTAGACACGTGACGAGTTCACGGGTGATTTGTATGGCAATGCGACCGAGTTTTCGGACGATACAATAAATCAAGGATAACAATCAAAAGCTTGGCTTTATTGGATGCGCCATTCGACAAACTTAACATGGTGTCAGAAGTGGGATCTACACAGTAAGCAAAATGACTAGTACGGACCCTGGAGCAAGTGGCAGCGCGGAACAACCGCCGGTTCCAGAAATAGTGATTCAAGCGCCCGGAGAATACAACAACATGGCTGCAGCAAATTGGCATTATGCCAATTCTGCCATCCGGTTTAAAACCGCCTCAGCCTGTCAAGACGGTCAGGTGGAAAGTGGGAGTGTGGAAAAGGAGGAGTGCGGAGTGCGGAGTGCGGAGTGCGGAGTGCGGAGTGTGGAAAATGAGGAGTGTGGAAAATGAGGAGTGTGGAAAGTGCGGAGTGTGGAAAATGAGGAGTGTGGAAAATGAGGAGTGTGGAAAGTGCGGAGTGTGGAAAATGAGGAGTGTGGAAAATGAGGAGTGTGGAAAATGCGTAGTGTGGAAAATGAGGAGTGTGGAAAATGAGGAGTGTGGAAAACGAGGAGGGTGGAAAACGCAAAAATGAAACACTTGCCGATAGGAAGCGATGTATTCTTTGAAAGTTGATTTAACGCGATTTAATTTAATTAAACTATATTAACGATATTAACAATCAGTCCTTGTGTGTTTTCATTCGTACATTAACGAATAGGTAAATAACAGAAGTATTGTGAATTAACGGTTTTAACAATCAGTTCTTGTTCCTATGAAGAGGGTGGCAAAGGGGGGAAGGGGGGGGGGGGGGGGGGTACCGATCACGCATCACGCCGAATTTTTAAGTGAAATCACGCATCACGGGGAAAATTTTTAAGCAATCACGCGTCACGTAAATAAGGAGTAATCCGGCATTAAAATGGTAACAAAACAATCTAGAGTCGGCGTAGGCCTACCTATTGAATGCATTGATATTGTATTCAATTTTTTTGGAAGGATTGCATGTTAATTCATGAATCTTAAAATGAAATAAAAGGATGTTGACTGGCCTAGCACAAATCCTACTAGCGCGTGGTGTGGTTGTTATGTCCTTTGTTCACTAGGTTTTTTGGCTGGTTTGACTTTGACTTTGACCTTGACTAGTATATCTTATAAAAGATCTTCCCTCTTGTATGAAATAAGAGGAGGCTCTTTATAGATTTGTGTTAGTAAAGGTTGCGATTCTGTTTAAATGCCATTCACCTTTACCCAGTCCATGAGGATCTGTTTTAAGTTAGGTACACATGGGTTGTATTGGGTAATATTTCTTTGCGAGCTTTTGTTTTGTTTTTGAGAGCTGACTTTCTGTCAGAAAATGTTACTTCTGAGAGCACCTTCTCAATGAGATTGTTAGGGTAGCCTCTTAGCCGTAGGTTTCATTTGAATTTATTGATGTTTTCCTCGAAAGTTCCTTTGAAAAGTTCGTTCAATTCTGAGGAGTCCAAGGGCCTTCCTTTGAAGAAACCTTTCTTGACTCCCGGTGGGTGACAAGATTTAAAGTGCGTGTAATTCTTCTTAGCATTATCGGCTTTATTTCGCTTTGCTTGTCTTTTGCGGTCAATGTGTTTCTTATTCAGATATTTTCGTGTGTCTGAGACCTTCCGTTTATCAAGACTCAGGGAGCACACGAGGATGAAATTCAACATGTTTATTATTGGCATTCTCAAGTTCTGACATGTTTTTCACCACTGAGCGCGAATTGTTTCTGTATGAGCTGGACTCTCTCTTGTACATTTACGAATGACTTAGTGCCTTGTTCTTAGGCTGATTGACATATTAGTTTAGTGGAATTTGATTAGCGCTCCTAGTAATTTCTGTTCTGCCTGACATGTTGCCAGCTTTCTTATGGTTCTGTTTTCCTTCTTGAATTCTTCGTCGGGTCTGATAAGTGCGCTTTGGCGTTGTAGCGTAACGTCTTAGGACAAGTCTCTTCTACCCTGTGAGCTTCGAGTTTTCTGATTGCGTTTTCTGATTTCTCGATTCTGTCCTCGCCGTGCCAGGAACAGATTCTCTGGACCCACCACGAAGATCAAGGGTCAAGAAAAGACCGGACAGACCTTCAATTAGACGATTTACGTTGAGTCCTTTGAATGTAAGCTTTCTAGTTTTTCAAAGAATTTCGAAAGCATTCACGTATCACGGAAAAATAAAAGGTAAATCACGCGTCACGCGCTTCTAAAATAGCAAATCACGCATCACGCTGCCCTATCTGATCACGCATCACGCTGTTAATTTGGGCACAATCACGCATCACGCGGGTTAATTTTGGGGCAATCACGCGTCACGTAAAACCCCTTTGCCACCCTCTATGAAGAAAGCAATGCATCATTGCATTTTCATTGCTAGATATGGCTACATATGGCACCTTCGTCATTCCCTCAAAATCAAAGTCCACGAAACCGCACATTGTTGTCGAACACGCTAATGGGAAAGTAGAGTGTCAGGACTGCCAAGGATACTCTGCGTCCTATTTATGCGCTCATGCTGTCGCGGTGACATTAAAAAGAGGAACCCTTGAGGTGTACCTCAAATGGCTGATGGCCAACCAGCGTAAGACTGGTGGGCTTAACTACAGCAAAGCCATCACCTTTGGAATGCCGGCTGGGAGAGGTAGGAAAGGAGGGAGACCGCCAAGAAGCAGACGCGGCAAGCAAAGTACCAAATGAATGGGGTTAGTTTCTAGAGAAACTGTGGTGCTGCGTCGGTGGGGGTGAAACACAAGAATTTGGTTTTATCGACTGAGTCGATAAGTAAATTAGCCACCGTAAAAAGATTCGAGAAAGCTGACGTTTCGAGCGCTAGCCCTTCGTCGGAGCGAATCAAGGGATTGTGGGTAGTGTGTGGTTTTATATAGTAGGTGGAGCTCCGCTATTGGTGGAAATTTGGTGACGTGAAAAACAAATGTAAATTAGTTGAATGAAAAGCGTTCGTTAATAGGCCATTTTCGAGTTGCTTTTTGTCTCGTTATCAGAGTGAGGCTTGGTGCACAACCTTTCATGTGAAAATTAGTTTTATTTACATGTGAATGAAAACTAATTTTCATATGGTGGTTACTAGAATGGATACTCCAAAATCAGGTTGGACACCTTATTGAGACTTATATAACGGAGTAACTGGTTAGCTTTCAGTTGAGGTTAGGGGCAGCAGTTTATATAGTTAAATTTAGGACTAAGCAACCCGAGAAGCTAGGTGGTACAGTGGTACGGTAGGCTATGTAAGCCTAAGCCTAGGTTCATAGGTTCAATCCTGAGTGGGGATTTTAGATTTTCTTTTTTACACTTAAAAAATTTATTGAAAATAAATTATAAGTGTCGACATTACGTTATATAATTCTCAATAAGTGTCCGAGGTGATCCAACCTGATTTTGGAGTATCCATTCTAGTCACGACCATTTTCATATGAACTGGTTGTGCACCAAGCCTCGCTTTGATAACGAGACAAAAAGTAACTCGGAAATGGCCTATTCCGTGGGGTTTGAGAGTGCCGATTCGAAAGATGATTTTTTGTTCTAAGTTTTTACGGCTTTCTGTGTTGCCCTGGTGTAGGGAAACGCCACAGATTTTCATGTGCTGTTTAGAATGGTTAGCAAGATTGAAATGACGCGCGACTGTTTTGGATGCGTCCAGTGTGGTTGTCCCGCGAAACCTCTCGCCATGCGCTTCAAGTATTGTGGCAAATCAACAGCAAAACTACCCAGACGGAGCACAATTACATAATTTGTATCCCGCGCTGTTAATTCAATCGTTAATTCACAACAATGCTGCGCGCGATGATTTCTTTAAATTACCTATTCGTTAGTGAACTCTATAGCTGCCAATACCGTACGATTTTAGCAATAAAAATGCAATGATGCATTGCTTTCTTCATAGAAACAAGAACTGATTGTTAACACCGTTAACTCGCAATGATGCTGCGTGAGTTGATTTGTTTTATTTACCTATTCGTTACTGTTCTTTTTAGCTACCAGTACCGTACTATTTAGCAATGAAAATGCAGTAATGCATTGCTTTTTATAGGAACAAGGACTGATTGTTAACAGCGTTAATTCTACCTATTCGTTACTGTTCTTTATAGCTGCCGATCTGCTCAATTTAGCAATAAAAATGTAGTGATGCATTGCATTTTTTATAGGAACAAGGATTGATTGTTAAAACCGTTAATTCACAATAATGCTGTGCGTGTTGACTTCTGTTATTTACCTATTCGTTAATGTCCGAATGAAAAAACACAAGGACTGATTGTTAATATCGTTTATAATTTAATTAAATTAAATCGCGTTAAATCAACTTTCAAAGAATATATCACTTCCTATTACAAATGTTTTTTTTTTTTTGCGTTTTCCACACTCCGCACTTTCCACACTCTTCATTTTCCACACTCCTCATTTTCTCACACTCCCATTTTCCACACTCCGCATTTTCCACACTCCGCACTTCGCGTTTTCCACACTCCGCGTTTTCCACCTAACCGTCTGACGGAAACCTTGCTACGAACTGGAAACGATTCAAACGAACCTGGGACAACTACTCGATTGTGGCCAGACTTCAGCGTTTCGATGAAAAATTCAAGACGGCAATGTTTCTCTCTGTAATAGGAGAAGATGCAATGGAAATATTCGACGGAATGGATTTCACACCAGAAACCGACCGTCAAGTACTTAGCAAAGTAGTAAAAAAATTTGAAGAGTTCTGCATCGGAGAAACGAACGAAACCTATGAGAGGTTAATCTTTAATCGAAGAAATCAAGAAGAAAACGAAAGTATCGATCAATATGTGACGGTATTGCGAAAGCTCGCTCAGACATGCAATTTCTGCAGTTGTCTACAAAATTCGCTTATCAGGGATCGGCTGGTCTTAGGAATAAGGGACGAGTCGATTCGAAAGAAATTGTTGCAAGAAAAGAAGCTTAACCTCTCACGCGCTGACCTATGCCCCTCGTCAACAGAAGGAGCCTCTCCTAAGCCACGAAGTAAGTGGGCAAAGGTCGCCACAGACCTTTTTCAGTTCGAGAACAAAGACTACCTCGTGACAGTAGACTATTTCTCTGATTTCTTTGAGGTAGACCGCCTGTACAGCACGACTTCTGAAACAGTCATAAAGAAGCTGAAAGGCCACTTTGCAAGATACGGGATACCAGACGAAGTAATCTCTGATAACGGGTCACAGTTCACTGCTGAAGAGTTTCGTGTCTTCGCTCAAGCTTACGGGTTCAAGCATACGTGCACCAGTCCGCATCACCCTCAGTCCAACGGCAAGACCGAATCAGCAGTAAAGCAAGCCAAGAAAACCCTGTGAATGGCAAGAAGAGTGAGCGGCAATGATTTGGCCCTCCTGAACGTCCGGAATACGCCTCAGGGAGGATACAACACGAGCCCAGCCCAAAGAATGATGAGCAGGAGAACAAAGACCCCTCTTCCAGTCTCCACAAGTCTACTGAAGCCTCACGTGTTCAAAATACCATGGACATCATTCGCAAGAAACAAGCCAAGCAGCAACACTATTACAACAGGGGAGCCAAGACCCTAGAACAGCAGCATAAAGGAGACAGGGTGAAACTTTAGCCATTTACCCTTGGAAAGAAAGACTGGGCTGACGGACAGGTGGTAAAGGAAGTGCGTCTCCGGTCCTTTGAAGTACAAGCGGATGGGAAGGTGTACATCAGAAACCGAAGGCACCTGCGAAAGTACGAACACATCGAGGACATCGAACCGCCCGCAGAGTCGCCAGTCCCGGAGATAACTGAAGAAGCTAGTACTGCAATAGATGCGGAGATAGGCGTTTCATCAGATGGCCAACAGGGGGAGAGCGGGCCACTGCCAGAGAGCGGCCGGAACCACAGTAACCTCAGCAACGTGCCCAGACACGGCTTACAGAACCCGCAGCGGGCGGTTGCCTGTAAGACCCGCTAGATTCAATGACTTTATCATGGACTAACCATAGGATTAAAATGACGCTTTCTAAAGACAGTTAATGTTCAACGTGATTATATTTGTTTTTGTTTTTTTATTGAAGGGAAGATGTGACGATATGTGTTGATTTACTGTAATTCGAGAGGTTGTTTTATATGTATGGCAATGCGACCGAGTTTTCGCATGAAACAATAAATCAAGGATTACAATCAAAAGCTGGCTTTATTGGATGCGCCATTCGACAAACTTAACACTGGCCGACCAGTTCTGGACGACCAGTTACGAGTTGAGCGTTCTGGCCGAACAGTTCTGACAAATGGTAAGCGCCCTACGTCAATCCCGTTCCTAAGGTCTCATCATCATCATCTTTATCATCTTTATTGAGTCAGTAAAGTCCATAAGGCATCGCACTAACTGCAAACCTATATGTACTAGCAGTAATCACAGACTGATGGAGACGCGTTCGAAGGAATTTCCAGCGGAAATAAGCCCTTTAAACATACCAATAGGGGCGGCCATTTGGGAGACCGTCTGCCAAAAATTCTCAAATTTTACTGCACATAAACCACAGGAAAACCAACACGAAATTAGGATTGCGTTCTTCGAACGCGATAGTAGGGAGAGAGAGGGAGAGAGACGGGAAAAAGAAAGACCCTGGGAACGAGGTTTCATCAACATGAGCAAATCAACCATCTGTCTGACGAATTTTTTGATTATAAATTCTATAGACTGCTAGCAACCTGTTTCTCACTCGAAATGCGTGCTCGCGAGAATAGAAGCCTTCACAACGGGCGCTTCTCATTCAAGCGGGTTTGTGTAGGCTAATGTCATGTAATGTCAAATTCTATGCCAAATTCTGCTCTTCCTTGTTTTGTTCCATTGTCATAAATTTCAATTTGCGCAATTAGTCTTATATTTGGTAAATACAAAGGAACGTATTTTTTTAAAAACTAAAAGTTAATTCACGTTTATCAGTAGCAATGGCTCCTGGGCTCCTGCGTTGTTAAGGTTATGTCAGCTGACGTAACTGTGCGTAAGGCGGTATATTTCGAGGTAGTGTTACATGATGGTGGGCTTAGAACTTTCTCCCTCTCTCTCCTCCTGTCCCTCTCCCCCAAGGTAAGACTGCTACTCAGGTTACCGGTGACGAGAAGGATGTGTTGATAGCAAATGGCCGCCAATATGGCCGCTCAGAGCTCGGGCAGCCAAAATTCTACTGGCTCAACCAGGGCATTTGCCCAGAAACTAAACAAGTAAGTCAACTGACACTTCCCTTGAAATTTAACCAAATTTAAGAGGATTTGTTAAATATAGTTAACGTGTCTGCTTCATTCTAGATTTCGGCGAAATGGCTCGACTACTTTTGGCACACAGACAAGTTTCACTAAATCGCCGTCAACTTCGAGTTCCTTTCTTCATTTTGCGACGGGAACGGTACGTCATTCGTAATACAATACGCACATAAGATTTAACAAACGTTTGGGGTGATAAGCCTAGAAGCTTGTTTGTTATGCGCCGTTGAAAAATCCCAACAAAAATCCCGTCACAGCAGTGAAAGAGAATTCCGACAGTCAGTTAATGGGACATTGTAATTATATATATATTTATCATTGTTACCTCGTTATTTGACGGAAATTGATAATCATTTGCATTAATTTGTGATTCTTTGATTAATGAATGGATTTTGAGAGCAACTGAAGGAAAACAGTGAGCGAGAAATAGTGATTTAGTATTTTAACTGTAAATTTAATACTGAAAAACAACAACTTATAATAGTCTAGAAATTGATAGGTGGTGGAGACAGGAAGTCGCCCACAACCGGCCTATTATTTTCCTTAAAAAAAAAAAATTGCGAGTTTCAATATTTCTTTTATTGTAGATTGCATATGATCTGCAAGGAGAAAGATCCTGCAGAAAGTATTTGTCCAAAAAATGTTATATTTTGAAATTTTAATGTTACTGTTTTGGTTTGTGGGTGACAAATTTTACAGAAGGGTCATTGAGACATGCCACTTATAATTCAGAGCTATCAAGCCTCATGCATTGAGTGTGAGACTCACACAATTGGATGCTTTTATGCTTAAACAAGTATTTCTCGTGCATTAATTATTTTTATTTATTTATTTTTTACAATTTTTTTATGCAAATGGTTCGTTTTGATGTAGACAAAATTACTAGCTAGCAAAGTACTTACACCTAATCAATAATCATGCTTAATCATTCTCTGTTTTGCATTTATACCTGCTTTGAACAGCTAAAACATTATCAGAGCATTGCACCAGTATCTTAAGGTCAAGGGTTCAAATCCTGTTCAAGCCTGAATTTTTTTCAGGTTGCTTTTTCAACTGCTTAACAAATTTCACTCATAAAACATTATCCCTGACTATCCCCAAATAATTTCGCATCAATAAAAAAATTCAAGATCAAAAAGTGTGTGAAATTTTTGTAAGGTCAAGGGTTCAAATCCTGTTCAAGTCTGAACTTTTTTCAGGTTGCTTTTTCAACTGCTTAACAAATTTCACTCATAAAACATTATCCCTGACTATCCCCAAATAAATTCGCATCAATAAAAAAAATTCAAGATAAAAAAGTGTGTGAAATTTTTTGTACTCAAAACATCAGGTTTATTTTCTATCAGTTTGAAACGTATAGGAGCAAAACAGCAACAAAAGAAACCATTTAAGAGCACCTCATTCATGTGCGCATTAATGTGCGCACAACATACATGTAGGTGTCCAATAGCCCATTTCCGAGTTGCTGATCTTTGCCTCCTTTTCCAACCGAGGCCAAGTGAAAAAAACTATTCATATGGATATAAGTTTTATTTGCATGTGAAACAAAACTCCTATTCATATGAATGGTTTTGCACTTGGCCTGTGTTTGAAAAGGAGGCTAAGAGCAACTCAGAAATGGGCCATTACAGCTGTAATTGGACACTGACATGATTGCAATAGGTGCTTGGATGATCAATCACAATAGACAATTTTGTTATTGATATGATTATGATAAAAATAAAAACTGCCACTAATACAATATACGGGTCACTCCATTTATGAAGGTGTGTCTTATAGGTTTGACTGTAATATACTCAATTCAGACTAATGTCCGTGTTAATATCAAATTATTATTTACATATAATGTACATTTGTTTCAGATTCCTCTTAATGAGGTTGTGGAACCTCCTGAGTTTGAGGAGATTGTGCTGGCAAACCAACCATTCAACGAAAATGATCCAAAGAGTAAAATGCTGGAATTTCCAGATGATGACATAGAGGTCACCACTATCACGAGGCAGTGTCGCACTGTCTTGCCATGTTTTCCTAAGGATACTGGGTAACAACATTACACAGGAAAAAATACAGGTTCCCATTTTTCGATATTTCACGGTATTAAAATACCCACAAAAATCTCAAATTTGGAAGAGTGAACTTGGGAATTTACTAAGCGGGAGGGGGGGTCTTCACAAGCCTAATGACTCACAACTGCCAGAGCTTAACCCGGATTCTGTGGCATGAAGCGACTGAGAGTATTACTACTGCCCCTTGGATGGGATGCTTGTCCATCACAAGGTTACCCCCCAGCAATATATCGCCATTACCCATTTATACACGTGGGTGGAGAGAGACAATGTGGAGCAAAGTTTCTTGTCTCAGGAAACAATGCGACGGCAGAGACCAGGCTTGAACCACCAACCTTCAGGTTGACGCGCTAACCTCAAGACACGCTAACCACTAGCCACTTGGAATTTTGTGGGTGTTCTATAAATACCCCCAAAAATGTCCAAAATGGGAATCTGGAATTTTTTTCCTTTTGATTTATTATCATGACAATGATGGTAGTACTGTACAATAATTCAGGAGATTTTGCTAGGAACCATATTTTGGGTAGTGTTAGGAATTGGCTATCATTTCAGAATCAACCGTCGGAAATAATTAATTACAGTATGTACACTTGATTGCAATTACGTTCATTCTAGGCCAGACAAGACACACTTTTCTCAATCACATTTTAAGAATTTTTTCTCCGTGTTTATATATGTTAGTTGTAGTTCAATTTTATCCTTGATTCAATTGTCATTGTCCTTTGTTTTATATATATATATATATATTTTTTAAACTTTATTTAAATGTCAAAGACCGCTTAGCCAGGGAGAAATCTCCCTTACTAATATGGGGACATTCTAAAAATTAAATTGAAATAAATAAATAATTACTAGTAATAATTAAAAAGCTATGTACATTAGGATATCTAAACTATTTACAATAAAATTACATATTAGTGTAGAAAAGAACAATGGAAAATAGAAATTTAATAAAGGATACATGTAAAATTGAACTACAACATATTATACATTGTACACTACAAAATAATAAAGATAATATAAGTTTCAATAAGGCTTATTAAAAAGTCTGATCAACCAGAAAGTATGGTCAGAGTGATGTTTTGGTACTTGTTCTTGCAGTTTAAGGAGGCTCGTGCCCATTTCTCAAGTCCACACCCTTTCAAATTTAATGAGCCATATCTTTTGTTGTAGTGCATAAAAAGACAAGCCACTTTGCATGCAAACACACAATACATTGAACTTTATGGGAGTATAGGATTTGTTTACATCGGTGCTTCCATGGCAATGGAATGGTGATCCTCTGAAATTCACAAGTTGCGGAGTTTCTCTAGATCAAGAGAAATTTTTGTAAAACCCGCTAGTGGACTAATTGATTAGACCATGGGCTTCAGCTGGACAAAGTTTGAAAGAAATGTATGAGAGCGTTTTCGAAATTTTTAGGGATGAAGTTTTGGGGATTATAAATACAGTGAAAAACATACTATCGACATAATTGGCTAACATGTAAAGAAAATGATGCGCGATGGGAATGCAGTTTCATCTCATAGTAGTTTGATTCCATTTGAAATGGTGTGTGAAAAAGTGAGGGGGTTGCTTTGGCCGATTGTGAGAAAGAAGAATTTGATTAGTGTGCGTTCAGCTGCTCTTGATGCCATTTTTGTATGTAATTTGGTCTACGCCTACAAATGTGGTGATAATTTGGAAACCGCGAGATAAATTTTTTTAAAAATTTGACAATCTCGAGATTGGTCATCAATATATATGGCCTGCAAGTTTCAAGGACATTGAAGACATGCAAGGCAATAAAATAGGGCCTCCAATAAACCATTTTTTTCCCGCAGATTTTGTGTTTACAAGTGAGCTTCCTCATTATTCACGAGTATTGTTTTCGAGTTTCGTATGCACGTGCAAAACTTTAGCAAAAAATTTATTTGCTTCGGAACAGAACGTTCGATTGCTTTCCGAAGAATTTTCCGAAATATGCTAATAGCTGGCTTGAGAATTGTAATAAGATTACGCACTCGATTTTGCGCTATTACGCTGTAATGCAGCCATACCGAGGGCCTCTAAAATTGCAGGACAAGAAGAACATATCCCAATTTGGAAATTTATAAACGTAATGCAGAAACAGTGCTGCTTTAATATGTTACACGCAAGGACAGCGTGACAACGTTATATTTTAGCTGAGAATTCTGCTTTGCTCCATTTTATATCTAAATAAGGAACAGATGCTACGCCGATTGCAACAAATAACCAGAGTGAGACAATCATAAATGTGTTATTTCTGCATCCGGCACTTGATGAAATGTGATGTTTCCGACGTTGTCGTCTTCATCAGTACTGTTGTCATTGCTATTCGTAACGCAAGCCAGTTATTAGCATGTTTCGGAAAATTATTCGGAAAGCAATCGAGCGTTCTGTTCGATGCAAATAATTTTTTTTGTAAAGTTTTGCACGTGCATATGAAACTTGAAAACAATACCCATGAATAATGAGGACGCTCACTTGTAAACACAAAATCTGCGGGAAAAAATTGGTTCATTGGAGGCCCTATTTTATTGCCTTGCGTGTCTTCAATGTCCTTGAAACTTGCAGGCCATATATATTGATGACCAATCTCGAGATTGTCAAATTTTTAAAAAAATTTATCTCGCGGTTTCCAAATTATCATCACATTTGTAGGCGTAGACCAAATTACATACAAAAATGGCATCAAGAGCAGCTGAACGCACACTAATCAAATCCTTCTTTCTCACAATCGGCCAAAGCAACCCCCTCACTTTTTCACACACCATTTCAAATGGAATCAAACTACTATGAGATGAAACTGCATCCCCATCGCGCATCATTTTCTTTACATATTAGCCAATTATGTCGATAGTATGTTTTTCACTGTATTTATAATCCCCAAAACTTCATCCCTAAAAATTTCGAAAATGCTCTCATACATTTCTTTCAAACTTTGTCCAGTTGAAGCCCATAGTCTAATCAATTAGTCCACTAGTGGGTTTTACAAAAATTTCTCTTGATCTAGAGAAACTCCGCAACTTGTGAATTTCAGAGGATCACCATTCCGTTGCCATGGAAGCACCGATGTAAACAAATCCTATACTCCCATAAAGTTCAATGTATTGTGTGTTTGCATGCAAAGTGGCTTGTCTTTTTATGCACTACAACAAAAGATATGGCCCATTAAAATTGAAAGGGTGTGGACTTGAGAAATGGGTACGAGCCTCCTTAACCCTTTTGAGTGAAAAGTTTAGTGCACTTTTTATGGTAACATATATTTTCTGTATTGTATTTTTAAATTGTTTGTTTGCTGTTAATATTCATTTTTCTCTGCAGAATTGAGAACAACCCACAGCTTAAAGACTGCATTCATTGCTACTCAGCTGACTGGGCAATTGTTAATCGCAGGTACGGTATGAATAAAGTCACATGTGTTGTAAACATCCTTCCTGGATTTGTAAGATTTTACAAACTTCTTGTTCAATTCAATGTTAAGTATAACATGCCAACTCTCCTAGATTATCTGAGAGTTTCAGAGCGGATCTCCCAGTCTCTGGTACAGATCACTGAATCTCCCACTTCAGATAAAAGCCAATTTGGTTCTTTTCCGTACAACAGGCTAAGTTTTACCCATAATTTCCCCCCAATCCAGACATTTCCGTCAGTGTTTCAAATTCATGTTAAGTTCTTGGCTGCATGTCTGTGTGCCTTACACTCAATTACTCAGACATCTGCCATCAGCAGTTATAAGCAACTATGTAGGGGTACAGGGTAAGTCAATGAAATGCCTTGGGTGGAGTGGAGGATGTGGGGGGGGGGGGGGGGGGAGGATGGGGATTGATGATGGGAGGTTGACACAAAATAAAAAGTCTCCAGATTTCATATCTCCAGCAGTTTACATCTTCTGTGCCTATTTGTGTGTGACAAGGCTTGAGAAAATTAATAAGAGTTGAGAGATGAGTATTGGCTTCTAACCAGTAGAAACTATACTCAACTTTGCTCTTGTTTGATTTAACACACTTTATTAGGCAACAGTGTAACTGCATTTGTTGCAAGAGGTATAACTTTTCATGATTGCTACAATGGAAAAATTTACAATTTGTCTGTCAAAAAAAATAATATTGGTTTTACAAGTTAAAAGGTAGGCGATAAAAAATCTATATAGTTAAAAAATAAGGTCAGGATACATGTATGTATACACTGAGCAATTCAACTTGTTGTTATTCATAAATTGTGGCTGATTAATTATTCTTTTGTGTATTGTATGCATGCTAATCAGCCTGCATTGACCTTGTTAGTGTGCACAAAATTCAAAATAATTTTTACTCTGACATGAGCCCAATATATAGCTAATTAACATAAATAACTGACAAGGGATGTTGTACATTCAAAACATGTTTTCTAAATTTTAAAACTTGTGTTGTTGTCTTTCTGAAAATACAACAGAATTACAATAAATCAGCTGCCATTTACATGTACATTGTATGAATTGGGAGACTATTGTACAAGATGTTGCTAAATGTAACAAAAAACGCTGTCCTTGGAAGCAGCACCTCTGCTTTCTTAGAAGTGTTGAGAATAAACAAGACTTTTTTGGTAAAACAGATATCAATTCCGCTCTTCTGATGAAGGAAGGCCAGATTCAAGACGCAAGGTGGTGAGGTCACCAAGCTTTGTGAAATCACTTCCCAGCCAAACTTATGAAATAGATGAGAAAGGAAAATTACAAGAGCAGGTTTGAAATTTAAATTGTTACTTCCGTAATGCAATTTAGTGATTCACGATGATCCATCTAGAAATGTCTTAGGATTTACACAGCCATGTGCCATCCCAGAAACTTCAGGGAGACTTTGCACCAGCTTTTGGCACTTTCTATATTCTTTGGGCAACCGGCATTAGTTAAGATAGGTTCCAAGGGCAACCATTAACCAATCATAGCTCATATTGGTTACCCAAATGATCACAGAAATCTCAGTGCCTTAAGAAACATGCTCTGTCTCTCCCTTCTGGAAGGGTGAATTATTAATTATGAGAAGTCCTATAAGGCCCACCTGTGTGAGTCCCAGACCTAGTGGGGCCCACATGGCCCCAATGGAACACATCTGTTCAGTTTTTTTTTTTTACTTTAATTTATTTTTCAGCTGTAAAAAAAACTACTGCCAGGATTTATAAATAGGTGGTCAGAATTTAAAAAAGTCTCCTTTCAGTTTGACCAAAATCAACACTTCTTTACCTTTTTCAGAAGTCATAGATAACATTCATACCATACAAATAATACTAATGATAAGTGGGCCAACTCACACAAAAAGGGCCTGGATGACATGGCACTTGATTTCAAGCAATTTGCATTTAAATCAGCTGCTCAAAATGGCGGAAGCCTTGTGGTATGTGCATTCAAGGCACCATTTTTACAGTTTTAATTTTTATTTCCAGACTTTTTTCCCTTCCATCATATTATATGGGGATTGAAGTGGGCAAAAAAGCTGAAAACCCCAAAATCGAGAAAATATGTTGTCTGAGCCCTTTTCGTGTAACGTGGCCCAAGTACATGTAATAGATATGAGTGGCAGAACTGTATAGTATAGATTTTCATACTGTTCTGCTGTGAATATTTTAATATGTGACTTGACTTCTAAAAGAACAATAGCGATGAAGCTTATAAACATTCCTATTAGAATTCTGTATCAGTGAAACAGTATTAAATAGCTCTTCTGTATCAGTATTTATAAACCTTCATCAAATTTTGATTTTTTTTTAATTTGTATTTTTCTTATTAATTATAAATGAATTTAAAAAATAAAGGAAGATGGTAAATGTTAGGCTGGGTAAAGCTTGGTTCCCACTAGCGATGTAAGCGACGTAAGCTTAATCGTAAGAGGAATCAGAATCGTATTAACCTTAAAATCTAGTGGAAATCAAAATGACGGAAGCGGATAGCAAGCAACGAAAGCAGAAGCAGAATTGGAAGAAAAAGGAAACCTTCTGATCATTCGGTTCGATTCCGTCGAGCTTCCGATTCCGATTGCGTCTCCGTTTTTTATTTACACTAGAACGTAAGGCTCCTTACGCTTCCGACTCCGACTCCGACTCCGCTTCCAATTACGTCGCTAGTGGGAACCAGCCCTTATGAAATGAAAAAGGTGTAATGTAAGTGCTACTTGCCATTTGAAGTGTCACACTGAAAACTGAGATATAACACATGGTCATTTAAAAAAAGGCACCCTGGCAGTACTTAGAACTTGACTCACAGCCTGGAACAATATTTGGAACTGTAGGCCTTGAATTTCTTTTGGCAGGGTAAGAGCGGTTCACAACAAAAGTTATCACAGCAGTCATCTAAGGAGGACAGTTTACCCAGGGGCAGCTGGGCATCCAGGTAATTACAGTCATGTGCGACCACCTCTCCTAAGCGACCACTTTTTCAGTATATACCAGATTTTTTTTCCAGTCAAATACTTAATCATTGTATTTTGCCCAGGGGTCAATTCAATAAAACTTTTACTAAGTGTAATTTACAATATTAGTGTAGCTATTGTTTTCAATCTCTGAAACAATGGCAACATTTGTAAATTGTCGCAACGCCATGCTACGTCATGCACGAGCGCGCGCGCAAGAGAAGAAATCTAAGCACATAAAGGGCTGATAGCCGTTGCGTTAACTTTGCTTAGATTTAACTCGCTTGGATGGTCGGTGACCCCCAATTTTTTTTCCATCGATAATTTTCTTTGCCAATTCTCAACAGATTGTGAAAAAATGAACAAAAAATCAATGTAGGAAGTTTAAATTTTTTCCATTTTTCTACCCGCGCGCCATCCAATCCTGCCAACTTGCGGCTGTCAGAGTTTGCAAATGTTGTCGTTTAAAGATGAAATTTACTTCAAGGAACATCACCAGTTGAATGAATAATATTTGCTGAACAGACCTACTCGCATAAAATTTGAGAAAGAAAGTTGCATTTTAGAGATTCATTTGCAACATTTTTAGACTAACAGACATTGGGGTCACATCCAGTAAGGAAGACCAATTCTTCAAAATTAGGGTCGCCTTTCAGATGGCTTATCTCAGAAACGAAGTCGGTGACCCCCTCATTTTTTGCATTTCTGACACGAGTAACTCATAACCTAGCTGTAGCAAAAGTTTTATAAAAAAATCAATGTTAGAAGATTTTCGCGTGAACGTCCTTAAGTGTGATATTAGTATATGGTTTAGTGTAGTTCTGAAAAGAACTGTCAACAACAGCTTACAGTTCTTTTCAGAGTTACATACACTATTAAACCCAGGCATTCACAGTTAATATCAAGACTACTAGATACTCCTGGGTTCAAACCATTATTTTTACTCTGTATGCTTTTCACTCTGTACATATAGTAATCATGATAAATTGTCTTTTTTTAATAGCATTTTTGACCTGCAGTCATGCAACCCTGATTCTCTGTTACCTTCTCTTCTTGAACGCACTCCTGGTGATGAGGTGGACCGTGCAAATGAAGAAGATCGTGAACTCCACAGAATACACTCTCTATTTTCCATATACCCTGTTCAACAGGTAACATGATGAGTTTATCTGGAAGAGTATCAAGTTTGGCAATAATCATTGGATAAAAATTTTTTCATGACATGCTCTAGTAATCCAGTTGGCAACTGTTGACTATTCTAAACCATTTTGTGGACATATTTTTTACAGGAGGAAGGAATAGAGAAGAGAGTTCCCGCAACTATTCCTCAAGAGCATTTTGGACAGAGAATTTTGGTCAAATGTCTTCAACTCAAGTGAGTTGCTTAACGATTATAGAGTTTGCTTGCTTGCCTTACCTTGTAGCTTAACTAGGTTAGGTTTAACAGTTAAAAGAAATTAAACTGAACTGCCTTTGTATTGAACCGCTACAGGACAAAGAACTTTCAATTTCAGGACAGTTAAACTGTGGAACTCATTGGACTCTACTCTGAAGTTAAAACCGACACTTATTATAAAGGACTTCAAACGTTGCCTGAAGCACTTATGTCCAGGATTGCAGAAAATTAGATGTATGACAAATTTTGATATCCAACACGAAGTGTCCCATTAAGTCTAAGTGTTAACTATCTTTTAAGAAATGTAAGGTAAGCATTAGTGTTAGTGTTGTTTTTAGGTTAGGGTAAACGCACCTGTTTATCTTTACTTAAAGAGCAGAATTTAGGGGACCCTTTTGTGACGTTTATTGTCTGAATTTTTGAAAACAAGTGATGTTGAAGTTGAGTAGAAGAGCAAGAGGACACTTTGTGATGCTTATTAATTATATAATTATCTGCCATCCTGGACATAACTACCCTGAAGTGGAGCCTAATCTCAGTTTTCTTAGAGACTTAATTGCCTTTTTCTTTTGTTTTTGTTTTTATTTTATTAATTTAATTTATGTATTTATTTAATGATTAATTAATTATCAATTAGTTATCTAATACTTGTTAATTAGCTAGTTTTACTTAATTTACTCTTTATTCTGAAAAGTCCTTTTGGGACAAATAAAGTATATAATTATGTATGTAATGATCTCTTGAATTTCCACATTTACAAATAGCCTCTTAAAAGAAATTGGACAATGGATAACAAATCAGATGAAGGAAAAACCCTGATGATACCAAACATCCAATTTTATACCATGTGATGTATTTTATCCAATAAGATTACGAGAAAATTATACAATTATACAGAGTTTACTGCTATGCTGCAGTAGTATAATGACTTGTTCCAACCGGTCCTACCGGTTATTGGGGGTAGTGGCAATTTCAAGGATCTCAGGTATGACTTTATTTTCTTGCTTTCATTTTTTCAATTTATTTATTAGGTTTGAGATAGAAGTTGAACCAATATTTGCTTCAATGGCTTTGTATGATGGCAGAGTTAAGAAAAAGGTACGTGCTTTCATAATAATATTAGTCATAGAAACACTGTCCTGTTGAAATGACAAAATTTCACTTGCCTTATTTCAATTTTAAAATGTATATCACCAAATGCCACCAAATATATAACTTAACTGGATAAAAAGATTCTATAGCAGGGGTGTAGCTACGTAAGAAGACACTAAGCAGGTTCATTAACAAGCCCAGCCGGTTTTTCTGGCTTGTGCACCTTCAAAATCACCCCAAATCTTTGTTTTCTAGTGAATTTTCAGCCAGTGATAAGTTCTCTTTCAGCTGGTGAAATTAACCGGTAGCCGGCTCTTAGCTACATCCCTGCTATAGAGCAAAGCAGAAG
Organism: Cladopsammia gracilis; assembly: GCA_022457155.1. Lineage (NCBI taxonomy): Eukaryota > Metazoa > Cnidaria > Anthozoa > Scleractinia > Dendrophylliidae > Cladopsammia > Cladopsammia gracilis. The sequence goes on from JAJGOT010000339.1 coordinate 60,746, forward strand.
CAGTTTCTGTAGTTTGGAGAAAAAGTGCAGGATGCAAGGATGGAAGTGGATTAATTACAGTTCATCATATTTGATTTTGTGACAGGCGGACAAGAAATCAAAATTGCCATTCTCGTGGAATTTTGATTTTGTTTAAGTGCTATTTTGTCTCTTTAGTTAATATTACTTTGCTTTCATCACATTTGGTAAGTTTTTTCTTCCTATTTCAAGATCATAAAGTAAGCTTATCCTGGCCATAATCATGAAAACATGATATTTCAGCTGGGACAGTGTGAAAAGAAGTCCTTTTATAATAAGTACTTCAGCTATAAAAGTTGATTTGTTACTTGTAATAAACATGACAAAGTGCTCATCATAGTTGTTTTTTATTCACAAGGAGCAAGTTTACATGTACCACTAACATATTGTTTAATTATGCTCCATTATTTTGTGCAAATATTCATATACTGTTTAGTTGGCTGTGTGCATTTGAGTTGTTTTCAGTTGAGTGTCAGACTGTTGTAAAACCAAAACGAAAGTTGTAATCACTATGACCAATCACAACAGACACAGACAATCGAATGAACCAATCACAACAGACACAGACAATCCAATGAATCAATCAGAACTCAAAGTAAATACATGTAGCCGGCACCAAGGGCAGAAAACTGGTGCAAGTAATTCACAATTGGTTTCGCTTTTTCTTCTGATTGGTTGATAAAATGGCAAAAGGTTTTTTAGCCAATAACAAAGCGTAGCAATTCAAAACCAAAGCAAAATATTGCAAAATTACTTTCAACAATCATTTCGTTTGAAAACTGCTGAGTCTATACATTATTGGACACCCATGTGACTGCACTCCAATTAGGTGTGAAATAGGCATGTGGACGACCAATTACCATCAAGAATTTTGATATTGATATGATTAAATCTATTAAACTAACTATTATTCTGCCTTTTTCTTTGATTTACCATGCTACAGATATCAGAAACTTTCTACTTTGATATGAACAGTGAGTGGTGCAGAAAGCTGGTGAAGGAGCACAATCCCCGTACTGATATCTCCACACTTAGCCGCTCCGCAATATTTTCCATCACATATCCTTCAACAGATGTGTTTCTTGTCATCAAGTTGGAAAAAGTTCTACAACAGGGAGACATAAGTGAATGCGCGGAACCATACTTGAAGGACACCGAAAACTCCAAGGTTATTTTTAATATTAGTCTGTTTTATTGAATCAAAATTATTGAAGAAAAATACTCAATTTTATTTTGTAAAATATTGAAAAACAAAATAATGGTACCATGCAAAAGTACTGCCGAAGAGGTTTCATTTGAATAGTCACATCATAGGATTTCGTTGACAGACTCAAAAGTTAGAACAAATGGTACCATGCAAAAGTACTGCCGAAGAGGTTTTGTTTGAATAGTCACACCATAGGATTTCATTGACAGACTCAAAAGTTGGAACAACAGTACTACATGTCTCCATAATTGACTCTGGGAGTGAAAGGGTTAACTTAGTACTTCACACTAATGCAGATGTCAAGAGTGCTCAACCACTGAGACAAAGACATTTTATTTCTGTGCACTTTTAAGTATTAAATTTATTTTAAACAAAACTGAACAGAAGAAATATTTCTAGGTTTCTATTATTAATAAATAAATAAATATGTTTTTGGCCTTTCAAAGTTATGCTAAAAATACAATGTAGGTGACATTGCCAGGGCTTAAAAGTTAGCCGAACTTTTTTCAGGTTCTGACATGTTCATTTTCAAAAGGGCTAGAATAGAGCATGATTGCTTCTCTTTCAAGAATTGGTTAATTTTTAATTAGTATTGTAACGGGAGGTGAAAACCACAATTAATGTAAAACCACAACCAACAGTCTTTATTTAAAACTACCGGTAGCTCCATGTTCTGACACCGTTACAACGCGTAGTTCCTTTTATACTTGATCCTACCCTTATGCATGCCACTCACGACATCTACTATGACAAAATAACCGTCTTCTTCTAGCTTGCGCATAACAACTGTCTTACACATTTCACTACAGTATTATGCTGCAAATAAGTTAATTATTAATACCATGGTTTTGACCAAAAACATTAAAGGCCGGCACACACTAGGGGACATGTTGCGGGGACATGAAGCGGGGACAAGCCCCTTCGTGTGCACAACATACTGGCGCATGTTGCAGGGACAGTACGCAAGCTGGTGCACACAAAGCGGATTGAGGTATAAAAATCACCGAAATCACTAAGGGTGCCTGGGAACTAGTATTTTTTTTTTTTTTTTTTTAATTTTATTACTTTATTCATAACACGAACAACAAACACTTACAATAGTGAGAGTTACAAGTTAAATAAGATACTGAAAGATAATTTAATTAAATAATAAGTTTCGGTGACGACATGTCACCATTATCAAATGTAAAATTATTTGTGAAGTCGAAAGTGTGAAAATAAATAAATAAAAGATGCGAAGATGAACGAAAGAATGTGGCTTAATTAACTAAACAGTTTCGCTGGTATGGAGTCTTTTTGAGTGTTAAGAGACGGACTCTTTTTCCTTATCAATAGCATCTCGCATATTCTGCCATCGGCAAACACCTTAAGTACGAACATAACCAAAGACCGTACAATCTTCATGAGCAATTTACCATCCTAAAGAAATGCCGCGGAAAGTTTGAGTGCCTTATTTATGAGATGCTATTGATAAGGAAAAAGAGTCCGTCTCTTAACACTCAAAAAGACTCCATACCAGCGAAACTGTTTAGTTAATTAAGCCACATTCTTTCGTTCATCTTCGCATCTTTTATTTATTTATTTTCACACTTTCGACTTCACAAATAATTTTACATTTGATAATGGTGACATGTCGTCGCCGAAACGTCATGTTTTTATATCGCTGATATTTATTCTTAAATGTATATCTAAATCTTTCGTTATTAGAAATAATAAGTTATTAATAAAATTATAATAATAAAGTAATAATAGTAATGATAATAATAACAATAATAAAAAAGTAATAGTAGTCGAGCACAACATATCTTAACTTACATCAAGAATCGAGAAAAAAAGAAGCAAAGAATACAAGTTGCGCAAGAGATTGAAACATCTTCACACCCTTTAGTTTTTCTGTATATGATTTTCAATGTATATCTTTTGTTCCATCATTGAGATAAAATGGTCGAAGTTGCATTGCTCTGAGTGCATTTTCTGGTTGTATAAGTAATATTTTCCAAATAATAAGCAGAAATTTAATTTTAGCACAGTAGTGTGATCATTTTCATCATCATTAGTTACTATCCCAAAAAGTTTTTCTAAAGGTGTTAGAGAAAAGGTGTAATGATATTTCTTATTAAACCAGTGAATAATTCTATCAAAGAACGTTTGAGACGAATAGCATTCCACAAAAGTATGGGTGATCGATTCAAGTCCTCCACAATAAAAGCAATTATTTACGTCTTCCAGACCATATGTACATAGCTCCTTATTAGTAACAGTTAATCTATGAATCAATTTAAAATAGAATTCTCTTAGTTTGTTCTCTCGTCATACGTTTCCCATGAGATTAAATATTGATGCCCATTCTATATTCTCTAATTTTAATTCTTTCTCCCATTTTTTTGGCCCCGTGGCTTTGACGGTGGTTGCATTGATGTAAAGCCAATAATAGTCCTTAGATTTCATTTTATATAGATCAATAATTAACGAAGGAGACAACTGAAAGGTTGTATCATCATCTATAAATCCATTTCTTGTGCTTACAGATCTAAATTTTTAAAGTAAATGTTTAGGGATCGCCGAGATCACTTGTAAGTAGATCAAAAAATTACATTTTGTGTTGAATTTTGTCTGAAATGCATTAAAGGACAGTAATTTTCCACAATTATCTAACACGTCATAGATAAAAACGACACCTTTCTCCTTCCATTCTGGGTAGAAAAAGCTCTTTCCGTTGATCAGGATGTCTTTGTTATTGAAAATAATTAAATCTTGGCCATTGTTATATTGATATAAAGTCCTAAGTTCTTGGAAATTAGCCAGTATTTGTCTGTAGAAAAGTGGAATTTTGGATTCCTTCAAAAATTTGGAGTCGTAATTACAATGAAGAAGAAAATTAAGACCTCCATATTTTTGAAAAAAGTGAGGCCTGGGAACTAGTATACGAGCAAAGAAAGATGGCGGACTCTATGGTTAGGAAAAAGACTGAAGCTTCTACTACTGTCAATGATATTACTAGATGAAGAAATGTGTAATTATATTGACTGAAAACGATGGATACGCAAGTGGCTGAAAAGAAGAGAGGAAAAGGAGCCTACTACACCTATTTTGTAGCGGGGACAGTTTGCAAGAGCAGTGCACACGATGCGACATCGAAATGGGGGTCATTTTGTCCCCGCTTCATGACGCACGAATTCAAAGCAGCTGAATTTCGTGCAACATGTTGCGGGGACAAAATTTTGTCCCCGCAACAGAACTTTTTCGCAAAAACTGGGATGTCACTCGAGGAAAACTGTCGCTGCAACATGTCCCCGCTTCACGTCCCTGCAACGTGCCCCCTAGTGTGTGCCGGCCTTAAAATCCCCACAATACTGCCCCTTTAAGCACTTTTTTAAAACTTGTTTTGTTCACTTTCAAAAGTAGTGGTCAGTATGAGACCAGCAAATTGTTAACTCAGAGTAGTGAATCCTGCAAATGTCAGTTGTTTATAGTTGTAACAAAAAGAAGAACTAACATCTGCATTGTACTTTCTGAAACTATCACTTACAGCAACTTATCTTACAATGATTTTGCACTTTGTTTGCTGTTACAAATTGCAACATTTCATGCAGCTCTGGGAACAATTTTGCTCTTTGTGATGTCATAATTGCAGGGTGGAGTTTGTGCTTGGTTCTTGTCCTTGTGTTGAGGGTTTTTCCCACCCAGGTAGACTGGTTTTTCTCCCTCCACAAATACCAACACTTCCAAATGAAATTCCAATTTGACCCAAAAGCAGTGAAAGTAGGAGGGCCCCGGCCACTTTATTAATTTCAACTTAAATTGCCATTAATTTATTATTTATGATTACTTTATTATATAATTATAGTGCTGTAAGTTATAAATAATATTACAATGTTTCATGAAACTTGTCTGGCAACATACTAGACTAATATATATATAGATAGCCCAAGCCTAACAGCGTCGCACTTTGAACAAGCTTAACTAAGGTGAAACTTAACTAAGGTGAAAGGTTGGAAGCACAAGAATTAAGATTGACGAAGGGGCTATTTTCAATTTTAGCAATTCTCAAAAACAGTATTACGCGACCGTCTGCACAGTACATTTTTATAGACCGTACAAAAGTTCACAAAAACAACTTTTCTCTGTCTAGAATAAATAGTACCACTAGTTTCCGAATAAAATACAGTTTATGTTTGTCAAAAATTGCCCGAGAAACTGATTTGAAAATCAAAAATTGCAAAAATACACAAACATAAGCTTATTTGCATATTAAAAGGCGATGCGAGTGAAGATAGAACCGTACTAATAAAATCAAGTCTTGTTTTGTTTACATAAAATCGCTTTTCAATCTATCTAATGAATGAACAAACACATAAAAATGGACAACACAATCTCTTAGAAAAAATTTATTCAAATCTCCATTAGTTTACGTTTAAAAGCAAAACGCGTACCATGTAATTATAGCTCATCGAGTTCAAGCTTTCTTCGATGAAATTCAAGAGATAGGCATGTTTTAAAATCAATTCGCCAAAACTAACAATAACACTAATAACAAGTCACTCACAGATTGATATCAACATAAATTCTCATCGAAAACTGTAATCTGTTTTACCTTTTAAGTTCCTCGCTTGCTTGGAAATTCAAATCTCCGCTTCTGGTTCTGAAATCATCTCCCGCATTGATAAAAATGTAATACATGAAGTTCCTCGAAGCAAGATTTTATCCCTGAAAGCTCGTCTTTTTCCACTAAAGCGGCTTCTGAGTATACCTTAATTAGTATCCCTGTCTTGAGTAGCAAACCGCGAAAAAATGCAGGAAAATAACGAGTTTAATTCTCCGCTAGGCAAAAGAAAACAACTAAAGTGTTTACCGAGCTCACGGCTGTGTGGCCGCGCGAAAAACAAAGCCTTGCTTTCAAGATCCCGGATGTTGTTCCAACACGGCGGGCGGGCGGCGGGCGGGCGGCGGGCGGGCGGCGGGCGGGCGGCGGGCGGACACGCGCCCGCGAAACATTCCGCTAGCCATGACCATGAAAAATCACGGCGTAGGTTCTATGAGTATGGAGCTGCGCAGCCAGGCCTTCGGCCTGGCAAGTGCTACGCTATTACATATACTGTATACACACTGTAGTTGTGGGTTGGGAGACGAGCACAAAGAATGCACCATGTAACAGTATCTTTACTTATCCAGTCTTTTATTGGCTTATTTGATTTCTTCTTTTTAACTACCCTAGCATCGAGAAAAAATGCGTTTAGCTGCTGTAGCAAACTGTGACAGGCTTGGCAAGTATCGCATGCCATTTGCATGGACGGCCATCCATCTGGTGGACATTATAAGTGGGAAGTCAGCAGGCACTGATCCGGGGTCTGTTCAGGAGAAGGACCATACAGCTGCAAGTACAGCTCGAAAGGTACAGCAAGTAATCTACTGTTAAGTAAGAGTCACAAACACTATGAAATGAAAACCCATGAAAATCCTGTGAATTTATTCATGGTCAATTCACAGGTTTTTCAAAGGTTTTTAATGGTATTTTCATGGCCAAACATCAGGGGATTTTCATGGTAAGTCACCCTGAAAAGGGCATGAAAAAACCATTAAAAAAGCCATTAAAATCCCCTTAATATTTCAAGTTTCATGGCCCATGAAAACCCTCTAATTGTTTGGCAAGTCCCTGAAATACCCATGAAAATGCCATGAAAGTTTGGTACAAATTTTAATGGATTTTTAATTATGTTGAAAAACCCATGAATTAAACACCATGTTTTTCATGTTGCAATTCATGGACTTTTAATGGGGCATCACTAGATTCATGGCCCATGAAAAACCCATGGTTATTCTGTTAATATTAAAATATTAATGGGGTCATGAAAATGTTCATGTCCTTTTCATGGCATTTTGAAGACCCATGAAAATTGAGTTCAGTTATTTTCATGGGGTAAATAAGCAAAAACACAGACCATGAAAACTTCATGAAAAGGCCATGAATGTTGACGGTTTAATCAATTACATTTATATATGGTGGCTTCAAAAATAAAATCATAATTCATGTCAAGCACCAAATAATGAAAACACTTAATACTTGTTTGATACATTTACTGCTTTTTACATACTGTAGGCACACAGGACTAAATGAGGTATAAATGTTTGGTTTATAATTTATTGAGTTTATTGCGCCCATTTGATGGAATCAGCTCAGACAGTTAGCACTCCCTACTCTTTCTCATTATCTCTCTTTATCTTTGAATGCAATAATAGTAATATAACAACATTCGATAATAAATCAAATAACTCTCTAAATTATAAATTGCTATTTATGCAATAGTCTTTCCTAATTCCAGTTGAATTCACTGAATTGGATTGTTGATATCAAAATAACATTCACCCTGAAGTAAATTTGTGCTTTGGTGCACTTTGTTCTTGCGGTTGACTTTGCCAGCAACTCCTAGCTCTGAACTATAGTTGTGTAACCGTCGGAGAAAATCAGTTCAATATCTTAAAATTCATTTATTTAATTTACAGTAAGTTTAGAAGTGGCAGAAAGCACTTTGAAATGGTAAACGAAACATCAGAAATGTCCATGCAAAAAGGGATATCTGAATGCAAACCACATAAGACTTAACTCATTTATATTGGCACTAAAAAAAATTAAAAATCAGTTCGAGACATTAACATCACATATTTACAATGGAAACAGAACTATCGTTGCATATGATCGGGACCTACTTGTACCAAGCTTATTCACAGGAACTGCACAGGACTAAGGTTTTACTAAATCGAATTTCTATAAGAATTAAAGAATAGTGATCAATTTAAAGTGTGTGTTGTCTGTTCTTGTTTCGAGAATGTTAAAGAATAAGTTTTCTTATTCATGATCAATTAAATTATATTCAAGGATCAAGTAAGACTCACAACGTAACAGAAAGCTTACATTTAGGCGAGAAAATTTAAGCTTATATTTTTAAATCTCCCATTTTGAAACCCGCGCGACGAAGGTCCTCTTCTCTCTCCGCTTCGAGAGTCTCCATGATCATCAATCTGTGGCGATCAAAACGTTAAGAAAGTCAGGACACTATGATTTATGATGTTGAACAAGAATTGAATTATAGCTATGAAAAAAAGTCGTCGAATGTGTTCTAGTATTAAAATTGAAACCGCTTTAGCGTGCGATCTGTGGTACATTTCGTTTGAGGACTGAGACAAATGTGAACGCTTCTTCAACAATAACTTACCCCTTCCTTCAGTAGAACTTCCAAGATGCGATCTTTGTCGGTAAATTGAACACCCAAAAGGATCTGGTTCATGGCATCAAATTGAAAGTATATTCAAGCGAATCCAAAGATTTTATCGTTGGTTTGACTCTCCAAAAAAACCGCCTCTTCCCCGTCAGAAGTCACGTGATACAGAGTATCCCATTAGCCCTCGCAGTCGTCCGGCATCGGCGATTATCGGAGGAAGTCGTCTAATCATCGTAAACGACTCCGTAAACTAATCGGCTCAGGGTAATCGGCTTTTGGGCCTGCGCATTGCGCTTGCCTGAATCTTGTCCCAGGCCACGAGGGCCGAGATTGTTGTCGATTTCAACCACAGGTTCCCAAAGCGAACTTTGTCTGCCATCTCGTCTCTTTTTTTGTACTTTGTGCCAAGGTTGAAGCAGAGCAATCAAGTTTATATAAGGTAAAGGAACACCTTAAGTTAAACGGCTTGTGGGATTCGACGAAATCCATCGAAGGGCCGTCAACGGTAAAGAAATCAAGAATTAACAAAAGCGATTCGAGTACGAGTAGAGCTGCTACACTGCCGTACAAACAGTGACTCAAGCGACAGTGATCGCGACAAAGAACTTAGAGTGCATTGTTGAAGACACATATTGGGCAATGAATACTGTGATGATGATGGTTATGCCAACGAATTTATGCTGTCTGGAAAGAAGAAAAATCAACATTGGCTGAGGTACAAAGCTGTAAACCTGACCTGAAAACCTGAAACTGACTAAATTGACTACACAGCGATTTAATACTGTAAGATCAGAACTTCGGCTTATATATGTTTTGTCAAATCATTTTCAAACAATGTCATCCTGTAAGAAAGATTTAGTCATCCTGCTGTTTCAAGTTTCTACAATTAAGCTTAATGTGAAATTATTATATCCCTTTTAAAACGTCTTTACATCTAAGCTTGAGCTTATGTTACTGATCGTAATCACACTTCAAGTGACTTAATTAAAGAGATTTAATTATCTAAAAATAATGTTTCATCCTTTTCTACTTAGTTTTAATTCATGGCTTTTTCATGATTTTGCATCATGGTGAATTCCCCTTAAAGTGTTTTTATGGGATTTTCATGACCCATGAAATACACAGACAGTGAAGTATAACATTTTCATGGGTCATGAAACCTGCCAATACATGTATGTGGAAATTTCATGACCCATGAAATCCTTTTTCAGGGCTCTAAAAATTTTTCATGGCCCATGAAAATCGATCATTTCATATTTCATGGGAAATTCATGACTTCAATATAACACCATGAAATCTAAATCTCTGTTTTCATGGCCATTAAAAGTGCTTTCATGGGTTTTTCAAGGCGTTTTCATGGGATTTTCATGAAAGTAGCAATTCATAGTGAAATTAACCCATTGGCTCCAAGAGTTTTAGGGAAAAATGGCAATTTGAAGCCACTGATGGCATTTTTTTACAGCTGTACTGTACTGTCTAGATAAATAATTGCAACCAAAGCAGCCAAAATTTTGTTTGTAAAATGAAAACTACATCCTTTCTTTTTAAAAGCTAGTTTATTGAGTTTTCTTTTCAGGCAGGTGCTCAAAGCAAAATTTCTGCAATTTTTGAATGAGAAAAAGATAAACCAGCATGGGCCAATTGGGCCACTCTGGCCAAAAGGTCCACCTGTAATTTCACTAAAAACACAAAATACATAAGTTTTGGCTGCTATATACATGTACATGTATATATGATTTGTCAGGTCAAGAATGTGGGATGTTTTGGCCTAACTGAATCTCTTTTACTTTTAATTAGCTAATGTTAACAATCCATTTTAGCAACAGAATGCTGTTTTGGTGCAAACTGAATCACAATTTAACAGTGAAAAATGTCAAAATACGACATTAAGGCCCTTTATGCGCCCAGCCCTTCATTAATTGTTGGTACATGTATGAGTTACATTGTATTTCATGAAAGATAAACAATATATTTTTTTGATAGTTTTCCTGTCTTGTTTTATTTAACAGCAATCAGGTATGATAGATTCACCTTCTGCGATGCTTCGTTCCAGCCGAGGATCAATTTACGAGACTCGCAAGTCACTTCATCTGGCTGATGGTGCTGAATTTGAGCCTGTCCCTGACCTTACAAACTTTAGACCTGTCACTCTTACAGTCAGCAGTTTTTTCAAACAGGTACTTATATTGCAAAGTGATTCCCCTGGGAGGGAGGTACTCCTCAAAATTGGTGGTTTTGGTGGTTTGGCGTGCACTCATTTCTGACAAAAATATGTTACTTATTAACCCTTTCACTCCCAGCATCAATGGAGACATGTGTTGTAGTTCTAACTTTTGAGTCTGGATGAAATCCTATGATGTGACCATTCAAATGAAACCTCTTTGGCAGTACTTTTGCATGGTACCATTTGTTTTTTAATATTTCACAAAATGAAATTTGGGATTTTTCTTGAATTTTGACTTTTGGCACTCTTGGGAGTGAAAGGGTTAACTCGTGAATATGCGAGGCATTGAACAAGTTATAGCAGTGGAACAAAATTTCACTGTATACGCTTCATCTGCTGTTAATATCCCATGAGCCTCAATGTGTAATGTCACCTGCCTTACCCATGGGGATGGCATGGGAGGGAGGGGAGGGTGGAGAATTAGATGCAAGGGGTGGAGAATTAGGGTGTGTAAATGGGTATCAATTTAGGGGTACTTTTCCAAAATAAATTTCTCTCAATCAAATCACTATTATTATGGCTGCTAACACTTTCAACTTAGGTGATTTAAATTGTTGTATTGTTTTCAACCTCTGGTTGGCAACGACTCACCCTTTGATGTCACTACAATCACAAATTGAATGATCTGATACCCTGATAATCTGTGTCAAATGTATTCATAGACAACTACTTTAATCTTATTTTGTATACTTTATGCATGGAAACTTATTGGTGTTTCAATTCTTTTTTGTCTTTGTTAAGGAATCAGATAAGTTGAAAGATGATGACTTGTACAAATTCTTAGCTGACCTCAAAAGACCGTCATCAGTACTAAAACGTCTCAAGTGCATTCCAGGTAATTCTAACATCGATATTATTACTTTGATCTTCAACAACCCCTTCTTACATTAACTTAACGATATTGCAACTTACATTGTGTACCTGACCCGTTTTTAAATGTCAATCCAAAGCTATCTAGCAGGCATTTGTTTGAGTGGGCAAACAATTAATATTTTGTATTTCACGTCAAGCAAATTGTCAAGCAACCATCCTGGATTCTGAAAGCTGAGGAATATTGGGGAGAGTAGACAATGTAGCCGAGGGGTGGGCTTCATGAGAAGAGGGGATTGGGGGGGGGGGGGGGGGGGGAAGGAGGCCCAACTCCTTTTAATAGTACATTTTTGGTGGCTAAACATAGGAATGAATTCTAGCACTTGCGCACCCCTTGAAAAATCCTGAGGTTGTCTTTTGGTGTAGTTGTTCGTATGATGGACTTTTGTTCCGAGTTTCTTGGGTTTGAATTCTGGTCTCTGCAATCCTGTTGTTTCATTGGAAAAGAGAACATACAACATGTACATGTATTACTGGGGTAACCTTGTAAGGACAAGTATCCCATCCACAGAAAAACTCCCAGTCACTGCATGCCATAGAGATCAACACTGCCAGCTTAACGTATGGTAGCCCGACACTTGACTCATAAAATGACTTTACATAATTATATTATTACCTACCTGGTAAGAACAATGTCATCTGATATGACTCTAAAGATGGCTTTAGCCGTTCAAATGGATAGCTGTTAGTATCGTTTTCGTGTGAGAGCTAGGTCACAATTTTTAGTGGCACTTTGAAAAGTCAAAAGGTGTAATTTTGTCTCAATGGAAAGTCAAACCCAAAAATGATTATCCATTTTTTTTAAAATAAGTCTTTGAGTACACTGAAACTATAGACAAGTGTCTATAACTACAGATGGCCAGAATGGATACCAAAATGGATTGTAACTTGAAAAAAATGGGCCAATGTTTTCAAGTTACATGTAACTCTATTTGTTTTGGAAAATCTGCTAAAAACTGATTGTGGTTTGTTCTTCCTTCAAGAATTCATTTGATGTGTTCTATTCTTGGTGTTCTTAGAGCATTTTGTGTTTGGAATAAGATGACCAGTTTTAATTGTAGCATTGAGTCTGAGCCAAAAACATAAAAACTGCCATGACATAGCCCTTTAAGTCACCATTAAATGGCATTTTCTAGGACTATGCTCACCCAGACAATCACAATAGACAGACCACTGAAGAGGGGAGGGCTATAAAGGAAATAAATATTTATCAATTAATCAATAAAACAATTTAAGTGTTAATTGTACAGTCCTAACAAAAGCTTAATTTATATCTTGTAGGAACACTGAAGCTTGACATTTCTCCACCAGGAGACAAACCACCTTACTGCTTAACTTCTGAGTTACATCAGGTACATGTATTCAGAAAGTGCTTCCTTACCTTGGAAATTACACAATTAACTCTGTGACCAGTAATTTTAGTGTTGAGAAAAACCCATCAATTTCCTACTGAGCATTTGCCCTTAAGTAAGGAAATGGGGACCACACGAGGCAAAGAAAAAAAATCTTTTACCTCCATGGGATTTGAACTATGAGTCCACATGGGAGCAGATTGTAATTCGTAGAAGTCCCAGAGAATAAGACTTTATACATGTACTGCACTGAAAACACCTGCCGCTATTACATAATGGATACCAAATGACAGATCTGGAACTGTCTGTTAGTGGTAGTTATTTATCAAAAATTTTACAGTCTTGGAATGGGTGTATTTTGTTGCACTAAATTTTCTGGATTTTATGAATTTTTGCACAATTTCTTCATGTGAATAAAAAAATTAGAAAAAACGAAAAAAAAGGAGTTAAAAAGGAAAGAAAACAAGGTAGGTATGATTCGTTCATCATACATGTAACTTGTCAGCTTGATGAACTAATTTATAAGTATTAATAGTCTTTTTACAACTACAAAGTAGCCCAGTTCAAGCTTTCTAAAATATTATTTCCTTTTTAATCAAAAACTATATTAAGTAACAAAATTCTCGAATCTGATTGGTTATCAGCAGGCCTGATTAGAGCATTAATAGGACAGTTTACGCGTCTTGCTTGTAATTGGACGATGTAATTGGACAGTATGCGTCATTTGCGTGCGCTATCCTTTTTCCTTGTGTGAGTCTCAGTCAAAAACACATCACCCAATTGTTATGTTTTTAATCACCAAAACATGTAACTTAACCATTTAACATTTTATTCTCAAATTTTGTTATAGCTATGATTAATTGGTAACAGGACTTCGTGTCGCCCAATTCTGTCTGTAATCATACTCGTGATTAAACAAATCGGACTCCCACTTCGCGGTCGTCCGATTTTGTTAATCACACGTATGATTAGAGACCGAATTGGACTCCACTCAGTCCTATTACCTTTTTGATTATTAATTAGTTGATATTTTAAGAATTGCAAAAAAATAATGTGTAAATTAAGGCCCGGACACCAATACAACTTTTCTTGCAATGTTACCCGCAATAGTTGCAGAAGTAGAATCGAGTTCTACTCTTGTGACGTTGCACGCAACAAATTGCATTATGTAACACCATAAAAAAATCTTGTTGGGCCCAACGTTGCAAGAAATTAAAAAGTTGCACCATATGTCTGGGCCTTTAAATGTTGCAAAAACTAAACATGGCAAGGTAAGTGACATTTATGAATAAATTATGTTTTAGGTTAACCCGTATCCGGATGGACAGGGGCGGCCAACCAAAGAAATTGAAGAGTTTGCACCCAAGGAAGTGTTTACCCCTTATCTTACATACAAGTAAGCCATCAGTAGCCTCTGTTATTATTATTAATAGATTATAATGTTAATAACTTATAAAACGACAAGCTGTACACAGCTTGAACTTGTAGTGTCTTGAACCCATTGATTCCCGAGAGTTTTGAGTACTTTTATGGAGAAACAAAAGCTTAAAATTATGTCTAAAAAGTAAGACTACACTACATTTACTCACGCCTTGCATTGTCTTGAAAACTTGTACGCTGTAATTCTTTCTTCTGCTTCTCCAGTCAACACACAAACAGATTTTGCAGCCATCTTGAAATCAAGAGCGAAATCATGAGGTTGTGTGTCAACCAATCAGACCAGTGAAACTAAAATATGCATGCATAAATTTGCATGCACTAATGTGACACAAATAAAAAGAAAAACATAGCTGAATTTATAACTTGTCGGCTTCGCCACGAGTAATAACTTTTTGTAGTGACTGGTAATACAGCAGGGGCCCATTTCTCAAAAGTGCTGATAGCTTTTCAGGCCCGGAATGCTATTTTACTATGTGCAATGTTTACATTAAAGATGTACAATGTAAATTTTGGTGTTCTGAAAGCTAAGCAATAAAATCCTACATGTATGTTGATGAAACACTGCCATTCTATAGATTCTGAATTTAAAATATAATAGCTCTGAAAGTAAGTTTCTGCTCAACACCTTTCATTTGAATCAGTTCACACTTACTTTAATCCTTATCATGATATATTTTTTCAGGAACCTGTTGTATGTGTATCCTTTGAGTGTGAATTACACCAGCCGCAGTACCTCAGCCAGGAACATTGCAGTCAAAGTTCAGTTCCTGGCAGGAGAAGAGTTGTCACCACTTGAGGTAAGACATGATAATCAGGAATAGCTACTCAAAACAGCTCCAACCCTTTCATTCCCTTACCTGGGTGATAATCTGTTTAACAGCAAGGCAATTGATCTGTAACAACCAGCTTGAATGCAATGTGATGCAAAATATTCAATGTAAATAAGACCAGACAAAAACCCATGGGATGCTCTGGCGGCTGGTCACATACTGTCACAAAGCAGACCATTGACCACATTGACTTGAATTCAACTTTGCCTAAATTGCATTTAGCCACATTTAAAGCCCTGGAAAAAAGATTACATTTATCTGTATGAACCTTGCACCACATTTCCCCTATAGTAATTAAAAGCAGTGAACAAAGCAAGGCATGATTTTTGTTGTTTGTTTTCAGTGTGTGTTTGGCAAATCAAGTACCGCTGCTTTGCAGTCAGAATCCTGGTCAGCTATAACTTATCACAACAAGTACGTGATGGTATTTTTATTACAAGCTCATGTTCTTAGTTTAGAGGAAACGCTAGCATTGCACTGAGGATGGTGCAAGATGGAAATTTGAAAGCAGTTACTTAATAAGGCACTGGAATTTTGTTTTGTGAGCATAATTCCAAAATATATTTTCCTGGCCCAGGATAATAAAAAGGAGAAAACATTGACATTCTAATTTATTATAATTGTAA
Source organism: Cladopsammia gracilis (assembly GCA_022457155.1). Classification (NCBI taxonomy): domain Eukaryota; kingdom Metazoa; phylum Cnidaria; class Anthozoa; order Scleractinia; family Dendrophylliidae; genus Cladopsammia; species Cladopsammia gracilis. The sequence continues at coordinate 76,530 of JAJGOT010000339.1, forward strand.
TGTTATTGGCCACCCAAAAGAATTTTTGATTCATTATTTTAAGACCTTGCTAGCAGTTACTGAAATTAAGGACCCTCCTTAAGTAACAGACTAACTGATCTTAGGAAAATTGGAAGAGAAGCTATAATCATGCCCTTACAAAGCAATGCTCTGATGTTAAAAAAATAGGCAGTTGAGGACTGCATGTGGTTACTGCTGTAAAAAGAATTAATAATCAATGTAAAGAATTGGTATTCTTGTACATGTGTTTCTACATCGCATGCAACCTGGGGAGTGTGTAAAATGGTTTGTTCCAGAAAAAAATCCCCCCCTCCCTTCCCCACCCAGATTTCCTGGCCAGCTAGACCCACCCTCGCACCTTGATTTTTAACCCAGAGACCCCCTCCTGCCCGGATTGTAGGCCCTAAATTAACAGGTAATAAAAACAATAAAAAAATGAAATGCATTCAGGAGATCTGGGATTTTTTAAATTTTCAAATCTTTTGAGATAATTGCTTGGTTAACCAAGTTACTAGTAACCACAAAAATCTTAGAAATACGCTGTTGACTGCGGTGGTGCAGTACTTTGGGAAGTATTTTACCCAACTTCAGTAGAATAGGGCCAGTAAAAATAAGTCCTGTTTTGGATTTCCCTTGGATTTCCTGGATCTGTGTACATTTAATGAGCAACCAGGACTGACATGACAGTTTGGATTTCCTGCATATAAATTTGAATTTCCACTTATTTAATAAGCGACCAGGACTAACATTGTAACCATGTAATGCACGAAATCCAAATTTGATGTCAGTCCTGGTTGCTAGTTAAATATGTCAAAATTCAAATTTATATGCAGGAAATCCAAGTTGCAACATAACTCCATGTTGTTCATTAAATATGCAGAGATCCAGGAAAACCAAGGGAAATCCTCATGTTTGCTGGCCCTATACTGCGACCTGAAAGCACAATAAATCTCTGCCTTAATTATACACTTTAAATTGTCACTTTAAAACTGAAAGAAAGCCTGTTGTACCAGTAAGGGGTTAAAATGTGTTTTGGGAATGTTGGGGTGTTTAGTTCCTCAGTCAGTTGTAGTTGTCATGGCCAATATGGTTTTGAGCAACAACAACAACAACAACAACAACAACAATAACAACAACGTTTATTCATACTGTAAGGCAGAGATTTGTGTCATTGTTTCTAAAACGTGGACAAGTAATTGCTTCTTTGGTGCAATCAACTTTGCCAATAAGAATTGTGAATTACTTGTTAACATGTTGTTGCTGTACATGTTCCTCTTAGGGGTAAAGGTAAATCATAGCTATGCCCATAATACCTCAAGATTGTGTACCTTTTACTAATGTCTTTCAAATAATGTTAATGGACAGTCCTATCATTATTTAAAGTGAGAGTCCCCCCTCCCAAATTGGGGAAAAAACATCATTCATTATGCACTTGAATAATCTGATTTGCTGGCTGTGATTTCAGGGCTCCAGATTTTTACGAAGAAGTGAAGATCAAGTTACCAGCTCATTTGACATGCGAGCACCACTTGCTGTTCACATTTTATCACATCAGCTGCTCAACAGGAAAGAAACCTGACGAGAAAGGACCAATTGAAACACCCATTGGATACACGGTAAAATGAGCTTAACCCTATTTCTGTAGCTAACCACCTGGTTAGCTCAGTTGATAGAGCGCCAGTCTGCAGAGTGGGAGGTCGCGGGTTTGGATCCTGGCCGGACCAACACTCAGGGTCTTAAAATAAGTGAGGACGAAGGTGCTGCCTTTGCTATGACATCTGCAAATGGTTAAACCTTCACATGGCTTGGATGACCACATAGAAATGGTGATCCCGGCTGTCTCCGTTGGGGATGTAAAAGAACCACCGAAAATGTAACAAAACCCTGGCTGTGACCACCCTCAGTGCCATACATTGTTCATGGTTGGGGTGGGGGAGATGAGATCAACAATGGACCGATAGCGGCTGCCATAGGCACCTTCATAAGCTGACCTCTGATCTCATTCTCATAAGTGTATGTAAAGCACCATGAGACATGTGATATGTGCGCTATATAAGTCTTTTCCTTTTTTTTTACCTCAGAAAAATACTTTAAAAATTTCATCCACAGAATTAAAAGTTTGAACCACCGTGTACAGCAAAATATACGGTACCACAGGAAGGTACTGCTCAGTAGCTTTCATTTGAATGGTCACACTTTTGGATTCCATTCACAGACTCAAAATTTAGAACTTTCTTGTGCAGCATAATAAACAGTGGCGCACTCGGGTCATGATGGCCCACACGGCCGGAGCTTAACCCGGTTTCCGTAGCATGAAGCAACTAGGAATATTGCTACTCCCCCCTGGATGGGATGCTAGTCCATCGTAGGGTTACCCCCAGCATTTTGTCGCTGGTACCCATTTATACACCTGGGTGGAGAGAGACAGTGTGGAGTAAAGTTTCTTGTCTAAGGAAACAACACGACGGCAGAGACCAGGCTCGAACCACCGACCTTCAGGTTGGAAGTCCGACGCGCTAACCACTAGACCACCGTGCCGCCCACATAATAAACAGTAGCACAGGAAAATACTGCTCAATAACTTTCATTTGAATGGTCACACTTAAGGATTTCAACCACAGACTCAAACGTTAGAACCACCTTGTACAGCATAATAAACAGCACCACAGGAAAGTACTGCTCAAATAGCTTTCATTTGAATGTTTACACTTGAAAATTTCATCCACAGGTCTACTAAAAAAGTTAGACAACAAACGGTACCTCAAAAAGGTACTGCTAAAGAGCTTTCATTTGAATGGTTACATTGCACTCAAATTCCAAAGTTACGTTATTCAAGGTTTGGTTCTGAGTAGTGTGAGGGTTAAGTTAACCCTATGACAGCATTTCCTTAGTTCTCGAAAGAAATACAGATGGTTGGATTTATGAAAACAATTCCATACAATATGTGAATTCGGACGTATAGACCGTCCCCTCTCCTAGGCCGGTTTTGCTCCACCAATCCCACTATAATATGTATAACTCTTTAATTGCTTCTGTATTTATGAGTTGAAAAGTAAGTTTACATTTTTATCCAAATCACCATCTTTTTTTAACGTCCTTGTTAAGTGTCTTTTGTGATGCTAGTGGAATTGTTCCCATGGCTCAAATGCTACTGTTAATTAATTTTTTAATAGTGGATTCCTGCTCTAAGAGAAGGCCGGCTGTCCTTGGGTGAATTTCATCTTCCTGTGTCTTTGGAGAAGCCACCTCCAAGTTACAGCATGCTATCACCAGAGGTAACTAACACTCTTTGTAACCTACAATCTTGGTCAGAAGTGTTGGGCCACTTAACCTTTTAACCCACCAATTGTCTTTGTCATCCCCTCCCCAGTACAATGTTTTTTTGTATGCATACAACCAACCACAACGTCTCAACGTTTTATTGGAGGGGAGAGGGGAGGGGTGAGGGGCAGGAAATGGAACAATAGTTTTTCTCTTCGAAAGACTTTGTCATTGCGTAGTATTCTGTAGTGTCTTAAAGTCCTTTGTGTAGTATTGTCAGGGTTCTCATTAAGTGACGGCAACCGGCTAAAAAACCGGCTACTTCAAATTTGAGCCACCTACTTTTCAGTGAAAAGGCTTAATATGTGTTAAACAAATCTGAATGAACAGTGAAAGTTGTGCAAAGCAATGTAAATAAATAAAAATGTAAGCTTACTGACACGAAAAACTAATGAACAGACAGGTTTCAGTTGAGGGTATTTATGAAAAATGTCTTGCCAAAAATACATTCAATGGCAATTCTCAGCCTCTAGATTTTCAAATTTTTATGGGGGAGAATGCCCCCACACCCCCCTAGAAATGTGTGCCTTCGCCACTTAATTGCCAAGCCGCCTACTATTATATCTCAACCGTCTACTCTAAAACTTAGTGAGAACCCTGATTGTAGTTTGTTGGACTTTTTAAGTTTATGCATGCCAACGTTTTAAAAACAGTTTTTATTACAATTTAAAACATCTTGGTGGAGGGAGATACATAAATACAATGCTATCAGTGCAACGCAACAATCAGGGGCTTGATTCACCAAATTAAGATGAAATGTTTTAAAAATAATTGAAATACAAAAGTCTATTAACAAAAACCAATATGAACTGTAGGATTCATCTCAACTTAGGAGAGCTTCAAGAATATGTAACTGGGTTTGAATGACGACTTGCCTGTATTTTTAATTGCTATAATTATAAATTGTCTTGTACAGGTTCAACTTCCTGGTATGAAATGGTTAGAAAGCCACAAGGGTGTTTTCCATGTCGCTGTGAGAGCTGTTTCTTCCATTCACCCTCAGGTAAACAGTCATTGGACCTCTTTCTTATCCGTTTTGTCAGCTCTGCTTGCAGAGTGTGCAGTTGGCAACTCGCTGTCAAAACTCGGCATTTCATTGGTTGGTTTACCTGGGAAAACTAATCGACCCTACTATCTATGTAGGCCATTTACCTTAAAAAACTCTATTGTTTTGTTTTTCATGGCATGACCATTAAAATTTTCCTTCAGTAGGTGAATTTTATCTAGATAGCATCGGTTACATGTAGAAAACAACTTTACCTAGTAGGTAAATTCAAATTTAAACCAACCGCAGCAGCTATTGTTATTTTGAATTTATCTTGTTAAAAATTGTATACTCTGCAACTATTGGGAATTTGCCAACTGCAACAGGCATTTGGAATTTGAGGAGAGGAAATAAAAGAATTCGATTAAAACATTTACTGACAGTGAAACCATAGAATCTGGATTTAAATCCATTTCTTTCTTGTTTTCAGGAAGTGCACATTCACAAATTTCTGAAGACTTGCCACCAAATTGAAGGACGTGTGACGTCATCACCCAGCCGTGGTTCTGAAGGAAACCTAGAGACATTGTTGAGAAAGAGCATTGTGGACCTGTCCAAGGCCCGAGAGGAACCTCTGGTTAGGTTTCTGTACCTTGTTTTGGACAAGCTTATTCTGCTGCTTGTCAGACCGCCTGTTATTTCAGGAACTGTAGGTATGAACCACAAGATCTTTGTTAGACTTGCCACAAGTCGACCTTCGTTTTTTTGGTCGAGTTTTATTCGACAAATTTGCGCGCGGAATTAAGTTAATGAAGAACCTAACTTAGCGAAAGTGAGTATTGGAAGGGACTTGTGGCAAGTCTAGATCTTTGTTTGTCAAGCTTCCTGGTACAGTGAACGACCCTGCACTGTAAGTTTCCCTTCCCGTGTAAAACTGTTAAAGTGCACCTAACCTCAATTTTTTTTTTTTGGCTTAATCAACTCTATGTACGTTGAAAAGTTGAATAGTTAAATATTTCTTGTGTTTTAACGTCGCGTTAGTGATAAAATGCTAATTAGATGACGTAAATTCGGGAATTTGCCATTATTTCTACTTCAGTTAACAATACGCAGTATACAACTTAAGGAAAATCAGTTTGAGAAATACCAAATATAAACTGTGGATAGTCAATTGATTCGTAAAAAATAGTACTTGGAGGTAAAAACAAGTAGTTGTATAATAAAAATGATTCCCGAATTTACGTCATCTAATTAGCATTTTGTAAATTCAAATCTCTATAACTCACTAATGCGACGTTAAAAACAAGAAATATTTAACTATTCAACTTTTCAACGTACATAGAGTTGATTAATCAAAAACAAAAAAAATTGGGGGTTAGGTGCACTTTAAGTGAAAAGATGTCTTTTTAATTAGTAAAAAAAGAAGTTCAATACCCCAAAACAAATCGGAGTCCTTTTGCATACCACTATCCCTGCCTTGCCACCTCACCACTACATAGATCCGCCAAGAAATTTTTAGTAGTTTTTAGCTCATTTAATTATATATTTTTAATTATATATTTTTTAAAAGTGCCTTCCTTAACTGATACATCTACAATGTGACCCTGTCCCTTTCCCTAATCTAAACATAAAACTATCTTTGGGTCTAATTCTAATATTCGATTTATCTATTTTACCTAATTTCATCTAATAATTATAGTCGAATTTCGACATAATCCAGGCCGAAACAAGAAATGGCATCTACCATTACAAAAGGCTTGTTGTTAAAAATGGTATCAACCGTTTAACTTTATAAAGGGAAATGAGCTCCGCCGCTATTGGTGGTTTGCCTAGCAGTCATGTTGGATGACAGAGACAATATAAATAATTTCCATAAAAATGGAGTTTTTAATATTCCCAAAGGATGAAAAATTTCATTGTTATGTCATCTAACATGGAACATGGCCGCCGTGCAAACCACCAATAGGCCATTTGCACGATGGCGTCATTTGACTACAACTACCAGAATTCATTTCGTTTTTCCTTTATTTAAATTTTGTAATCCCAGTGCGGTTTTAATAACAATAGCCCTAATTTGCCCAACAAAACAAAAAACTGAAGGATTCTGGTAGTTGTAGTCATATGACGTCATCTTGCAAATGGCCTATTGACTACCTTAAGACAATCTGAATCTGAGTGTCCATGTTTTACAGTTAACATTGGCCAAGCAGCTTTTGAGTCACTGACACAGATTGTGCATAGGCTTCATCAACTCCTTGAAAACAGCCAGGATGAACATGGCAGAAATCAGTTACTCGCGTCCTACATCACTTACGTGTTCTCTGCGCCTTACAACCACTCGCCAACAGCTTCTCCAGATCATTACCCAGGTTAGAGTAATTTAAATAAAAGAAGGTTTGGAAAACGTTTGAAAAGGAATATTAGTGATAAAGACATTTTAATGACTGCATGTCACCATTTTCACTTTTGACAGTGACTATAATTTATAAGAAAAAAATGTGAAAATATGAACAACACATTGCTAACAGTATAATACACAGAAGCATGTTCATTAATTAAACTTTTTGCCCAAATGGAGTCCGATTGAGTGTTTAATTTCGGTATCTTTTGTCTAATGTGGAGCATCACGTAGATGAGACATTCCAGTTTCCCACCGCATTTCTTTAGTATCCTGAATTGTTTTAAGTTACAGATTTATTGTTGTCACATTGTGCTCCTCACAAAGGTATTTTGCAATTAAAACAGATTCTGCGCATACTGATCCATTGCTAACCATTTCTGGTAACTTTGTAGGAACAGAAAGTTGTTTGGAGTGGTTGTTTCATAGAAGAAGTTTTTTTCATTGTTTCAAAAAGGTGTAACATACTCGTGAAAAGTTTTGGGAAAATTCAAACAGCTGTGGAAGCATTGTCTTTGGCGGGCTTCTAATCTCTGTGAAAACTAAGCGTTCAGCTGCATTATGCTCCTTTCAAACAAACTGAATAAGCAAAAACAACAAAACGCTAATGCCAGTTGGTAAAAGGAACTGCAGCAATGTTTGGGCTCTTGTTTTATAACTTCCAAAAGTCATTACCCCTCCCAAAGTAACTCAGTTTCCTGAAGATTACGGCTCTCCCCGAAAGTAAGAGTAGAAGAAACCAATAGAAAATGTATCTCGCTGCTCTTTCTTGGATGAGATGTATGGCAATCTATCAAAAGATTATTACCTAGCATTTTGTTAGGACTCTGTTATGGTTCCAACTTTCTCTGACTACAGATGGCCAGGATGGAAATGGATTGCACCATGTGCTTTGGAAAATTTGCTGAAACTGATTTTATGGGTTGTTCTTCCATCAAGAATTCACTTGATATATTTTCTTCCTGGTGTTCTGAGCACAGTCTGAGTCAATGATATAAAAACCGCATATAGCCTCTTTTAAAAATGGAGTCTAGAGCAACGTTTTGTCTAAAGAAACAACACGAGGACAGAGACCAGGTCTTCGGGTTGAAAGCCTGATGCAGTGACATCAGATCACCATACCTTCAAGGCTTGGACACTGATTTTTACCTTTTTAATCTCTCTTCTGTAGGAGAGCCAGGGCGTTCAGCAAGCATTCCAGTAGGCTTGCAAAGTAAAGCTCGCCAGAAGATTTCAAGCAGTAATCCTCAGCTAAATGCAACATTGACTGCTGAACAGGCTGATTCCCATGGATCTGTAAAATGGATAGATGATGATGAGCAAGTGATTTGTGAGGGGCTCAACATTCCTGGGAATAGAAGCAGCATGGCAGAGGCACGTCCTGGCGCCCTGAATGTTTCTGGACTGGGCCACAGTAGCAGCGGTAGTAGAAAGGTAGTGAATGGGTGTTTATTATTTACTAAATCTTTGGCATTATGCTGAGTTTTTATTTATTTTTGCCAAGTGATTAGATGTGTGTTTGAGGAATTTTGGAGGTTTGTGGAAAATCATCAAAACTTTGAACATGTCACTTAAATGAGATTTCTGCAGATAATCAAAATAGCAGCAGTAGTAAAACGGCATTGGGTGAGTGTTTATTATTTACGAAATCGTCAGCATTGTGCAAAATAATAAGAACTGAATTGGACTAATTTCGGAGGTTTCCCGGCTTCGTGATAAAAATCATTAAAATCAGTGCGTTTTCTGCAGAACTTGGAGACTGCTAAAAATAATTAAGTGAACGGTGTTGGATGGGTGTTGATTATTTACAAAATCGTCAGCATTGTGCAAAATAACGAGAGCTGAATTTGACCAGTTTCTAAAGTTGTCTTCCCATTACGATGAAAATCATTGAAATTTTGACCGCTCTGGTAGCCAATCAGAGCGCAGGATTCCCTTCATCTTGCCCAATTACAGAGCCAGCTATATGATAAATTGTGTTATTTACAGTTGGTGCACGAGGAGTTAGCGTTACAATGGGCAGTGGCCAGTGGACCCTTGAGAGAAACAGCAATGGCACATGCTTGGTTCTTCTTTGAGCTTATGGTAAGATTATTTTTCTGAGTAGCAAGAAATATTCTGGGCAAACAATAAGTCTAGCTTTTACCTGCATTTACTTTCATGTGGACAAAAAATTACTAGATGAAAAGGTGGAGCCAGTGGGACAGGAGAATTGTTTTGTCTACAATTTTTGGTCTTTCATTTCTGTAATGTTTGGAGAAAACTGAGACTACATATTACATAATTTTGTCATATACTGTAAATATACTTTAAATTGAAGTTACTTTCCACCTTCTAAAGAGGCTCCACAGATTGTTAGCTAACTTCGTAATGGTTAATATCGTAAAAAGGGTTGTTGTTGTTCATCGTGGTGAACACACTAGTAAAGAAGTATTTTTCGTTTGTCTCACGATGTAGTCACTTCTGATGTTGATCGCGACGTTTCGACTGGTTTGTGACTGGTTTGTAATGGTTTGTGAACTTGAATCGTGTTGACATCTTGGAAATGGTTGCAAGTGTAGTTTTAATTTTGGTTATTTGTTTGCAACTGAAAGGGATATGGTGCGAATTTTTTGGCTGCATTGTTGAATTTGTTTATTCTTTTTACAGTTTAAAAGTATGGCACAACACCTTGAAAACACAGACAAGTTTTTCTGGATAAGAAACAGTCGTTTTCCTGATCAATTTTTGGGTGACATACGAGCCATGGTGAACTCGACAGTCTACGAAATCACTGCTAAACTTGAGGTGATCATTATCAAATAGTGTTTGTTTTATATTCCGTATTAGTATAAATCCACTAGCGTTCTATCACGAATGCAGTTCTCTTGTTGGCTACGCTACTCACTTATCTATATTGTTGTAGAAAGTGGGTAGTGATTGGCTAAAAAATCTCGCGCCACTTTCTCGACCAATCAGAAGTAAAACCAAAACCAATCGTGACTTGCTCGCACGCGTTTTGCCGCGCTTGGCGCCGGCGACATGCAATTGCTTCGAGCTCTGATTGGTTCATTGGATTGTTTACGACTGCTGTGATTGGTCAGAGTAATTACTTTGGTTTTGGTTTTACGACACTCAATTGAAAACTGCTATAACAGAGCAATTTTCAATTGAGTTATCAGTCTGGCCAATCACAACTGATGGAGACAATCCAATGAACCAATCAGAACTTGATACAAATACATGTAGCCGGTGCCAAGCGCGGGAAAATGCATGTGAGCAAATCATATTGGTTTCGGTTTTACCAACGATTGGTTGGGATAGTGGAGTGGGATTTCACAAGCGTAAATCGTGCTATAATGGCTCATAAATCAATGACTATGTCATGAATAGTCTGACACTTGCTGTTCAAACAAATGCTGAGTGTGCAAGGCCAATTATTTAATAGCACTGAATCAAGAGAACATAGTATCCTTAGTTTTCCTAGCATGAAGAGTAAGTACTTCCTGTCAGTCACAGGATTATGTTTAGATTTCCTGAACATTTCACCAGAAACAATGATTATAACATAGCTAGCAGAGCCGCGCAATCAAATTCAGTATACGTAAGCGTGCTCAAAATCCCGATAGTGCACGCTGATAAATAAAAGTCATTCTTGACCGTGATTTCTTTTTTAAAAATAAAGAATTTTGTATTTAAACTGCAGTAAAATAAAACTCGAGCTTTCAACAGAAAATTTGAAATAAAACCAATTCCTATTTTGCTTAATATTTCGCTTACCGCGAACAATCACTTCTGATATTGTTGTCCGTTTTTCGCGTCAGATTTGATGCACAATTCCACTGGCTATGTTATAAAACAATTGGTTCAACATGCTTTTAGCTGTGCACTATCGAGTTATGGAGCACGTGGGAAGTTTGGAGAGCACTCAAGAAGCTAGCGCCTCGGGCAACTCTTACGCTTCTTTCGTGCTCTCCAAACTTCCCACGTGCTCCATAACTCGATAGTGCACGCTAAAACATTCAGAACCAATTGTTAAATTTACCATATTGATAGAGATATCAAGTGCCCCCCCCCCCCCCCAGTGACTGGGAGACAGTAACTTCCGTCTCTGCAGCGTCATTTGTCGTCCCCCTGAGTTGTTGTTAGGGTTATATAGGATGTTTAGCTCCCCTTCGAGTCCATCGGAATCATCAACGGAGGCAGCAGCAGACTGTTAGTTCAAAAAGCTTCCCTGAGCCTCCAGAAATCAATGAAAACCCAGCTTGCTTTCAGCCTTTATTTCATCGTCACATCGCTCTGAGAACCTCTTGCAGGGTAGGAGAAACCTCAGGACACTCCGACTTTGTGGAGGAACTACCCCTGGATGGAGTGAAAGTCCATTGTAAGGTTAACCCCTAGACACCTGGTAAAACAGCCAACTGCTCGCCAAATGTGATACCCCCTCCCCCAGCATTCTACAGGCTTTTAACGTGAAGTTGTTTCAGAATAGTGGGGAATTTGTCCAATGCAGCATTACCATGAGCCGTTAAAATAGCCAAAAAACGATTTGCATTGTATTTCGTGACATCCAAATGTTCTTAGATCTAAGTCGACTGTTCGAATAAAATCAAATTTCTCACCTCAGTATCTCGAAAGTGGGGAAATTATGCTCTGTGGGAGGCCTTGACCATTGGGTTCTTGACTGCATGATTGGAATGTCGACGAAACGTTTTTTTTTTTTGTTGGGGGTGGGGGGGGGGGGGGGGTGGGGGGGGGGATGATTGCACACAGAATTTACTATGGACCAACATGCCTCCACAGGTTAAGTCTTTGAGTTTTAACTGTCCTAAACAACACTATTTATTTGCAGGATTTTGTTCTCGCTCAGAGGCTTAACTCCAGTCTTGCGTTCTTCTTGTATGATCTTTTTTCACTTATTGACAGAGGCTTTGTTTTTGAGCTTGTCAGGCACTACTGTAAAGAGGTATGAAGCACGGGGATATTTAAACCTGGAAATGATTGCTCTGTAGCCTACGTGTAGCTGTACTACCCCCCCCCCCCCTGGGGTTGGTACGGCTACACGTCGCTAATTGTTCTTCTTCAACAGCAACTTCGTCTCCAGGCCTTCTCCGCTTTCAAAATGGCGGAGCGGGTGAAGAAACCCCTGGGCAAGGGTCAAGCCCAAATCATACCGTCCAGAAGGACGTCGGACACCTTATTGAGACTTGTATAACGGAGTAACTTGTAAGCTTTCAGTTGAGGTTAGGGGCAGCAGTTTATATAGTTAAATTTAGGACTAAGCAACCCGAGAAGCTAGGTGGTACAGTGGTACGGTAGGCTATGTAAGCCAAAGCCTAGCTGAGGTCACAGGTTCAATCCTGAGTGGGGATTTTAGATTTTCTTTTTACACTTAAAAATGTATTGAAAATAAAATTCTAACTGTCGACATTATGTTATATAAGTCTCAATAAGGTGTCCGACGTCCTTCTGGATGGTATGATTTAGGCACAACCCTGTACAAGGCTGCCAAAATACTCCAAGATTCGTGGAGTGTTGACACACGATGAAATGGGGTTTTCAGTTTATTTTCAGTGATATACAGTCGTGTTTATTTTCAGTGATATACAGTCGTGTTTGTTTTCAGTGATATACAGTCGTGTTTGTTTTCAGTGATATACAGTCGTGTTTATTTTCAGTGATATACAGTCGTGTTTGTTTTCAGTGATATACAGTCGTGTTTGTTTTCAGTGATATACAGTCGTGTTTGTTTTCAGTGATATACAGTCGTGTTTGTTTTCAGTGATATACAGTCGTGTTTATTTTCAGTGATATACAGTCGTGTTTGTTTTCAGTGATATACAGTCGTGTTTATTTTCAGTGATATACAGTCGTGTTTGTTTTCAGTGATATACAGTCGTATTTATTTTCAGTGATATACAGTCGTGTTTGTTTTCAGTGATATACAGTCGTGTTTGTTTTCAGTGATATACAGTCGTGTTTATTTTCAGTGATATACAGTCGTGTTTATTTTCAGTGATATACAGTCGTGTTTATTTTCAGTGATATACAGTCGTGTTTATTTTCAGTGATATACAGTCGTGTTTGTTTTCAGTGATATACAGTAGTGTTTGTTTTCAGTGATATACAGTTGTGTTTGTTTTCTGGTAATCTGAATCTGTTGTCGAAACAAAACGAATACAAGTCATGTTTAACATGAATTTAAATACTCCAGGATTCTTGGAGTTTTGGCAGCCTTGTATGCCCGCCATTTTGAATGCCGGGAAGGTCCTGGGGACAAGTTGGTTCAGCAGGGCATGCCTTTCCATGTTACACACTTGGTCACATATATTTATTTTATTTTATTAACTTGACCATCACAAGTAAGACTGTCAAAACGAAAGCAAAGATGATGACAACATGCATGATATAAATATTTTAAAGTTAATTTATAAGTGAAAAAATGAAACAGTCAGGTTGACAGCAAAAGCATAGCCAATTACTGCAGCCTCAGAAGTTGAGTTAATTAAGTAACAATCCGTGTAAGAAGTAGGCAATTCTCTATTGTTCCGCTGCATTTCGCTTTCCCCACATATGAATGTTTAGATTTTCGTACTGAGAATACGTCAACCTATGGACAACATGGTTTTGAAATAAAATTTACTGAAACTTTATTTTAAAGCGATGTTTCTTTTGTGTTACAAGATTTCATCCAATCGTGACACTCCAAAACAATGGCCAAGAAAGACTTCTAATTTTCCATGTTCCCCACATAGAATTTTTGTTGCAATAAAAATCACAATAGTTTTCACTAAAAGAGAATCAATTAGAAAACTAGAGATAAATAAATGCGCTGCCTGATGAAGTTATGGTAGATTTTCATGTTTTAGCCAATGAGGTGGACGGTTTCAACAATAGCACATTTCACACCTTTCTGCATTCCGTGCATTTGGGTTGCCTACTTCTTACACGGATTGTTACTTAAATTGTATCAAAGAAAGCTTTAAAATATTCTTGGTTTTCACATGACGTCATAAAAATTAAAAAATCTAAAGTATACGTCCAACAAAGCTGTTTCTAACATGGTATGTGGATTTTGTGTGTTATAATCTTTCACAAAAAGTTTCAGGTTTTAACGATGTTTTGCTTCCGATTTACAAAGGTTTTAAATGTGTCACGCAATGCGTCACGCTATTTCAGATAAGTCGTGAAAATAAACAAAATTGAATTAGCTGAAAGTTATTGTTTGCATTATAAGTGCTTATAAGCCGAGTTAATGGAGCTTATAGCAAATACAATATTTTTGGATGTGATTTTCGGTGTAATTAAGAATTTGAATTTTTGGCCGCCATCTTTGTGCCCCTGAGTGGGGCACAAAGATGGCCACACCATACATTTCTTACTAAAAATATCTAATACTCGTTCGCCTATAACTCTTAATGCTTCTGAATTTTGATATGACGTAAGTGAAAGCCAATTGTTCTATTTTTGTTAATGATTTCTTTTGTAGTATACTTTGGCAGCGGATTGCTAGGATGGAAATGAATTGCAACTTGAAAAATTCAGACTTAATTTGTCAAGTTCTTTTTTTGCGTCTTTGAAAAATTGATTTAAAAAATGACTGTGGTTTGTTCTCCATTTAAGAATCCACTTTATACCTGTACTATCCTAATGTTGAAAGAGAATTGTGTGCTTGAGTAAAAGTTCTGACACAGAATTTTCGAGCATAGTGTTGACCAAAACCACAGTCAAATTCTTGTAACAAAGCCCCTTTACTGTAAGGCCTGGTTCACACGTGCGACGCAAATGCAAATGCAAATGCAAATGCAAGCGCAAACGCAAGCGCAAACGCAAGCGAACAAGTGCTTTTCACCTTGCGTTTGCGCTTGCATTTGCATTGAGTCCGGTTCACACGTGTGAAACGCAAACGCAAGTGCAAATGCAAATGCAAGGAAATGAAAATTTTTCCATTCCTTGCGTTTAAATTTGCATTTGCGTTTGCATTTGCGTCGCACGTGTGAACCAGGCTTAAAACTTACTAATTGTGCTGTATTTTCTCCTGTAGATGCTGTACCTAGGTTCCATTGATGCAGCAGCGTCACAACTCAGGCTTGAGTTCCTGAGAATTGTTTGTAGCCATGAGCATTATGTGACCCTTAATTTGCCATTCCCTTCTCCGCTGTACCCATCCCCACCCCCGTCCCCCACAAGTTCAGTTTCGTCAATTGGTTCTGCAATGTCTCAGTACACTGTGATAATAGGTAACAGCATGGCAGAGTTGTCTACTGCGTTTAGACAACAGCATTTCATGGCTGGCCTGGTGTTGTCTGAACTGGCTTTGGCTTTAGACGGCGGGTAAGTCAACTCCAATAAGTTTTACCTTTTTGCTCCTAGTGTAGATAAAATTCAATTTTAGCCAAACAATCTCACATCTTCACCAATAAAAACAACTCCCCTACCTACTAAGTTGCTTTCTTCAAATGGTCACACTTGTTGTTGTCCTTCTAACACTATAGATAGATTTTCATGCAATCAGATTGCTGTTTTAAAAATATTGCTTGATGATTGAGCGGGAGGAATACCAAATATTAGCACTTGGAATACAAAACCATTAAAAACAAAGATTCTGATGTCGAATAATAATCACGAGGAGTAAATTTCGTGCTAATGTGGTTACACCGAGATGTTATAATACACTACAGAAACTAATGGACTGTGGAATGCAGCCAAATTTGTGCATCACTCTCAACGAAAGTGGGTCGGGCTGTGGTGCGTAAATTTGTCTTCATTTCAAGGTTCGCTTGTTTTGTCAAGTTTGTAAATAATGTAGTTCTGTTTACCAGAAAAGCCACTCAACCCTATTTTTTTTCTGCATGGAGCCCTCCAATCGTTTAATAAAGAAATAAAAAACGTGCCGAGTACATTATTGAGATATATAAGCACGCGGGAATTTTTAAGAACACGAGAGAAGTGCAGAGAAGCACGAGCCAAAGGCGAGTGCTTCTCGCACTTCTCGAGTGTTCTCAAAAATTCCCAAGTGCTTATATAACTCAACAATGCACGAGGAACAAGTTTTTTATTTCTTTTATAAAATAAAAACAGTTATAATGAACCTTACGTCACGCGCTTGCTTTATCGAGTTATAATGAACTCAGTTTCACCAATCATAGCGCGCGCATTTCCTTGAGCATTTTATAACGAGTTATAATGAACTCGGTTTAACCAATCATAGCGCGCGCATTTCCTTGAGCATTTTATAATTTATTATTAATTTTGTAATGGAAATACAATACAATTTTTTAGTGTTGAGAAATTCAAAGTTTTTCTTTTAGAAAAATGTGTGAAAATGCTTCAGATCCTTTGTTGAGTGGGTATTAGTTAAATCTCTTGTTTGTTGAAGGGACGTGACCTTGATAAACCAAGCCATAGACACCACAAGAGATCTGATCGCCTGCCATGACTCAGACACTCGATATGATGATGTTTCGTGTCGATCCGCTGTTGCGGCACTTTATCTGCCCATAGTTGGTTTAGTTATTGGTGCTCTTCAGCAGCTGTATGGGTATGGCAGTGAGGACAGCTCAAGCATTACCCCAGATGTCGCTATGGCCATAGCTACATCCAGTGTAACAATGGGGTCTGATGAGAGCAAGGGTGACATCTTATCACAGGTTAATATTGTCTTTATCTATATCCCCTATGAGTGTCAATGTACTTATTTGATGTATTATCCACTTATTAGCAAAAGGAACATACTACGTACTTCTAAACAGTTTTTGGTTAAAGTGTATATGACAGATATTTTTTTCTTTGCTTGATGGAATCTTCATGGCGTTCTGATCAGAAAATCGAAAAGAGTTTTTTCGATATCGATTTTCTTTTCCGTGTTTTAGCCGTCTGAAAGCGTGAAATTTCACTTCCGGTGGGTTACAAAACCGCGCAAGAAAAAAGACTGGAAATAGTCCGCTGTGACGTCAATACAAGAATGCCGGTGTCGCGGTTTCTCGGTTCCTGACATTTTTTGGTGCGCCCTGAGGAAGAAACATGGTTCTATTGAGGTGTGTTGTCTATGGTTGTAGCAACGCGCACCAAAAAACGGAGGAACTGAGAAACCGCGACCCTGGCATTCTTGTATTGACGTCACAGCGGACTATTTCCAGCCTTTTTTCTTGCGCGGTTTTGTAACCCATCGGAAGTGAAATTTCACGTTTCTAGTCAGCTAAATCACAGACAAGAACAATCGATATCGAAAAACTTTCTTATCAGAACGCCATGTAGATTCCATCAAGCAAATTAAAATATTTCTGTCATATACACTTTAAAATAGTCGCACTTTAGGATTTCATAAACGTACAGACTCAAAATAATTTATATCTGAAACACCATAATAAGTAGCACGATAGGAAAACTACTGCTTGATGGCTTTCATTTGAATGGTCATACTTTAGTGTTTTCATCCAAAGACGTACTAAAACGTTATAAGCCATCTAGTACAGCATACACAATACCACAGGAAAGTACTGCTCAAAAGCTTTCATGTAATAAATCAAACACGACAAACACGAGAAAAGGTGTTTCATCAGGATTTACAAACACCGACAAAAGGGGTTGAAAAACGAGACGCAGGGGAGCAGGGGTGGTGTAGTGGTGAGAGCACTCGCCTCCTACCAATGTGGCCCGGGTTCGATTCCTGGCCCGGCGTCATATGTGGGTTGAGTTTGTTGTTGGTTCTCTCCTTGCTCCGAGAGGTTTTTCTCCGGGTACTCCGGTTTTCCCCTTTCCTCAAAAACCAACATTTACAAATTCCAATTAGATCTGGAAAGTGTCCACAATTAGCACTCGCGTGCTAAATACTTTGATTTTTGATTTTTGCAGCCGAGTTGTCTTAACCGGCTTTGAGGTGACGTGTTTGGATACCTGATGAAACACTTATTCGAGTGTTTGATATAGCTTCTCAAACTGGTCGTTAAATACAGAGAAAAACGAAGGAATAAAATCGTCAAAATCTATGCTAATTAAGAATGGGTTTTCAAACCACCATCATGCTTGTTAAGAAATTGCAAACATGTTCACGGGAAACGTGTTTCGTTGAAACATGTTTACTCTAAACATGTTTACTCTAAACATGTTTACTCTAAACATGTTTACTCTAAACATGTTTCGCATTAGTGTGAACACAGCATTAATTTCGAATATTTTGGCGATTCTGTTCGTTCGTTTTCTCCGCATTTAATGATCAGTTTGAGAGGCTGTATCAAACATTCGAAAGATTGTTTCAACAGGTATCCAAACACCTCGAAGTGGGGTATAGCCACGTGTTTGATATATTTCATTGTGAATAACTATTCTTGTTCTTATTCTTCAAAATTAAAACTTATTAAAAAGCCTTTAAAAAACTTAACTAGTTTCGTCCACGCAGACCTCTTCAAATTTGATATATTACTTGCCAAAGTATTCCAGTACCTTCCTCATTTGTTTTACTTTTCATGAACTGAAGAACATTTTTTTTGTTTTATCTTTCAAAGAGTAAACCTAAGCAGTTCAGTCTAGAGGCCACAAGGAACCTGTTGGTGTGTTTGTTGTGGGTGTTGAAGAATATGGACAGTCAGCTTTTGAAGGATTGGTGGGCAGATCAGCCGTCATCCAGGTTGGTCTGTTTAGGGCACTGAAGGTTGTGTTGCTATTGCTTGTCTCATAACATGGTGCAAGGCAATGCAAGGCAAAATATGACCACAATCTTTGCAAGAGTTAAGACTAGTTGCTGGAACGGTTTTAAAAAAAATGTATACCTTGTACTTCTTTTGCAGCATCTTACTTTTGTTCCAGTGCATGGGACTGTAATGTTCCATGCAACTTATCTTCTGAATCAAGTTGCCAACCACAATAAGATAAGTTGCGGGAGAGGTTGAAAAAGGCGCAAAGCCAAGACCGCAAGGTAGTATGGGATTTTTATGCAATGGCCATTAACCCTAACCCATACTACTTTGCGGTCTTGGCTTTAAGCTTTTATCCGACAACGTTAATTAAAATAGCTGTATACTAATCCCTGTTATGTAATTTTATAAAAAGGCTGTCTTGACTGCATGATATAGCTTGTAAATAAAGCCTCCTCAAACAGCCGGGAGAGATGAGAGGAGGCTGTATTCACAAGCTATATCACCAGCTGTTCACAATGCAGTCAAGACAGCCTTTTTATAAAATTACATAACAGGGATTAGTATACAGCTATTTTAATTAACGTTGTCGGATAAAAGCTTAAAGCCAAGACCGCAAAGTAGTATGGGTTAGGGTTAATGACCATTGCATAAAAATCCCATACTACCTTGCGGTCTTGGCTTTGCGCCTTTTTCATCCGACAACGTTAATTGAAATAGCTGTATACTGAAACAGTGGATAGCATTGTTGGCGCGCTCTGATTGGCTACTGAAACTCGGAATAGCAAGTGCTGTTCACCTCCCAGCAATTTGCGCGCGAAAATTGTAATCGTTGACAGGAATAAATGAGTTAAAAAGCATCATTTTCGTTATATTATCTCACTGTTTTAGTATATACTAAAACAACTATTCACCTCAGTGTAGGTGGGTAGTGGTGAGGTGAATAGTTGTTAATTATTCAGCATTTCCATGCCATAATTAGAGTAAAACTTAATATGTTATACACCATTTTGAAAAAAACTTGTGGAAACAGTTTTCCAGACATTACTTTTTCCAGACCAGTCTGGCTGGAAATAATTGCTGAAATAATTGCTGCAACAATTATTATTTGAGCATTCAGCAACATGTTTAAAGTCATCTTTGTTATTGTATTTTTTTAGACTGGGATTGCTACTAGATGTTCTTCGCTTGTGTGTTACTCTGTTTGAGTATGGTGGCAAGATGCAAAAGTCTTCACAATATCTGACAGCACCAAGACCAAGTGCCAAACAGGACATGAAGGCCCAGCTTGAAGAGCTTATGCTTGGAAACAAGGGTGCTGCAAGAGAAATGATGCAACGTCATAGCAGAGTGATGCTAGGTAATTATTCTCAACTCTATTCTTGCTTGGTATGGAGTCACTGTGATCAGGTGGTTTCATGTAGTACCTCAGGAAGTTGGTAGAGTTCTCTCGTGGCAGGTCCTTAGGTCTGGTTTACATCAGTTGTGGAATGGCGAGCAGATTGAAAATCAGATTTGGAGGCCAAGCAACAGCACTTTAATTCTGCTCAAATTTGGACTCTATTGCTAGTGAAATTCAGGCTTTGCAAATAAGAAGCCAAACTCCACGACATTCCTTTTCTACCCAGTTGTACGCCATCCCGTGAATTGTTAACAATTAACGATTGGGAACAATCTGCAAAGGGCTGTCATCCCACTTGACATATTCAGAGATTGGTTTCCAAATACTACATCGAGTTTGATCCGCCTTTTTATACCCGAAGAAGGACGAAACGTCGTGTTTTAGACTTTGTAACCTCGGAAAAATCCCGAAAAGAGGAAATATTTTTAAGCTGTTACGTTGAAAGTTGTAGTAGAACGATAATTTTTTCTACAGAGAGAAGGTAACCTAAAACCCAAACAACAAATCCGAGATACATTAATATTTCAAAAAATTGGATAGATAAAAGGGGCTATGTCGCGAGATATGTCACGCAGGCAAAAACGTCGGGCCGACATCAAACAAATTCATGCTATCGCCGTGGAATCGGGCAAACTCCTTCAATTCTGCCGTGCTGTGTACTCCGAACGGTCTCAGATTTTTCCCACATATAAATAGTTGTCTTGATTTCATTTCGGGTATTTCCTCGATTCTGAAATCATACACCTCAGTACATGTCAGTATCTCAATGTCTAGAAGTTGCATTCAGCATATGTTAATCAGTCGAGCATGGACAAAGTTTCTTCTCCGGTACAACTTAGGTGCTGATTGTTGTGGAATCAACCCAAAAGTTGTCATATTTTTCTCTCTTATACGAAAGTAGTGTGCTTTCAATGCTCCAACGGAATTTATAATAACACGCGCAAGCGATCTCAAGATCAAGCTAGTAGGTCATGTACGCGAACAGTTTTAGCTGCCGTAGTTATTTTGATCTGTTTCGAATAAGTCCAAAAATTTTTCGTGCTCTCTTTCAAGCATAAAAAAATTATAAAACATTGATTTTGTCTGTTGTAATAACAAATTACAAAGCGAAGTTTCTATGCCGACTAGGTTTTAATACGGAAGCGTGCTATTTTTGTCGAGACAAACAAATTTTAGTCATAACGCTGAACTATAGTTAGTAACACGATGAGACCTAGAGCTATTTTAAAAGATACAAAGATCACAATTGCCACAAAAATCCAATTTTAATCCTTGCAATGAGACATAAAGGACGATTCAGTTGAATTCTTAGATGGGCAGGCTAAATTAATGTGCGCTTGCCTGGCGCGGCCGGTCAGTGAATTATTGCTACAAGACATACAGCGATCGCTTCGTTGAACATCGCGAAGAAGCGACGTCGGTATTTAGGTGAAGCTTCCCAAATCAGGCAGAGAACCACAGCAAAATCAAGTTAAAGCATTCAAAATATACCAGAACGGTGCTAGAAGCGAGGAAAATTCGATAACTTCTTGATTCCAAAGAGAACAAACAACTAACTTGGTCCGGAGAAGAACCTTCGTCTATTTCCACTGCGTACTTTTAGACATTGAGGTATTGAGCCGTACGATTCCAAAATCGGGAAAATATCCGAAACTAAATCAAGACAATAGATTATTTACATGTGTGAACAATTTGAGACATTTCGGAGCACTCAGCTCCCCAGGATTGAATGGATTGTGCCTGATTTCCACGGCGATGTCGTAAACTTGAAAAACGGCGGCCCGTCGTTTTTCAACAGTAAGAATGAAGGAAAAGTGTTGTGAGGAATTGGACAAACGGTAAACGTATAAAGGACTAAATTGGGTGTTCTCTAAAGCAATGTTGCTGGGGGATCACCGTATGGCACTGAGTGTTGGGCGTGGGTTCAAAGGCTGTGTTATGGTACCACTTAGTATCTAAAAATGGTAAAATTGCAGCCAAGATTCATAACTATAAAACGTATAAAATATAACGTTTTTTATCCAAGCCAGTGTCAACTCCTTACCACTTAGTATGTACAGCTCCTTTTAGGGTATACGTAAAGTGGAGGTTTATGTCAATGACTTCAAAAGTGACTTCAATCAGATAGTATTTGATGCAACCATCACTTATTTGTTGTTTGGTTGGGCACCCTCAGAACATGAATTTGGGATTAGAGGGACTTGGACAAGATTCCGTTTCCTCCAAGGGTGTTCCTTTAAAATTACCAATATGTATTCCTGTAACTTCTCTATAAATGCTTCCAGTAAACGTTATTCAAGCACAATAGTTACCTGAGTTAATAAAAGTACTTCATCTACCTTGCTAAACATAATTTTTTTTTCAAAACAGAAAAGGGTCAGTCACCAGGCACAGAATCAAGATTGAGATGGCGTAAAGATCAAACCCAGTGGAGACAGGCAAATGAGCAACAGGACAGGTGAAAATACAGTCAAGTAAGACAGACATCCAGTGAACAGACACCCCAGTAAGACAGAGACTTCAGAGACTTCAGTCAACAGAGACCCCAGTCAACAGACACCCCAGTAAGACAGAGACCCCAGTCAACAGACACCCCAGTAAGACAGAGACCCCAGTCAACAGACACCCCAGTCAAAAGACACACCAGTCAACAGACACCCCAGTAAGACAGAGACCCCAGTCAAGACACCCCAGTAAGACAGAGACCCCAGGCAACAGATACCCCAGTCGACAGACACACCAGTCAACAGGGGCCCCAGTTAACAGACACCCCAGTATGACAGACACCCCAGTCAACAGACACCCCAGTCAACAGACACCCCAGTCACCAGACATCCCAGTGAGACAGACAACTCTCTAAGATGGACGGTTGGTTCTGGTTCTGACGGTTTGTCCATCTTGGAGAGATTTGACTGTAGTCCATTTAATCAATCAAACCCGATACTAAGACTAACTAACTAAGACCTTTTACTAAGGGAAGCATGGGTCAATAGTCTAGACAACTGTTCATACATGTATATTACATTACATAGTTGAACTGTGCAAGTGCTCCCGTCACTTTTTTAAAGCAATGTCGTTCATACCAGTGCCTGTCTACATAACGGATTTTTACCATCAAGCTTGCACATACATATTAGTATTTATCTTTTTGTTATTATGGACATTCGTTTACATTTTATTCTTTTCACCCTGAATATGACGGACGGTAAACTGTGTAGTTTTAACTATAAATCCGTTACTAAACAATTTTTCATTTTATATTTATTTTACTTAGAATACATGCGTGAGTGTAGTCAATGAGAATATGAATAATTCCACACTAAGCCGTATAGTCATAACACATATTTTAAACAGAAACTCCTAAATTAACTGCAGAGATTAAATGGCATATATTGATAGTGGCATTTGTCTTTTCTTTCTTAAACCTTCCTGGCAGACTTCATCCTGAGGCGGAGGTCAGTGCACAAGTAGAAGGAGCCCTTGCAGCTGAAGTCAACTCAGTTGTTCTTGATTCACTGGAACACTTAGTGCAGGTATGTGTCCTCAAAATCACAATCTTCTCAGATACTTACTGAGTAATTCGATTCAATATGTTTAGTTTAAAAAGAAAAGAACTTTCATGAGTGAACTTTGTGATCCTCGCAGTGTGCTCTCAACTTAAGCAGTTGAAAAAGCAACCTGAAAAAAATTCAGGCTTGAACGGGATTCGAACCCATGACCTTGCGATACCGGTGCAATGCTCTATCTACTGAGTTATCAAGCCACATGGATAGATGGTCAATTGCGAGTTCGTAATATACCCGATGATAGTGAATAAATATATTTGAACTGCAGATAAACATGAGTGAAATTTGTGATCCTCGCAGTGTGCTCTCAACTTGAAAACGCAACGGGTATATTACGAACTCACAATTGACCATCTGTCCATGATGCTCAGTGGATAGAGCATTGCACCGGTATCGCAAGGTCATGGGTTTGAATCCCGTTCAAGCCTGAATTTTTTTTCAGGTTGCTTTTTCAACTGCTCAAGTTGAGAGCACACCGCGAGGATCACATATTTCACTCATGTTTATCCACAGTTCAAATATATGATTCTCATATATTCTCATATATTCACATTCAAAAGAACTTTCCTTAATTTTCACTGTTAGAAAGAAGAGGTCAGACCAGAGGATGTCATCCACAGAATCAAAAGTTAGAACTTTATTGCATGACTCAAGCTTTGAGTCAAGTCATTTAAGGCTTAGTGATTCAGCATACGAGAATTATTTCTGAAATCATTATGATTGTCGTGTCACAAGGAAACCAATCAGTTGCGACGATAACGAAGTTATGATATTTAAGTAATGTCACAAGTACCTCACTTGGATTGGCCAGAACTGAACTCGGGTCTCTGCGGCATAATACAACTGATTGTATCACTAATTCCTCATGAATTGCATGCTAGTTGATCACAGTATTACCCCATGTTATGTTAAGTTTCCTTAACTTTTTACCTCACCCATTTGTACACCACGGTGGATAGAGACAATGAAAAGCAAAGTTTCTTGTCTAAGTAAACAACATGACTGCAGAGAACAGGAAAATGTATCCTAAATAACCCTTTTATCTATTTGGCTTGGTGTACAGACTGTGGCATCCTCTGACTCCTTGCGTGTGGTTCTGAGTGGAATTCTCAGGGTGTTGCTCCACTGTCTAAACTGCAACCAAAGTGAAAGAGTCTTACAAAATATGTTTGCAACACAGAGATCAATAGTGTATAAGGTAAGCCAAAACAAGAGGTGTAGGTTGAAATATTACATGCGATTTATGAATGTACCATCTGTATGCAAAAGTACTGCAAAGGTATTTAAATGAAATTTAGAGTTTTTTGAACGAACAAAATGTTGTTTAGCAGGAAGTTGTTTGAACAGTTTAACTTAAAATTTCAAGAAGATTTATTGATTTTAGTATGTTGATGTCTAAAGAAGTCCAGGCCTTCGTTGCTTTCAATTAGATTTGTAGTGAATTAACGCAACTTAAATTAACGCGAATTGGAGGGAGAATTTCTTTAGAATAAAGGAAATTAACGCGAGAGATGGGGCAAATTTTCAAAATGAAGAAAATCAATGCGATTATTGATGTTTCTAAAGATATTTTGGCTGTAGTACAAAAAAAAAACCGGATGTCGAGAACTGCTCTTCTGAAAGCAAGAATGAACTGGAAATATTGCAAATGACATATCTTTAAGGGCTTTGATATTGAAAAACATTGAAAAATAATATACAGAAATGAGAAGGTTATTGTTTCCTGGTTGCTATATGCGTTCGGACAGTATCCAGAATTTGGGGTGAAATGAAGGTCTCGGAAATGAACGCTCCACTTAAATAATGTTGCGGAAATTAACGCTCACAAAAATAAACGCGACTTAAATTATCGCGAATTTTGAGAATTAGCGTTAATTTCATGGAACATTAATTTCCTATAATAAGGTAATGCAAATGAGAAAGGTTAACCGCGAAAAGAGCTTTTATGTCATCTGTCAATACGTCAGAAACTGGCGCACACGTTTACGCATGGCTGACTTCACGTGGGAATTTACTATGTTTACCGCCCAGCGTGAATTAGCCAATCGGAATTTTGTCCACAGAAATGAACAAAACGGGGTCATTATTGCAGGCGTCCTTTCCCTGTCGCGCAGGCCATTGCACGCACTATAATCTGAACACTTGGAACATGCTAGACGTTTAATGCCAGTTTCCTTTTTCAGTTTCCTGAGCTGTTGTTTGACGAGGACACTGAGCTGTGTGCAGACCTCTGTTCCAGGCTCCTGAACCACTGTAGCTCGGCTATCAGCAGTATTAGAGCTCAGGCCAGCGCATCTCTTTACCTCCTCATGAGACAGAATTTTGAAATAGGAAACGTGAGTTTGCAAAACTTCCAAACGGTCTTCAAATGTAAGGTGGCATGTATCAATAACACTATATCAATATTTTCTTTTAATAATATTTTCATTACTAATGTTTTTGCAACTTTCTTTATATACTTTTTAGAACTTCGCACGTGTCAAGATGCAAGTAACCATGTCACTGTCCACACTTGTTGGAACTTCACATGTTAGTTTATACTCACTGTAATTAAAATCTTTCTAGAACATTATAGTGAAAGACATAGGAAATAGACGAAGAGAGAGAACACACGCTATTTTTCTGCTATTTTGTATTGTTTGTCAAAGGTCACTGATGTTCTTACCACATTTTGACATATTTTATGATCTAAAAATGAACAGATGCACGGTAAAATGGAACCTATTTCCACGTCAACAAAACTACTTTTTGCTTCGGTTTCGTGTTTTCCTTAATCGTCAATATCTTCTGCTAAACATTTTTTCGATGCCTCCACTTGCTCTTTTCGGAATAATCTCGTCTACATTTTCAAAACTGTCCGCCATGTTGGACGAAACAGAGAAAACAAATTCTCCATGACGTTAGCTGTGCGTGTTGCTGTTGTTGTTGTTGTTGTACTCTGTATAATGATGGATAAATGAACCCTCTCTGTTTACCAAAGGTAACTGCCCCTTTATACTACGTCTTCTTAATTAAGGAATTGTATAGCCTGAATGGTCCATGCCAACATTGTAAGCTTGTTTAACGTACAAAGCCAAGGATTGGTCCATGCCAGCATTGCAACGTTTATTAACATACCACGCCAAGGCTCTAACCACTGTATTTGACTTTCTGTTACAGACGTTTAGTGAGGAGCATCTGCGTCGGTCACTGAAAACAATCATCACCTATGCTGAATCTGATCAGGAGCTCAGAACAAGCACTTTTCCAGATCAGGTAAATAGGGCGGGGTTTTTCATTTCTACGCCTTGTCATTGGCAAAAAAGATCTTGTGCCACTTTCTTAACCAGTCAGAAGCAAAACTAAAACCAATTATGATTTGCTTGTACGCGTTTTCCCGCGCTTGGCACCGGCTACATGTATTTGCTTCGAGTTCTGATTGGTTCATTGGATTGTTTGCCTGTGTTGTGATTGGCCAGAGTAATTGCTTTGGTTTTGGTTTTACGACACACGTGATAACTGCTCTGATCTCACCTTGGTTTGTCCCACACTCGTTTGTCAGCTTTATGTGTGATTTGAATTTTTTTAAAAAAACGGCTCTTAGTTTCTTGTGATATTTATGATGATTTGTGTTTGCTCTTGTTGGCCAGTTGTAACTACTCTAAGAAAAAGAAAGTTAATAAATATTTTACTATTGTGCTACAGAAAACACGTCATTATTACAAACATGCGTTGAAAGTTGTTGATTTTAAGAAAAATTTCAAGTAAGGTCTACTTTTTTGAGACTGTATTATGTATTCTTACATTTGCATTTAAAACCTTGTCTGAACGTCGTTTAAATTATTGGTCCTTAGTTAAAGACATTTCATATCACCTTATTTAAAAATGCTGAAAGACATGATCAAATATGAAATGTTTCTTAGGTCCGAGAGCTCGTTTTCAATCTGCATATGATTCTGTCAGATACAGTCAAGATGAAGGAGTATCAAGAGGTACTAAATTTTTTTTATCTTATATTTACTTATATAAACGTTCTGCAGCAAGATGGTGGGAATTCATAAATAAGTCTGAGAATTGCATATACCACCATGTTTTTTCATCGTTCATGTTCATTACATCATGTCTTGCTGCATAATAAGATCCTTGCATACAAGCTCTCACTTACCCTCAGTAACTACAGTGCGAAGAAGAGGTGTGGTGAAGTGTGAAGGCGTGGAGATGTAGTGGATAGAGTGCTGCAGATCAAGTGCTGTAGATGCAGTGGATAGAGTGCTGCAGATCTAGTGCTGTAGATGCAGTGGATAGAGTGCTGCAGATCAAGTGCTGTAGATGCAGTGGATAGAGTGCTGCAGATCTAGTGCTGTAGATACAGTGGATAGAGTGCTGCAGATCAAGTGCTGTAGATGCAGTGGATAGAGTGCTGCAGATCTAGTGCTGTAGATGCAGTGGATAGAGTGCTGCAGATCTAGTGCTGTAGATGCAGTGGATAGAGTGCTGCAGATCAAGTGCTGTAGATGTGGTGGAAAGAGTGCTGCATATCTAGTGCTGTAGATGTAGTGGATAGAGTGCTGCAGATCAAGTGCTGTAGATGCAGTGGATAGAGTGCTGCAGATCTAGTGCTGTAGATGCAGTGGATAGAGTGCTGCAGATCTAGTGTTGTAGATGCAGTGGATAGAGTGCTGCAGATCTAGTGCTATAGATGCAGTGGATAGAGTGCTGCAGATCTAGTGCTGTAGATGCAGTGGATAGAGTGCTGCAGATCTAGTGCTGTAGATGTGGTGGAAAGAGTGCTGCATATCTAGTGCTGTAGATGTAGTGGATAAAGTGCTGCAGATCAAGTGCTGTAGATGCAGTGGATAGAGTGCTGCAGATCTAGTGCTGTAGATGCAGTGGATAGAGTGCTGCAGATCTAGTGTTGTAGATGCAGTGGATAGAGTGCTGCAGATCTAGTGCTATAGATGCAGTGGATAGAGTGCTGCAGATCTAGTGCTGTAGATGCAGTGGATAGAGTGCTGCAGATCTAGTGCTGTAGATGTGGTGGAAAGAGTGCTGCATATCTAGTGCTGTAGATGTAGTGGATATAGTGCTGCAGATCAAGTGCTGTAGATGCAGTGGATAGAGTGCTGCAGATCTAGTGCTGTAGATGCAGTGGATAGAGTGCTGCAGATCAAGTGCTGTAGATGCAGTGGATAGAGTGCTGCAGATCTAGTGCTGTAGATACAGTGGATAGAGTGCTGCAGATCAAGTGCTGTAGATGCAGTGGATAGAGTGCTGCAGATCTAGTGCTGTAGATGCAGTGGATAGAGTGCTGCAGATCTAGTGCTGTAGATGCAGTGGATAGAGTGCTGCAGATCAAGTGCTGTAGATGTGGTGGAAAGAGTGCTGCATATCTAGTGCTGTAGATGTAGTGGATAGAGTGCTGCAGATCAAGTGCTGTAGATGCAGTGGATAGAGTGCTGCAGATCTAGTGCTGTAGATGCAGTGGATAGAGTGCTGCAGATCTAGTGTTGTAGATGCAGTGGATAGAGTGCGGCAGATCTAGTGCTATAGATGCAGTGGATAGAGTGCTGCAGATCTAGTGCTGTAGATGCAGTGGATAGAGTGCTGCAGATCTAGTGCTGTAGATGTGGTGGAAAGAGTGCTGCATATCTAGTGCTGTAGATGTAGTGGATAGAGTGCTGCAGATCAAGTGCTGTAGATGCAGTGGATAGAGTGCTGCAGATCTAGTGCTGTAGATGCAGTGGATAGAGTGCTGCAGATCTAGTGTTGTAGATGCAGTGGATAGAGTGCTGCAGATCTAGTGCTATAGATGCAGTGGATAGAGTGCTGCAGATCTAGTGCTGTAGATGCAGTGGATAGAGTGCTGCAGATCTAGTGCTGTAGATGTGGTGGAAAGAGTGCTGCATATCTAGTGCTGTAGATGTAGTGGATAGAGTGCTGCAGATCAAGTGCTGTAGATGCAGTGGATAGAGTGCTGCAGATCTAGTGCTGTAGATGCAGTGGATAGAGTGCTGCAGATCTAGTGTTGTAGATGCAGTGGATAGAGTGCTGCAGATCTAGTGCTATAGATGCAGTGGATAGAGTGCTGCAGATCTAGTGCTGTAGATGCAATGGATAGAGTGTTGCAGATCAAGTGCTGTAGATGTAGTGGATAGAGTGCTGCAGATCTAGTGCTATAGATGCAGTGGATAGAGTGCTGCAGATCTAGTGCTGTAGATGCAGTGGATAGAGTGCTGCAGATCAAGTGCTGTAGATGTAGTGGATAGAGTGCTGCAGATCTAGTGCTGTAGATGCAGTGGATAGAGTGCTGCAGATATAGTGCTGTAGATGCAGTGGATAGAGTGCTGCAGATCTAGTGCTATAGATACAGTGGATAGAGTGCTGCAGATCTAGTGCTGTAGATACAGTGGATAGAGTGCTGCAGATCTAGTGCTATAGATGCAGTGGATAGAGTGCTGCAGATCTAGTGCTGTAGATGCAGTGGATAGAGTGCTGCAGATCTAGTGCTATAGATGCAGTGGATAGAGTGCTGCAGATCAAGTGCTGTAGATGCAGTGGATAGAGTGCTGCAGATCAAGTGCTGTAGATACAGTGGATAGAGTGCTGTAGATCAACTGATGTAGATGCAGTGGATAGAGTGCTGCAGATCAAGTGCTGTAGATACAGTGGATAGAGTGCTGTAGATCAACTGATGTAGATGCAATGGATAGAGTGCTGCAGATCAAGTGCTGTAGATGCAGTGGATAGAGTGCTGCAGATCTGGTGCTGTAGATACAGTGGATAGAGTGCTGCAGATCTAGTGCTGTAGATGCAGTGGATAGAGTGCTGCAGATCAAGTGCTGTAGATGTAATGGATAGAGTGCTGCAGATCTAGTGCTGTAGATACAGTGGATAGAGTGCTGCAGATCTAGTGCTGTAGATACAGTGGATAGAGTGCTGCAGATCAAGTGCTGTAGATACAGTGGATAGAGTGCTGCAGATCTAGTGCTGTAGATGTGGTGGAAAGAGTGCTGCATATCTAGTGCTGTAGATGTAGTGGATAGAGTGCTGCAGATCAAGTGCTTTAGATGCAGTGGATAGAGTGCTGCAGATCTAGTGCTGTAGATGCAGTGGATAGAGTGCTGCAGATCTAGTGTTGTAGATGCAGTGGATAGAGTGCTGCAGATCTAGTGCTATAGATGCAGTGGATAGAGTGCTGCAGATCTAGTGCTGTAGATGCAGTGGATAGAGTGCTGCAGATCTAGTGCTGTAGATGTGGTGGAAAGAGTGCTGCATATCTAGTGCTGTAGATGTAGTGGATAGAGTGCTGCAGATCAAGTGCTGTAGATGCAGTGGATACAGTGCTGCAGATCTAGTGCTGTAGATGCAGTGGATAGAGTGCTGCATATCTAGTGTTGTAGATGCAGTGGATAGAGTGCTGCAGATCTAGTGCTATAGATGCAGTGGATAGAGTGCTGCAGATCTAGTGCTGTAGATGCAATGGATAGAGTGTTGCAGATCAAGTGCTGTAGATGTAGTGGATAGAGTGCTGCAGATCTAGTGCTATAGATGCAGTGGATAGAGTGCTGCAGATCTAGTGCTGTAGATGCAGTGGATAGAGTGCTGCAGATCAAGTGCTGTAGATGTAGTGGATAGAGTGCTGCAGATCTAGTGCTGTAGATGCAGTGGATAGAGTGCTGCAGATATAGTGCTGTAGATGCAGTGGATAGAGTGCTGCAGATCTAGTGCTATAGATACAGTGGATAGAGTGCTGCAGATCAAGTGCTGTAGATACAGTGGATAGAGTGCTGCAGATCTAGTGCTATAGATGCAGTGGATAGAGTGCTGCAGATCTAGTGCTGTAGATGCAGTGGATAGAGTGCTGCAGATCTAGTGCTATAGATGCAGTGGATAGAGTGCTGCAGATCAAGTGCTGTAGATGCAGTGGATAGAGTGCTGCAGATCAAGTGCTGTAGATACAGTGGATAGAGTGCTGTAGATCAACTGATGTAGATGCAGTGGATAGAGTGCTGCAGATCAAGTGCTGTAGATACAGTGGATAGAGTGCTGTAGATCAACTGATGTAGATGCAATGGATAGAGTGCTGCAGATCAAGTGCTGTAGATGCAGTGGATAGAGTGCTGCAGATCTGGTGCTGTAGATACAGTGGATAGAGTGCTGCAGATCTAGTGCTGTAGATGCAGTGGATAGAGTGCTGCAGATCAAGTGCTGTAGATGTAATGGATAGAGTGCTGCAGATCTAGTGCTGTAGATACAGTGGATAGAGTGCTGCAGATCTAGTGCTGTAGATGCAGTGGATAGAGTGCTGCAGATCAAGTGCTGTAGATACAGTGGATAGAGTGCTGCAGATCTAGTGCTGTAGATGCAGTGGATAGAGTGCAGCAGATCAAGTGCTGTAGATGCAATGGGTAGAGTGCTGCAGATCTAGTGCTGTAGATACAGTGGATGGAGTGCTGCAGATCAAGTGCTGTAGATACAGTGGATAGAGTGCTGCAGATCTAGTGCTGTAGATGCAGTGGATAGAGTGCTGCAGATCAAGTGCTGTAGATGCAATGGGTAGAGTGCTGCAGATCTAGTGCTGTAGATACAGTGGATGGAGTGCTGCAGATCAAGTGCTGTAGATACAGTGGATAGAGTGCTGCAGATCTAGTGCTGTAGATGCAGTGGATAGAGTGCTGCAGATCTAGTGCTGTAGATGTAGTGGATAGAGTGCTGCAGATCTAGTGCTGTAGATGCAGTGGATAGAGTGCTGCAGAACAAGTGCTGTAGATGCAGTGGATAGAGTGCTGCAGATCTAGTGCTGTAGATGCAGTGGATAGATTGCTGCAGATCTAGTGCTATAGATACAATGGATAGAGTGCTGCAGATCAACTGATGTAGATGTAGTGGATAGAGTGCTGCTGATCTAAAGGTCGGTGGTTTGACGCCTAGTCTCGTCCATCGTGATGTTTCCTTAGACAGGAGACTTTACTCCACATTGTCTCTCTCCACCCAGGTGTATAAATGGGTACTGGCGACAACATGCTGGGGGTAACCCTGTGATGGACTCGCATCCCATCCAGGGGGGAGTAGCAATACTCCTAGTTGCTCCATGCTACAGAAACTGGGTTAAGCTCTGGCCGTGTGAGTCTCCTGTGGCTCGTCTGTGACGTTACCCCTTTTTCAGCATGTAGAAGATCAACAAAGTGCTGATTGTTTTTGTTATTTTTTTATCCAGGATCCAGAAATGTTGGTTGATCTGATGTACAGGATTGCCAAAGGGTGGGTATAGTGTGTTAACACAATTATTTCCCCCTCTTTCTCTCTCCTTGGATGAACCTTTTACCATCCAAAGCGGCCAAGTTCAAACAAATAGAATATAAAAATTCACAAATTTCATTTTGCAAAATATGAGGAAGCAAACTGCAACAAATGAAAGTAATGCTCAGTAGTTTGATTTGCGTGATCACACTGCAGTAGGTTTTCATCCGCAGATTCTAATATTTGAACCACATTACACCCACCAGGTTTGATCATTTATTTATTTTTGTATTTTAATTTTTTTTTAATTTTCTATAATTGTTCACACAAGTTATATTGTAGACATATATACAAGGTTTGGTTTGATTTTGGGTTTGAAAGGGTTAAGAATTTTGTCAAACAATCAGAAAAGAAATAAAGAGATATCAGTGGATGGGAACCTCAAACTTGGCCTAATTTGTTAGGAATACAATCTATTTCAATTCTGGTCATCTGCAGCCGAAAAGAATTGATAATGGAATTAGTACACTATACCTGCCAACTTTTTCCGAGTAATAGGCGTGAGAATTTTTTCGTGGGAGTGCCAGGATTTTCGAAGGCGACCCGAACAAATTTGAAGAAAACCCGATCTATTCCGAAGATGTTCCGAAGAATTCGGAAGTTTCCATGGACCTCGGACCTCCGTTCAATAACATCTGGCTGTAATTGTAATGTTCAGAACAATAAAAACCTACAAAAAAGTGCCATATTTTCATTAACGTAACTATATTTTTAATTGGATCTTGCGATCAGTTAAGGCTGATAGCTCAAATCTGTAAGTTAGGCGTGAGATCGGAGTTTTGGACTCGCAGGCATGAGACTCCAACTAAGGCGTGAGACTTGGTAAGTATAGTAAACTAGTATAATAACAAAACTGTCCCGTTATATTTACGTTTCCATTGATACGGATGCGTTGTTTGGCTTTTTTGTTTGGCTAAAAGTAGGTCCCCTTTAAAAGATAAAAATTAAATGATGTATCTGGTAATGTCTGTATATTTTACTAAATGAAGACACACCTGGAGAATCGAGTAACGTTTGGATGTGTTCTTATCATAACAGGTATCAAAACTCACCTGACTTGCGACAGACGTGGCTCTACAACATGGCTTCCAAGCATGGCGAGGTATAGTATCAATATAACCCATTTCTTCCCATCCATCGTCGTTTATTATTGTCTATACTGCATCTGTGTTTCTTTCCACTTTAGCCTTTGTACATCTTGCAAGGAAAGGCCTTCTGAAGTTACAAACATGGAAGGATCTTTTACTCATAAAATTATTTTTCTCTGACGTTTGAATAACTACTTTGAAGCCGCCACGTGCCTGTTGCCATAGTGACCATTTTTTTTTCCATTTTCCCCCATCCATCGGCGTTTATGGATTTCTAGTCAGTTTTTCTTTTGTTTATTTATTACTGGAAGGATCTTTCAGCCATAACATTATTATTTTTTATGACAGTTAAATAACCACGTTGAAGCCGCCATGTGCCTGGTGCATACAGCTGGTCTAGTTTCTGAGTACCTTAGTATGTTGGAAGACAAGCCATATCTGCCTATTGGCTGTGTTTCCTTTGAGAAGATTTCTCCCAATGTGCTGGAGGAGAGCGCTATTTCAGATGATGTTGTCTCACCCGTAAGTGCCATTTGATATCTTGAAGGAACACACTCCCGGCGAAATATCAAAAGTAATTTCGGATACCTTATATCTATGTTAAATCGCCAAATTGGATAAAACATACTTATTGCTGGTCTTCATCAGGCGATGGAGTCGAATGGATGTGTAATACTCTACTCTTACAGCCGTAAGCGGTCAAAACGTCGTGTTCGACATCCAAAAGTAACTACATCGTGAAACAAGCGACAAAGAAACGATCAATAACCACATTTGTCATGACATTATTTCTTTTGTTTGTTCTATTTATTTAACATTCTTCAGCACCTGTACGTTCAATCATTGTCACCTTTGACCTAATTATGAGTTCTATAACAAGTTTTGACGCTCTGAATACAGTAGTATAAATTAACTCCACTTTTGAACAGTGATCTTTTGACTTGAAAATGAAACCGGAATGACTTCGAAACGTCGTTTCTTTTCGCTTATTTTTATCATAAATTGTTCTAACAAGGTAGTGTTATCCAATATCCCTCTTCTCCTACACAGCCGTTATTTAAATCTTCACCCAACGCTCCTCCCCATTAGTAGGAGAGGAGTGTTGCTTGAAGATCCAAATAATGGCTGCGTCCCAAAACACACTCGCAAAATAGCTTACTGCTTACAATGCGCCATTTCTGCCATAGTTTCTTTTTTATTGTCCATGGTGGGCTTAGCTTATGTTGTTTTTCAACCAGGATGAAGAGGGCATTTGTACCGGGAAGTACTTCTGCGAAAATGGATTGGTGGTGCTGCTTGAAAAGGCTGCCGACACGTTCTTTCGTGCTCAGCTTTATGAGTGTGTAAATGAAGTGTATAAACTTCTGATTCCTATACTCGAAGCCAGGCGAAACTACAAGAAGCTTACTCACGTTCATCAAAAACTTTCGGAAGCCTTCAGCAAGATAATACAAACGGTAAGGGATTACTGATCAGCAGTTTGTAAAGCGTGATCATCTAGCTGAGATAAGCGTAGTTCTGAAAAGAGCTGTGATTGGTCACTTACGAACGAAAATCGTCTAATACATTCATATTGAATACCCCTTCTCGCAAATGTAAAAAAAAATTGCGATGTCACCGACTTCGTCTATTAAACCCCTTTATTTCAAGCATACTCCAAACCAACTATGTATCCTCCCCTATGTATTTATTTCTTCTTGTAATATCAATGAAATAAGCATATGATTAAGATGGATTCTCTTGATGTTTTAACAATTTCTCCCTATGACTGCTATAATAAATGTACGAGGACATGAAAGAGTAATTTGTATTTTGTTGGTGGGGCTTAAAGGGTTAAAATAAGGTATCAATGAAAACATTTTGTTTTGTGATTTGTAGGAGGGAAAGCGCATGCTAGGGACGTACTTTAGAGTGGGATTTTACGGATCCAAATTTGGAGATTTGGATGGCGAAGAGTACATATATAAAGAGCCGGCCATCACAAAGCTACCAGAGGTTTCTCATCGCTTGCAGGTTAGCTTACGGCATGGAGCTAGTACAGGCTATGTCACCAGATTGTTGTATCACTTTTGAAAGCCAAAAGATATATTTGTATCAAAGGAAATTTAAAAATCGATAATATTCCGGTTTTATTAACAGTTACTATTAAAGGGACACTGTCCCGGCTGAAATAACATGTTTTTCATGAACTGAAATCCACTTCAATCCTTGCAATCCTGCACTTTATCTCCAAACTACTGCTTTTTTGTTGTTCTATACAATCTTTTTATCCAACTAAGTTGTATATTTGGTGGTATTTGGCGATATAACGTGGAAATAAGCTAAGCGAAATTTTGCTATTTTAGCGCGACAGTGTCCCTTTAATAGTAGTGTACTGAAAC
The DNA here is from genome assembly GCA_022457155.1 of Cladopsammia gracilis. NCBI lineage: Eukaryota > Metazoa > Cnidaria > Anthozoa > Scleractinia > Dendrophylliidae > Cladopsammia > Cladopsammia gracilis. The sequence continues at coordinate 112,562 of JAJGOT010000339.1, forward strand.
TATGAATGTGTGACTGTAGCGGCGGATGGCCAGGATGGAAATGGATTGCAACTTGAAAAGTTTAGCCTAAATTTTCAAGTTGTTTTCCCGTGTCTTTAAAACATCGATAAAACATTGCTGTGGTTCGTTCTCTCTTTAATACTTCACTTTATATCATCATTCTTAGGTTCAAACAAACATTTCTGTATCATTGTAGGTGCTTGTCGGACATTTTAGCAGAGTTATAACCAAAAGTCAGCTAAATGCTCGTGACATAGTTCAACCTTGCCTCCCCGCCCCTGGAAGAAAATAAAACTTGTAAATGCTAATTAAATACGTAATAACTTTATGAAACCATGCCGTAAAATCTGTTTTGTTTTTAAGGCATTTTATGGGGAAAAGTTTGGAGAAGATGCAGTTGAAGTGATTAAAGATTCCAATGCTGTTGAACAAGACAAACTGGACCCAGATAAAGCGTACATTCAACTGACATATGTGGACCCTTACTTTGATGAATATGAACTAAAGGACCGTATTACATACTTTGACAAGAATTTCAACTTAAGTATGTTTGTTTTGCTTTGGTTTGGATCCAATGGTTGTAGTATTCCCTTGACCAGTCACTCCCTTATTTTTGGACCAGTCCCGTACTTGCCTTGTTACACATATAGTTGTTTTAATTTCATTTATAGTAGAAAAATAAAAAGGTTTAAATCATATTATAGTACGTGAACTAAAAAAGAAAACTCCTCGCACGAACTAACCTATCGTGTAATGTTACTAGGCCAGGCGTGTCAGTGTTATGTCCAGTGTGGTGGAGTTAACTATCGTGTAATGGTTACTAGGCCAGGCGTGTCAGTGTGATGTCCAGTGTGGTGGAGTTAACTATCGTGTAATGTTACTAGGCCAGGCGTGTCAGTGTGATGTCCAGTGTGGTGGAGTTAACTATCGTTTAATGGTTACTAGGCCAGGCGTGTCAGTGTTATGATGCTAGGGATTGAAATCAGATTTCTACAAACGTGTCTGCTTTTTTAAATTTCTTTACAAGCTCACGAAAATCAGTCCCAAAATGTGTAACAGTATCTTTGGTTATGTGTATATAAAAATAAGTTCTATGATGCACTGCGGAGAAAGAATTAAAGAGAATGTGATGATCGCAGTTATGCAGGAACTGAAGGAGTTGCAATTAGAGCCTGATAAAAAAACAGTTCAGACCTTGACGGGATTCCAACCCACGACGTTTGCAATTCCAGTGTAAACGCTCTACCACTGAGCGACAAGGTCAGATAGGAGCTTGGGCAATTGGGAGTTCTATTATACTCATGACCTTTGCAATTCCAGTGTAAACGCTCTACCACTGAGCTACAAGGCCATATAGCAGCTTGGTCAATTGTGAGTTCTATTATACCCCTGAAGTGATGAATGTCGATATCGATATTGAATTTATTAAACTTTGGAGTGCTCCTATTCTATATGTTTTTGGGGACACTCCTGAAGCTCCTCATATTTACGTTTTAAAGCCTTAGCTTCTATTCCTTGGGAGTTCTGCTGTAAAGCTAGTCAATCTGTATATTTTTAACAGAACCACAGGAAAGTACTGCTCAATAGATTTAATTTGAATGATAACACTTTAAGAATTTAACTCAGACTCAAAAGTTAGAAACCTGAAAATAAAAGCACCGCTTGTTGGGAGTAAATTGTCTACCAGCAACAGTTTGCATGGTGCATTAAAGGCAGTGTGTTTATTTTATCATTAGGGAGGTTTATGTACGAGACACCTTTCACACCAAGCGGCAAGGCTCATGGTGAGCTAGTCACGCAGTACAAAAGAAAGACAATTCTGACGGCTGCCAATTCATTTCCTTATGTCAAGACTCGGGTCAATGTTGTGCACCGTGAACAGGTCAGTTAACGTTGCTTTTCGCGTTCGAAGAACGCAATCGTAATTTTGTGTCGGTTTCCCTGTGCCTTGCATGCAGTAAAATTTGAGATTTTTTGGTGTCCGGTCTTCCAAATGGCCACCCCTATTGCTTTCAACATAGGCCCTTTAGATGGATGTTGTCCTCTGCAGGACCAAATCCATTGCCTGTGTTATGGGGTTGGACTATAGATCATTATCAGTTTTTATCTCGTGAATACGCAAAGCGTTGAACGAGATACAGTCAACAATAACAGATATGCAAATTAGCACTCGATCGTCCACTGGGATGTAAACGTTTTTGTAATTCCCCAGCGTATTACATCATCCGGTTCACACAATGCATATTTATGTCACGCTAAGATGCTTTCCGCAGTGACGCTGCTAAAAGTCAAGTTTAATTCGGATCTGTTCCTCAAGTGTATACCTCTATATACCATGAAGTTTTGGGTGAAGAATCTTTTATTTAGAGCGTTTCGTATTCACCAGTTGACTCATAGGATCCTTTGATTCCTATCATCTGTTCCAATTGATTGCTAATTAACTATTATAGCGCGAAAGCGCGCGCGATATCGCCAAATTCTTAGCCGACGAGGCCGTAGGCCGAGTCGGCTAAAATTAGGCGATATCACGCAAGCTTGAGCGCTATAATAGTTTTATAATTCAACACATTGATAACAAAGCACAGTTTGAAGAAAAAATATCGAGGCCGGTCCGTCATTTTTGCATTGTCTTGTCAAAATGCGAAATTTACCGCCATCGTTGGATATACGTCATGTAGACATAGCATATATCGATAACTTTTTGACCATATTTGGGCAGTGTATCAATGTGTTGAATTATAATGCTTGTTTCATGCTGTCCAGATTGTGCTGAGTCCAATTGAAGTTGCCATTGAAGATATGGAGTTGAGAACCAAAGAGCTCAAAAGTGCAATCCAACAGGAACCGCCCAATCCTAAGATGCTTCAGATGGTGTTACAAGGCTCTATTGGCACTACTGTCAATCAGGTCAGCATTTTGCACCCCTTGGGAGTGGAGGGTGGAGTGGGTGGTTTGAATGGGTATTTAGGTGAGGGGTTGGAATGTGTTGCAAGTTGGTTTATAAACCGTTACCCTGTTTGAAACCCACTCCTGTGATGCTTTAGTTGGTGTTACAACGTTCTATTGTCCTAGCCTGAGAAAACAGACGTCGTTTCGCGGCGCCGCGAAACGACGTCTGTTTTCTCAGGCTACTATTGGTCCTTCCGTCAATCGGGTCGGTGTTCTGCACCCCTTGGGGGTGGATGTTAGGGGACGGTGGGCTGTGTTGCAAGTTGGTTTATAAACCGTTACCCTGCTCGAGACTCACTCCTAAGATGCTTTAGTTGGTGTTACAAGGCTCTATTGGCCCTACTGTCAATCAGGTAGGTATTCTGCACCTCTTGGGTGTGGGGTGGTGGGTTGAGTGGGTGTTAGGGGAGGGCTGGGTGTGTTGCAAGTTTGGTTTATAAACCGTTACCCTGCTTGAGACCCACTCCTAAGATGCTTTGGTTGGTGTTACAAGGCTCCATTGGCCCTGCTGTCAATCGGGTCGGTATTCTGCACCCCTTGGGGGTGGGGTGGGTGGGTTGAGTGGGTGTTAGGGGAGGGCTGGGTGTGTTGCAAGTTTGGTTTATAAACCGTTACCCTACTTGAGACCCACTCCTGTGATGCTTTGGTTGGTGTTACAAGGCTCCATTGGCCCTGCTGTCAATCGGGTCGGTATTCTGCACCCCTTGGGGGTGGGGTGGGTGGGTTGAGTGGGTGTTAGGGGAGGGCTGGGTGTGTTGCAAGTTTGGTTTATACACCCCCACCCTGTCTGACATCAAACGGTAATAAGGATCATGAACGTGAAAGAAATAATCAAGTTGGTAGGTTCCTGTGCTATTTTAGACCAAGACGCGAAAACCTACAGTCTCCTACAGAAACATATAAAATATGCCCTTAGTAGGGGCCCGTAAAGGGAAGAGTGTCGTATCTGAGCGAGTTTGGGGAGGGGGGGGGGGGAGGGGAGGGGCCAGTAACGGGAGGGGGAGGGGGGGCGGGGGCACTTGTGGTAGTAACTGTTATCCAACTCAGTGTTACATTACGAGCGCATGTCTTTTTTATTTCATTGCACCAAGTTTGACTAACACATATTATTCAAACCCCCTACAAACATAATTACCTTGCCAAGGAGGCATGCTTGCAAAAAAAAATGAAGTGATAACATATCAATACACAGGAAACTTATATTTGTGTGACTTTGCAGGGTCCGTTAGAAATTGCTTTGGTGTTCTTGCACGATCAGGATTCCCCTGAAGAAGGAGAAACTCAAATGTTCACGAGACACCATCACAGACTCAGACTCTGTTTTAAAGAATTTATAAAGAGGTGATAACAGCGAACACTTTTTTGTTCTTTCTACATTTTGACGTTATCTGTGATGTAATACATGTTTTGCCATTCATTACCGCAAAATATACAATCATTTTAGCCAAACCTATGAACATATGCGCCAATATACGTTCATTGAAGTGAATGTTCAGTCATTTGAACTAAAACAACATTCATTAACGATTTTTACATAATCAAGTGCATTCAATTGCATTGTCATTTGAAAATTCCGATGAAAAAGCTTTTTGTGATTGAAATTACATTTTTGGCAATGGAATGTCATGAACGTGCAATTGTTTGTACGGACGCGGTAACGTTTGTAAGGAGCACTCAAATGATTGTCTATAAATGCTATTGTTTGCACTAGTTGTAAAAAAAAAATGTTAATATCACATCCACGTTATTGATTGACCAATCGTGCAATTGATTTTGCGTTGATGTTATTGAAATGCATCAACGCGCAAGTGAAAATCTATTTCTCATCCGTGAATGTCTAATCGAGCTAATGATTGTCTGAAAAATGCAATCGAATGCACTTGATTATGTAAAAATAGTTAATGGTCATTAAATGTGGAGAAAACGAAGGAATAACATCGTCAAAATCTATGCAAATTAAGACCGGGTATCCAAACCTCCTTCACGGTTGTGATTTCCTTTGCGTTTTCGTCATGAATTTAATGAGATTTAGAACTATAAGTGAACAGACGCAGGGCAAAATGGAATCTATTTGTTGTCTTGATGCCTGGTGTCTGTGCTATCGCGAAACGTTATTTTGTTGCTCTCATTTCAGATGCAGTGATGCATTGCACAGAAACAAACATCTAATCACGGTTGACCAGCGTGCATACCAGAAGGAGCTGGAGAGGAATTACACAAAACTAACAGAGCAACTTGAACCTCTTCTAAAGAATAAGTTTGGCTCCCTGCGTGGATCCATGAGACAAAAGTGTGGTACCTTTTTTGCCTATAACATTTGATGTGATATATCAACCACAAGGAAGAGTGTTTCATCAGTATTTTCAAACACTGAGAAGTGTATTGAAAAAACGAGGCGCAACCAAGTTTTTTTTAATTGACTTCGCAGCGTTTGGATACCTGATGAAACACTCTTTCGAGTGTTTAATTTAAATACAGAGAAAACGAAGGAATAAAATCTACAAAATCTATGCTAATTAAAATCGGGTTTCTAAACCACCGTCACGCTTATTGCTCTTTTTTGTGCATGAATTATTTCAAAATGAGTTTGGAAAAATTACTGTTGTATTCCTAAGATAACATTCCCCGTTACTCTAACAATTATCAGCTCTAGGGCCTCAATTTTCGGTTAGCAGCTATTTTCGGGTGAACATTACATTCGCACTGCTACATTACATGAGCAGTTCAGTCAAAATAAGTTATTAAATAAAGGCAACTACGCGCGCGAAATTGGACGTGCTATCTCGTAGTATCGTTCCATTGTGGTCGACCGTTGTCAACTCTAGGATTCTAGCCCAGTGTTGAATTGCTTTGCAGTGAATAAATTAAAGTTTTTCCATAATTTTCCTGAGATCCACCACTTCATTCATGACGAAGTAATCATATATTCAAGGAATCTCTGTTGTTGCAACGTGATTATAGAGTGGCCTTCATTTGAGTGTCGTAAAACCAAAACCAAGGTAATTACTCTCTGGCCAATCACAACAGACGAAGCCAATCGAATGAACCAATCAGAACTCAAGGCAAGTACATGTCGACGGCGCCAAGCGCGGGAAAACGCGTGCGAACAAGTCATAATAGCTCGTATGCATGTTTACGTCAGACTTGCTAATTTCACCCCCAGGCCTCGCTTTCGAAGTGTAAACTCGTGGCAATCTCGTCAATGTATTCTCAAAGAAGCAAAGTTGAACAGAATACTTACTCAAAAATAACGTGAACTTGTCAAAGATTTGCGAGGTATTTCGTAAAAACGAGGATTGGTGGTGAGTTTTGAGCTGGTGATGTCATCGTGCATAAGACCTATTGGTTTTAATTTTACTTCTGATTGGTTGAGAAAGTGGCGCGAGATTTTTTAGGCAATCACAAGCCGTGGCAATGCAAAACCAAAGCAATCGCGAAATGACTTTCGACACTCAGTTGAGAACCACTCCAGTCATGCAACGTGATTATATATAAACTAAACGAAAAAACTAAATGTAAGATTTCATTTTTGCTCTTGATTGTATTATGACAGGGTAAATTTAGGTAACATTGTAAATGGTCTTGAGTCTCTACAGCCAATAACATCACGGCTAAACTGACCAATGACAGTTATAACCAGACGTATACAGCTATTTCAATTAACGATGTCGGATGAAAAAGGCGAAAAGCCAAGACCGCAAGATTGTATGGGATTTTTATGCAATGGCTATAACCCTTACCCATACTACTTTGCGGTCTTGGCTTTAAGCTTTCATCCGACAACGTTAATTGAAATAGCTGTATACCTAATTCAATAAAGGTTGCTTTGGTCATTGGTAATTGGGCATTGGGAAGCTATTGTTTGGCGGTCACTTAAGCGAAGTATTGTATTGTGTTCCGTATGCCAAATGCTAATTCCCAATTCCCAATGACCAACTGCCAAAGCAACCTTTATTGAATTAGGTGTAAAACATCAACTGACCATTCACAATTCCCATGACTCTGAAGGTGACTTCCGCTCAGGTTGTCGAAACGTCAGTCATTGTCAACAACAACAGTGCTTTTCAGAGCTACACTCACCCGGACGATCACACTAGACTAGTAAATTTAGGTGTTAAACAACTAAAGCTTCTTTGTTGTTATTTTGCAGGGAAGGATCTGCTTTGCTGAGGAAAATTTCAATGAGTTTCAATACAGGACACAGCGTGGCATAATATTCTGGAAACAAGAATCTTTCATCCCCTGAAAATTAAAAAGAAACAACTTTTGTCACCTGGATTTTCCATTAGAAACAGACCAAATTTCAGGCATACGATAGGTGTAATTAGAAATTTTTGTCATTTCTGGTAAAAACGGGTTGTAAAGCCTAGTTTTCGCTGGCGACACAAGCATGACCAAGCGTAAGCAGAAGAATAACAGCGCTTTAGTGCAGTGAAAACTGGTCCAACATACGCATAAAGATCAATCTTATTCTCATATCAATGCTGGTTTTCACATGATGCAAATTCTTAAGGCCGATTTACACGGCACAACTTTGTCGCATGCGATTTATTGTAGCGCGCGCTGCTTGCGTCAGACGAAAATTGTATACAACTCGCATCATATAACATTGTATGTGGCTGCGATTGTCGTAGGGATTTAAAACATGTTTTGAAATCCTGCTTTTTTGTTTTTTTCTTTCTTTTCTGAAACTGAGCGAGTTGTAGCCAGATTTAGACGACGCGATTCGTTTCGTACGTATGGCGTAAGCAGGTTGTATGCGATAGTTGTTGGCAAAAGTTGCGCCGTCTAAATCAGCCTTTATGCTTCCGCTTACACTTGTGTCGGTCTCGTTTTCACTTGACTGATAAGCGTTGTTATGGTTCCGTGTATACTTATGTTGCTAGTGAAAACGAGGCTTAAGCAAAACCAAAAGTCGCCCGAGTAAACTACTTACCCATTCCCAGTCTCTATTTATTTGATTTGGTGGTAAGGGGAGATTGGGGCCGAATGAAGCAAGGGACGCAGGGTGTTGTGGGGAAATACCAACCATCGTCTCTTCCCTAAACACCTCGCGCACCTTGCTTTACTCGCGTCCAATCTCCTCTCATCCCATATAAAATATAAATAACGACTAGATTCAAGTGAGAGTTAGGCCCGGTTCAAACGTGGAACTTCGCATGTGCCGAATCTAATGCAAATGAGCAAGAACAATCGATTTTGCTCATTTGCATTAGATTCGGCACGTGCGAAGTTCTACGTTGGTCGTTTGAACCGGGCCTAAGTTATGTTATCTGGAAGTGCCTTTAAAGATCTGTCTAGAATTACCACCAACCTATTCAGGTTTAAGTTCCTCCTTGTCTTACTCCAGAGGTTCCCTCGTGGCACGCTTTCGTGAGATGTCGGGGCCAAAAAAAGGGACGTCAGAGGCGTGTAATATGAGAGATGAGAGCGCGAGAAAAGCCTCTGTTACCCAGGGTAATATAAGAGACATAAGAGACGTGTAATATGAGAGAGATGAGAGCGCGAGAAAAGGTTCAGGCACCAAGGGTAATATAAGAGACATAAGAGGCGTGTAATATGGGAGATGAGAGCGCGAGAAAAGTCTCTGTTACCCAGGGTAATATAAGAGACATAAGAGACGTGTAATATGAGAGATGAGAGCGCGAGAAAAGCCTCTGTTACCCAGGGTAATATAAGAGACGTAAGAGGCGTGTAATATGAGAGATGAGAGCGCGAGAAAAGGTTCAGGCACCAAGGGTATCTTGCTATGGTTTAATATTTTAATTACGTTTTAGTATTATAGAAGTAACATTTTTTTCACACGTTTGTCTACTATTGTAATTATTAGGAATTTACCTGATGAACAAAGTCAACCAAAAGAGATCAGAAGAAAGAGCTCAGTCATAAAATTTAGTTATTTTGAAAGGAAAAAATTGGAAACCGGCCTGCTTTAAACGATACATTCGAACGTTACATACGTAACGAATGAGTTAAAACCTTGCGGACATTTCTGCCTGTCTAACAAGTTCGTAAGGTTGACCCATTTTAAACGGCACTAAACACAGTTGACTTCCTGATCGCGATTGAGAGAAAATCAATAGCCGTTATGTAAAATATTGAGAGTTTTACAGCACCATGAAATGGTTCTCCGCTGTAGCTTTCACTTGAATGGTCACACTTAAGACTCAAAAGTTCGAATTACCTTGTACAGCCACAGGAACGTACTCAGGGGCCCGGTTGTTCGAAAGCCGGTTAACGCAAACCCAGGGTTAAAACTTAACCGAGGATTCAATTTCTCTTGTTAGAAGTTTTTTTAAAAAATGCTTTGAAAAAACTCCATTGATTAATTATTTAACTGCAATCCAAATTGATGCTAACCCTGGGTTAGCTTTACGCCGCTTTGAACAACCCGGCCCTGATCAATAACTTTCGATGGAATGGTCGCATTGTTGTATTTCATCCACAGACTCAAAAGTTAGAACCACCTTGTATAGTATAATAAACAGTACCACAGGAAAGCGCTGCTCAATAGGTTTACAAGCAAAAGTTGACTGTAAATTTGAAATTTTGAACTGGAATGAGATGCTGGCAATGGAGATACATAGGGCACTTTCCCTGCTTCGATGGGAAATATGAGTTTCCAATTTTCAGTTTGCCATCGTAGAGTTCGTGAAACCAGGTAGAAATAGGCTACTGTCGTGACCATCTCTGCTGTTCGAGAGGAAACAATTACGCGATGCTAGCTTCTCGTCCGATATTCAACGTTTTTCCTTTCCGACATTATCTTTGCTAGGCTTAATATAATATTCGATAGTCCAAGCCTAATTAACGTAACCCCGCAAACGTAAACATGCGATAAATGAAGACAATGAAGTGATGGAAACTATGGTTGTTTACCATTTACACGGGAAAACCGGTTGGTCCACGGTTTGTGTAAATGGTAAGCAAAACTCCAGAAAGGGAAATTCCGTTTGAGATTGGCGTGTACCATTTACCAGAAACAAGCTGAGTAACCACACTTACGCATTAAAACTGGCGCAGGGTCTGGAACTGGTAGATAAAAGCAAATGGTACACACATTTCCGTTCGGAAATTCCGTTTGGGAATTTTGGACTACCTTTCAAGAAATCCCGTTTTCCCGTGGAAATTTCCGTTCGGGAAGAAAAAATAGTCTTCCCATTTACATTCCATCCGAAATTTCCGGATTTTTTGGGTAAATGGTAAACAACCTTTGTCTTGCAGTTGCCGACAAATTATAATCATGCCATTATATTTTAATGTAAGTACTTTAGGAGAATGAGCAATAGCTTACAATGAATGATCAATAAATGAATATTTACTTGCAATGAAATGTTTTCCAGTTTGCGCTTTTTGCCAACACCATGAAAAATGAGATATTTGTAAAGGACATGATGAAAAACATACGAAATCTTTATTTGTAATGGTTATCATACGGTTTCGAGTTCAATTTGTGATTAATTTGCACAAGTGAGTTTTTCAAAAAGATCAAGCGGCTCGTGCAATTTGAGCTTTTTGAAAAACTCACGAGTGCAAATTAATCACAAATTGAACGAGAAAACCGTATGATTACTTATTAATAATCATACATGAAAAAATTTACATACAGGAAGTGAGTTTCTCACTCTTCTACAGTATGTTTTCTTCATCTTCCGATACTTGTCAAGCTTTGTTTGGGCGCTTGCCTCGGCCAGCCAGGCGAAGCTGTTTCGCTTTTCCCTCTAACACCTGTTTGAACGAGCTGAATTCTCTGTCCCGTACAATAGAAAGGCTATAGCCTTTGTCCGTTAAGTGTCTATCAAGCGCTGTTATCATAATTTTCGGGCTTTTTGGCTCATAATCTTCGCCGTGTTTGTTGTTTTAATACTTCGGCGTAAAATCGTTCGAACGAATTGTTTAACTCAGCTGGCTGATAATTTTCGATTCTGTCCGCAATTTCCTTTTCTAGCACCACTTTTTCCACGCCGCCAACCAAAAAGGTGTACTTTTTACAGTATTTTCGTTTTTAGAACTGTTTTTATCTCGTTAATGCGCATGCGCATTAACGAGATTTCGGAATCAGTCGACGAAAAAAGGGACAAAAGTTGTTAACAAAATTTTGTGGACTTTTGTCCGGGGGGGGGGGTTCTTCTTTCTTCTTTATAGAAGCTATATTAGGGCATTGAGGATATGGTTGGTTAAAGCGGTTAGGATTTCAAGAAGGGCGTCACATACCGTCACTAAAATTTTTGAGGAACACCCCCGGTCCTATTGTTAATTTCCCTAGGGTATTGAAATGTCATGAACTTGTCATGTCTTACGTTACGTCACCACAAAGGTATTACAGTTCTTATTAAGTTTCGATATCTCGCGTTACCTATCAGCTTCAATCATTTGTCGTAAAGCCATTAAAGCTGCTTTAGAGGGGTAAAAATAGGTCAAATGCGTTTTTTTGGGAAACGCAGTTTGAGAATTTCACGGTTTATTTTTACGAATGGAGACATTTTAAGAAAGTTAAATGGGACGGGAAAGTTTGTGTTTTAATATGAGCGATATAGCAGAGCAAAATAGCATGACCTTTCGTGTGTTCTATTTTGAAATACTGAATCATTGTTATTACGGTTTGATTATGCAATAGTATGGGAAAGACGTCATAGTTTTATTGATTTAGCTACCGTGCACAAGGAAATTTTGCGGATTGTCCGACTGAATTTGTTTTGCGGGAGGAAATTTTTGCGGGTCGCGGAGACAGCTAAAATTTCTGGCCCCGGTTGTCAAATGGTGGAAAGCGCTATCCACCCGATAAATCACTATCCAGTAGATAACGCAATTGGTTTTGCACACCTTTATCCACTGGATAGTGATTTATCCGGTGGGTTTACCTTGCTTACCTTGGGTTTACCCTGCTGGAAGAAAATGCTTGCGGATTTCTAGTCAAGTATAAATGAAATCCAAGGCATCGGTATTAAACTGCAATTTTACTTCCTGACCGGAGGTTTGTATAGTTTCCATAGTTATGGTTGTTGTTCTGGCGCCAATACGAACATAAACAACGAGAAAACTAGTGAGTGAATTATTATACGTTAGTGTAAAAACGTATCAGTATTATGATAACAGTCTCTGGTTCTTTTGAGGACGTGTCTGGAGTTGAATCGGGAATACAAGTGACTGTTGTGCCGGTCGCCTCGGAGTTCATTGTTATGAGAGTTATGAGTTATGAGAGTTCACCGTTAAAAAGTTCCTGTTTATAAGCCGATATGCATCATATACAATCTGTTTTCCTCAAAAATCTCGACAAACTATCAACACACACACAAAAAAACAATCTTTTAGGAACAAAATTTTACTGCTAAACGAATCCAATACGTATATTTAACTAAACACAAAAATTCGCTCTGCAATCTCCGCGAGAATTAAACGTGACATCACCTACAGTAAAAACCCGCAAGTAAGAACCTGGTTTTTAAGAACCTGTTAGGCTAAAATTTGCCAGTTAGACCCCGTCTATACAAGAACCTGTTTACCCTAAAATTTGAAACAGGTTCTATTTTCTAAAATCTATATAAAAAATGTGTGCAGTACGCTTAGGCAGATAAGAGTACATGTATATAATGTTATGTTCTACTTGGTATGCAGAATTTATTTTAGGAATAGGCTGAATACCACTAAATTCTATTAGCTACAATGTAATTTTTTTCTTCAGAAAATAAGAACCTATTTAAGAACCTAAATAGCCTAAATTTGTGCTAATTACCATTTATGTAAGAACCTGTTTAGGCTAACTTGGGAAAATGCAGGTTCTTACTTGCGGGTTTTTACTGTATTTATACTTTACAATCTGTCGAATCTCTCAAAAGTGTTGAATAAATTGGATATTATATACCTCTTACTAACCGAGTTCGAGGGCCGTACTGTAAATTACGGCCCGCGTTTTTCCCCTTCGATTTATGGCCCAAGCGCTTCGCGCTTGGGCCATAAATCGAAGGGGAAAAACAAGGGCCGTAATTTACAGAACGGACCGAGAAAACGAGGTTAGTAAGATATTTATTATATCTCTAAAAGGAAAACCTTTCAAGTCAAAAGATAGACGGCTTCATTTGACTGACGCACGTCACAAGAAAGCAAAGAGCAAATTTTAATTGGCTTTCAAAAATAGTGTGATCGGTCCTCGATTCGGCGTGAACTTGCGTGGCTCTTGAATGAAAACTCTATAAACGAATTAATTTAATCTTCCATGTGTTCGGTAGGACGACGGAAACCTGACATAAGGTAGTTTTCTTTGAAAAGGATTCTTAGTTACTGGCGAAGACAAGCGAGGAAAAGACGCCGCGATAAAATCGCCAAAACAAACGTGTTTGTCAAACGGGAAAATGTGGCAGCACTTCGGTCTACAGCGGTGAACGAAGAAACTCTCAAACTTCTAAAAGGACACTGAAAATATCTCGTCATCAAATACTGCAAGTTGTTTTTGGCTTTTTGTGTGCTTTAGTGGCTTCATGCCGAACTTTGTGCGTCGATGAGTTTGAATTTCAATCGCACCTGACAAATTCTCAGCGTGAGCTGCAGCAAGAGCGTATTTGCGAATACGCAAAATCGTTTTCATGGACTCCACTACAAGGACAAAAATTTCGCTGAGGAATCAAGGTACACTTTTAGCGTAATTTTGTAGCTTCAAGTCTGTTCTTATTAGAGCCACTGCCACAAACGATAACTCTGAACTTAAGTTTATAACCAGACAAAAACTTGATCAAACTAAGTTAAGCTTAATTTAAGCTTAAGTTTTGCCGATGGAAGTCGTTTCAAGTTGTTTTGCAGCTTTATGTTTTTCATAGAGACATTTTCTTACGAAGAAAGACTGTTTTGTTAATGCTTAATTAAATTGTAAGAGTTAAACGAATTTGCCGTGTTACTCGAGTTTTTATAACTTACAGCCTAAAACCTAAATACCAAAACAAAAAAGCTTTACTCGAGAAAATTGTCAATGCTTTTTGATTCGCAGCTAATCAGTTTTTTGCTAAAGTTATATTTTAATTTCATCGGAGAGTTTTTGTAACTTGGCATGTTAACCCACTTAGCTCCAAACGTTTCCTCTGGATAATTTTTAATGTAGAAAACAACTTTTGTAAGCGTGTGTTAGGCCTGATGCTGAGACTCTCAAATTTAGCGGGCCGTACTGTAAAATACGGCCCGCTAAATTGACCAATCACAGCGCGCGTACTAACTAAGAGATATAATAAATTTCGTTATTACAAAAATTCACTCTGCAATCTCCGCGAGAATTAAACGTGACATCACCTATTTATACTTTACAATCTGTGAAATTTCTCAAAAGTGTTGAATAAATTGGATATTATATACCTCTTACTAACCGAGTTCGAGGGCCGTACTGTAAATTACGGCCCGCGTTTTTCCCCTTCGATTTATGGCCCAAGCGCGAGGCGCGCGGGCCATAAATCGAAGGGGAAAAACAAGGGCCGTAATTTACAGTACGGACCGAGAAAACGAGGTTAGTAAGATATTTATTATAGCTCTAAATCGGAAAAGGAAAACCTTTCAAGTCAAAAGATAGACGGCTTCATTTGACTGACGTACGTCACAAGAAAGCAAAGAGCAAATGTTATTGGCTTTCAAAAAAAGTGTGATCGGTCCTCGATTCGGCGTAAACTTGCGTGGCTCTTGAATGAAAACTCTATAAACGAATTAATTTAATCTTCCATGTGTTCGGTGGGACGACGGAAACCTGACATAAGGTAGTTTTCTTTGAAAAGGATTCTTAGTTACTGGCGAAGACAAGTGAGGAAAAGAAGAATGAAAACGCCGCGATAAAATCGCCAAAACAAACGTGTTTGTCAAACGGGAAAATGTGGCAGCACTTCGGTCTACAGCGGTGAACGAAGAAACTCTCAAACTTCTAAAAGGACACTGAAAATATCTCGTCATCAAATACTGCAAGTTGGTTTTGGCTTTTTGTGTGCTTTAGTGGCTTCATGCCGAACTTTGTGCGTGGATGAGTTTGAATTTCAATCGCACCTGACAACGTTTCAGCGTGAGCTGCAGCAAGAGCGTAAAATTGTTTTCATGGACTCCACTACAAGGACAAAAATTTCGCTGAGGAATCAAGGTACACTTTTAGCATAATTTTGTAGCTTCAAGTCTGTTCTTATTAGAGCCACTGCCACAAACGATAACTCTGAACTTAAGTTTATAACCAGACAAAAACTTGATCAAACTAAGTTAAGCTTAATTTACTTAAGTTTTGCCGATGGAAGTCGTTTCAAGTTGTTTTGCAGCTTTATGTTTTTCATAGAGACATTTTCTTACGAAGAAAGACTGTTTTGTTAATGCTTAATTAAATTGTAAGAGTTAAACGAATTTGCCGTGTTACTCGAGTTTTTATAACTTACAGCCTAAAAGCTAAATACCAAAACAAAAAAGCGTACTCGAGAAAATTGTCAATGCTTTTTGATTCGCAGCTAATCAGCTTTTTGCTAAAGTTAGTATTTTTAATTTCATCGGAGAGTTTTTGTAACCTGGCATGTTAACCCACTTAGCTCCAAACGTTTCCTCTGGATAATTTTTAATGTAGAAAACAACTTTTGCAAGCGTGTGTTAGGCCTGATGCTGAGACTCAAATTTAGCGGGCCGTACTGTAAAATACGGCCCGCTAAATTGACCAATCACAGCGCGCGTACTAACTAAGAGATATAATAAATTTCGTTATTTCCTAAATTGATTATTCCTCAATTTATTATATTATCGCTCATATCAAAACACAAACTTTCTTCATTCATTTTAAAAATACACCGTGAAATTCTCAAACTGCGTTTCCCAAGAACATACATCCAAGCAAATAACAGCGGCCGAAAGCTGTTTATGGTTTACATAGTCGATAGTATCCCGGATCAGAAAAAGGTTAATACTGCGGTCAGGAATCCCGCATGTTTGATTACTTTAGTACAAATTTTATAATCTGTGTTTAACAGAAAAAAAAAATGGTTGCCAGTTTTTCAAGTCTAACTTGTCGTCCTTCTTGTAAAGCGGGCGGATAATTCCTTTACGTTGTGTGTCAGAGAGTGATCCGTGTTTAAAAGAGTGATTTATTAAATCGTGACTTAATAGACCCCAGAAGCGATGATAAAATTCAACCGGAAAGCGATTTGCATGATTGCATTTGTGAAAGGGCCTCTTGACATTCAAAGAGTGTGAGGTCACCTTCGCATTTCTCCTGGTCTTCGGATGCCAGAGTTTTATCCAGTTGGTCTAAAAGCCTTGGCTAGATAAATAAACCTGTTCAGCCGAATAGAGGTTACGATAAAAATCGCGACATTCGCGAAGAATATTTTTATCTGAAGTCACGGTTGAATTGTTGGCACGTAACTCTGCAATTGAGTCGTGTGCCTGTCCACAGAGTCCAGAGGAGCTCTATTTGATCGTTCAAGACGCTATTTTCTTCGAACCGTCGCCAGAGTTTTATCCAGTTGGTCTAAAAGCCTTGGCTAGATAAATAAACCTGTTCAACCGAATAGAGGTTACGATAAAAATCGCGACATTCGCGAAGAATATTTTTATCGGAAGTCACGGTTGAACTCTGTAATTGAGTCGCGTGCCTGTCCACAGGGTACGTACAAGACGCTATTTTCTTCGAACCGTCGCCGTCTTGAAAGGTTAACTGATTGCGTTACACAAAATATGTACCGCGGGCCAAATTACTAAGGACGCAATTATCTTCGGAAAGCGAAGCTTTCCGAACAAGGTACGAAGTGCCGACAACGAGGCACGAGGTGCTGAGAGAAATTATACTTGTACCACGTGACGAGTTCGATGTGAACCGCATCATCTGGTGACGGAAGTGGCAATGACCGGATGTGCGGTAAGCCGTTACTAATTCAAAACATCAGCTGTGGAGGGAAAATCAAAAACATGGAAAATTCTTCTTTGAAAAGGTCTGCTCCTGCAAGAAAATCCGACTTAGAAGAAAAAAAAAATTATCGAGCAGGACAAAACATGCTTACGTTTCGAAATGGTAGAAAGATTATTGAAAATTTAACGCGTGTTTAATTTCTTTTGGTGTTCAAACGGAAGCAGTTGCCAGACTGTCGAAATAGCCAGCGGAGTTTTAGTATAAACAGCCAGCTAAAATTACAACCTTGACTGAGACAAACTTCAACTCTCTACAAGTTGAATAGCTTATTAAGCTACAGTTCTCTCTGCTATAAAGCTTGGATCCTGACAATTAAAATCCTGCAAAGACAAAACTAAAATAGCTGGGCCCAGCGTGACATTACGAATAGCAGGAAAGACATTCACGCCAACAGATCATTGCAGATCCTGTCATGTCCGGTATTTCAGAGAGAAAAGTACAATAAATTTAAACGGCTTTCTTACATAAAAATCTACATGCTAATATTAGTGGCGAAAACAACACACCAACCGCCAGGCAAAAAAGGACGCCAAAATGAGGTCAAAATCTACAAGCGCAACACCACGGGAAACCACAATCGACCTAGCCTGTTCCAGGCGTTCAGAAAGTGGGGAAAGCGCGAATAGTTGGGGAAGGCGCGAAGAAAAGCGAGCGAAAAAATTGCGGGAGGCGAGGCGCTTCCTCTCCCCAGCCTCCCCGCAATTTTTTCGCTCGCTTTTCTTCGCGCCTTCCCCAACTATTCGCGCTTTCCCCACTATCTGAACGCCTGGAACAGGCTACAACCGACCTCTAGTCCGTTGCTCGCGGCTTTTGAAAGGTTTTAAAACCCAGTCCACACTAAAATCCTTCTTAACAAACGGCTAAATGTAGAATACCATTTTACACTAGAACAGTACAATTTGCGAAGAATTTCAGCAGACTTCTCAAGATTTACATCTTAAAATCCAGCGAAACTGCACACGGGCAATCGAATCATAACCTTCGGCGGATGCGATAAAGTCTGAAAAACTTCCTATCATGCGCACAATAACCTGATGGCGTCATTTCCGTCACCAGCTGTTGCGGTGCACATTGAACGAAAGCGATGCTTTCAAGCCGTAAATTTCGGTCGCCGCAAATGTAGGTTTACCTACTTTTTTCGATGGATTTCTTCGATATTTCATTAGAATATATAAATTACAGATCACATACTTAAAATGAGGCGTTTTTATTGAATTTCGTCTGAGTTACAGGGATTTGAAAAAATATGCCTAAATCGGTTTCCTCCCTTTCCGTAGTTACTGTGCGCCGATTTCGCAGCTTCCGAGCCCGTAGTAATTTGGCCCGCGGTACATATTTTATGTAACGCAATCAGTTTAACTTTCAAGACAGCGACGATTCAAAGAAAATAGCGTCTTGTTCGATCAAATAGAGCTCCTCTGGACCCTGTGGTCTGTCGCTGATTTTCAAGCTGGTAGAAATACTTGGTCGGTTTTTCCCCCAGCTCTATCCACTGTTCTTTACTGCGAATGATGGCTCCTTCTACGTCGTGATCTTCGATCGTTTTTAGGAGATCTTTGATCTACGCCAAACGCGTGTGATCATCTGTGGTATTTGTTGGTATTTGATGTTGCGGCGAAACTCGCTTTCAAGATTAAATTTCTCATGCTTACGCTCACAGCATCGGTAGTAGGGGGTGGCCGGCAGTTTCTGAAGAAGGGTCGCACGGAGGTTCATTTTTTTGTTTTGTAGTGCAAATTAGGGCCATTGTTACTTAAACCTCACTGGGATTACAAAATTTAAATAAGAAAGGAAAAACGAAATTAATTCTGGTAGTTGTAGTCAAATGACGCCATCGTGAAAATGGCCTATTGTGGTTACAGGGGAAGTGTCGTTGCTGGTTGCGGTAGTGGGGACCGGGTGGGCCTCTGGTGGCCCCCCCCCCACCCCACCCCCCGGGCGCTGGAGCCTCGTGGTTCGCCTTGTGGCGTTTCGCCTTCGGGCAGTCTTTAACAACGTGCTCGGAAGACTGGCACCGGTAGCATAGTATTGGCTGGCCCGTGTACTTAAAAAATAACTCAAGTCCTTGAGTGGCTAATTTGCGTGGCACTGCCTTTTGTAAACGTGTGAATTCTACGACACGGATGCCGTTCTCGATGTGCCCGTAGCCCGTGGCTTTCAAGCAAAGCCGGCGAAATGCTCGCGCTTTGAGGTCGCCGTATTGTTCCACGAGTTGTAGCAGGTTTTCATCAGGGAATTCAACGGGAACGAAGCATGACACGTGTAGTGCATTTTGCCCTAAAAGGCGTAAAGGGATAACGCGGTCAAAGCCCGCTGCCGCCAACCGCGTGGCCGATTCTGTAGATCGGAGGGTGATGTCGAATCACTTTCCTCCGAGGGGTACAATCCCAACGATTTCTTCCTTAAAGTCCGGTAACGACTGCGCTATACTGAGCGAGTCAAGATCCAGGTTTTCCTCCGCTATCAAGCGGACAGTTCTAGTGTGGGCGAACGGCTGGTGCGCGGGACGCGCAGCCATCTCCACGTAACGCGAGGGCGAGAAAACTCGCGAGACCAAAACCAAAACCACAAAATTGAAAAGCACGCACTCACCAAAGCGAAGACAGATGATTACCAGACGCTTTCTTGATTGTGGTGGAAAAACGGCACCAAATCTTGTGAAAAAAGCTCTCCTTAGTCGTCGAAGCTGAGGACTATTCTGGGTTTTGGTCTTGAAAAAGTGGAGCACTGATAAGAGCAGATCCCCCAATGCTGTACAGAAAAGTTGTTAGCAGAGGGGCACGGGTTCCCCTCCTTTTACAAAAAAAAATAATAATGAAAAGTCCCAGTCTATAATATTTTCAAAACACGTCTATTGTATAACCAAATTATAGACCCCATTTTAGTCACTAGCGTGAAAATGTAAACTTTGTAATCGAAAATTAGTGATTTCCTGTTTTTAATCCCCCAAATGGCTACTAAAATAAAACTACGCCCATTTCGTGAACATAAATTTCTATTGGCTGATTTGCATCATGTGATGTTTTCATGTACGTATTTTAAGAAGACTTATTCTAAAGGTGCGCTACAACGGCATCTTTACCATATTCACTATCAATTCTTCTATTTTGTTTTTATTAACCTCACGTTCTAACGCATTAACGAGATGGCTTTAAGAGCCCTTTGATTTTAGTTGTTCTTTTGTCATAACCGTCGCTAAAGAAAACCTGCTCAAAACGCCGGCCATTGTTTTCGCTGGCAACTTTTGGTCCATCCAAGTTTTGCGCCATTCCGAGGACGCATTTGATTGGCTTTCTGTGAGTTCCTTTGTTCATTAGCCAATCAGAATGCTTTGTGCTTTTACAAATTTGCATTTTATTTCCTTTCTTCTGCACTGAATTTCCTTTTTTCTGCACTGTGTTTCCTTAAAACTGCATTCCTCTTAGCCAATGAGAATCGAGAAATTTTTTCATGTATAAGACATTTAAAGAGTCTGACCAACCCAGTTTGCATTGTGCGCTTCTCTTATTGTTAAGGTACGGCTCTATTCCATATTTGGGTAAGCATATCACCTCTTGCTTTCGGGGGCCCTGAAAATGGCGGATGAACCAACTTAAGCGCGCAATGCAAACTGGGTGGGTCAGATTCTTTAAGCTAAAAAAAAAATAAAATATGCTTAAAATACTCAGTTTTGCATGATTGCCGTGTGGTAATCCGATATGTCAGAGACTTGGATGATCTTTCGTCTGAATTGTCCAGTAGAGCCAGCATTCAAATTTACTGGCGGAGAGTATTGCGCACTGATACTGGTTTCGACTATTTAGTATTAAAATAAACCCTTTCCGGCGGCTGGTATATCGTAGGATAATGTCTGCGGTAACCTGTGAACAGGCGAGCCGAGCGCTGACTGGAGAAAGCTGATTTCTTTGAAGACCTTTGAACCTAATGCGATCAGAAAGCAAGCCTGCCCACAGACTATGAACAGTTGGACAACAAGCAAATCTTATGAGATAAAGAATGACTTCGATTGGCCAAGTTTTTTTTGCGCTCTTAGGGAGCGGAGACGAAGTCGAGGTCCGTGAAAACGGAAAAGACAAAGCCAATATCCAGTTATCTTGACCGAACAAGCTTGATCAATAAAATCAATTGGAAACAACTCTAACGTTGGCCACTTTAATGATGAATTTTATTTCAGTATTGAGCCATAAACTTGAACAGCTCGCGCAAGGCATTCGTTTTAGTTTTTGCTTGAATGATCAATGAATTTTAACTCTTGATATTGAACCACAAACTTGAACAGCTCCGGCGTTCAAAGCATTTGCTTTTGTTTCTCTGTCATGATCATGTCACAGTTAACGATACTCGCCAAGTTTTTTACGCCAGGTTAGGACCTGCCATTTGCGGTCTGTTTACGTATCAGAATTCAACAAATTTAATAGATATAGACCGATAGAGCATGTAACCATTAAAACGACGAATTTTCGTTTACATGTAGTTGCTGGTCGATCACAAGACGTAGAAACAGATAAGCGCGACCCAAGTGACCAACATCAGTTTCCACTGATGCATTTTCAATTTGTGTCGATGCTTTTTTTAGATATTATCTGCTTATTATCATTATTTATCATCGAGCTGACTGCAAACTGGTCTATTGATAACATATTTTAAAACGAGAAAATGTTTTAGTGTTTTTCAACAAACATTATAACCGTATGTTCTTCGGCTGCTGTTAAGGAAAACGTGCTCTTTAATTGTCTTTACATTTTACATAAAGATAAGACAATGAAATGATATATATGAAATAAATCATATATGAACTGCGGAAATGAAATCAAATGAAGAATGATCCTCGCAGTTGTGAACGCAATTTAAGCAATTGCGAAAAGAAGCCTGAAAAAAATTCAGGACTTCAACGGGGTTCGAACCCGTGACCTCGCGATTCCGCAGTTCATATATGATTTATTTCATATATATCATTTCATACTCACTCCTTTCACGGGAACATATGAACCTACAATTGACCTGCTCCCAACGTCAGTGGCTTCATAGCTCAGTTGGTAGAGCATCGCACCGGTATCGCGAGGTCACGGGTTCGAACCCCGTTGAAGTCCTGAATTTTTTTCAGGCTTCTTTTCGCAATTGCTTAAATTGCGTTCACAACTGCGAGGATCATTCTTCATTTGAAAGATAAGACAGTTATGTAAAATAGAATCCCTGTACCTCGAACCTCCAGGGGAGAGGGAAATTTGGTCCGAGATATCGAAGGTTCGAGCTATCGAGGGTAAATTTGCAAGCAATCTTTAGCCAAGGGGAAAAAAGTTTGGTTCGAGTTAGCTAGAGGTTCGAGTTATTGAGTTTTCGAGTTATCCCGCGGGATTCAACTGTATTTTTCAATTTTGGGCTCGTTGTTTTGTAGGTCGTACATACGATTTGTAGAAGTTTCATAGTTATCGCTAGTACTGAACTAACTAACTAACAGAGGGAAATATATCTGACAGAATATATTTCTGGCCTTGTTCATGAGGTCGTATGGAGATTTGTTTAGCTTCAGTAACAATATGTGAATACAAAATTCTTAAAACGTTCGTACCAACTCTTGTATTAAAATACTTATTCTGGTTTAGGTTGAATACTCGAATACAGTGATCAACAAAGATCCTTAAGATTTACTGGCTTATCCGTTATTTGTGTACAGTAACCCCTACAAGGCGGCTGGTTCTTGCCGAATTTCACTTATTACTCATGTGCAAAGCGCAATGAGTTAAAAATGTCCTTCGTTTTTATTTCTTTATTTTTTTGTCTCAATTTTGCATGCAAATTTATGCACGCATATTTTATTAGTAACCGGGTCGTCAGGTCACCATAGTTTTGTCGTATCGGAGTAATGACACACATTTAAAATATTCAAAATGGAAAGAGAATGAAAGCTTTTTAAAGCTTTCATTCATTTACCAGCGACGCAAACAAAAGAGTGTACATAAAACCAAAGTTTTTTTTAAATCTATGTGCTCGGGCTTGTGTTTGTCGATGTCATTATAAGCTCTTTTCATGCACAGTACCCTGGGTACCAGAAGTCGGGTACGTTAGAGACGTAAGAGACATAAGAAGAGAGGCGTGCAATATGAGAGACATGAGAACGCGAGAAAAGCCTCTGTCACCTACATGTACGTACAGATAAGTATATATGATATTCACACAAATTTAATCAGCAAAATTGTTTGTTGCACATTTTGAGTTTACAGACTGTGAGAATAAATGCATCGTTTGGAAATTCGGACTCAGATGCAAAATACAATATAACCCTTTATTCGCCGCACCTTTTAATGAGGAGGAACTGAGCACGAACTGGTATATTTAACAAATATTACTTTTGCCATGTTGCTAATTCTGTAACTAAAAGCAGCATACAGTCTTTTGATTAAACGTTGTCATTGATCGGTCTCATCTCTACGCGACCAGACCGAAAAGGATTATGGAGAGAAATCAATTCACATTCAATAGCTGCTCATTATTAAAACACGGAACGTCCTTAACGGAATATGTATCGAAGCGACTCTTGTTGTCTCTGCGTAACACGCGAAGACAAACGTGAGTTTTGTTCTCCATTGTAAACGCGATAGAGAATAATTAATCATGCATTTTAATTCACCCATACTCCCTTTCGGTCTGGTCGCGCAGGGATGAGACCGATCAATGACAACGTTTAATCAAAAGATTGTATACATTTAAAATCACCACAATCAAAACACTCCTTTTATCGTCTCCGCACTTTACATACGGATCAAACAGTAGGCATGAGCTAGTACCGTTCCATTTTAGTTTACTAATTTTGAAAGCGGTGCCGGTTTATTTTTAAAACCCCAATCACCTTTTTACTTTAAAGAAACTTTCTTTTGAATACAAAACACTTTCTTTAATCGTCCTTGTATTCCACATGTACATATGGATTAAACAGTACCGGCTGATTTCAATTTACTAAAGCCTGGTTTTCACTGGCGACATAAACGTACACGGAAGCATAAGAGCGCTTATGTCGAGTGAAAACGGGACCGACATAAGTATACGTGGAAGCATAGCAGCGCTTATCAGTCAAGTGAAAATGGGTCTGACATAAGCATAAACGGTAGCATAACAACGCTTATGTCGAGAGTAGTATTAGAGTTGGGGGCACCAGATCAAAAAAAATATTTTTTTGATCTGATACCAACCGAACTCTATACTACTTTCCATATGATGGTAATCAGTTTTTTGTTTCCATTTAATGTAAACCAGTTTTTGGAAAACTATATGTTTCCATAAAATAATTAAACTATATGTTTCCATAAAATAATTAAACTATATGTTAATAAAAACAAATGGTGCGTTTATTCCATTGTGTGATTTCCTTTGCGTGACATAATTCTGGGAAATCTATATGTTTTTTAAATATAAGAGTGCGTTCACTAAAAAAGCAGTTTTGCATTGGAATTTTGGCATGGTTTAAAATGTTGGACATTATAAAGGATCCTTGAAAAGAAATAATATATTTTCTTCAAATAAATGAATACCAATATGTGATAAGGTAAAGAATGATCAATTTAATGAAAGAATGATGAGTTTAATTTTTGATGACATAGTGCCCGTATGCGTAACTGTTGATTCCGTCTTCTAGTATATATCGTTTGTCATCAAAGCAACTGAGTGATACTTTATTGATTTCATAACTTCCTAATTGATGATTTTGACTCCTAATTGTTTTCATTTGATGGTGCATCTGTTTATTATTGAAGAGTGTGTCTTTATAGTTTTCATGTTGGATTTCATTTTTAATGACATTCTTTTTGATTCCTTTTGCTGTTTTTCCACCTTTTTGATCGTCTTTCATGTAGCTATACATTTTTGATCGTAGACCGACGAATTCATAAATGGGAACTCCTGCGGCTTCATCTTTGAATTTACCAATTACTTTTTCATTTAACTTATTAAAATACGGTGAGCTTTCAGGGTAGTCGCTGTTATCGAATTTATCTTTATCGTTCCAGAAATCCCTATAGACGTCTTCGGTTTCGATTTCATAGGTTAGGGAGTCTGTATCGGTAAAGAGCAGCTTAGCCTTATTACCATACTTATCTTTGATATAGTTATAATGAAACTCATACATTAATGTCTTACTAAGATCTAGAATACACATACCCACATATGCCGGCCTGTTTAGGGTTAGTGTTTCTTTGATCTTATGAACGGCTACAAGGTTTTCATTGAAGATCTTACTACTTACATAAGTAGGTTTAGCAGCCATTTTTAATAGTTTCTTTTCATCAGTTACTAATCTGACATCAACTCTCTTTCTTAAGTTTTCCATTGTTTTACCAAAAACACTATTATTCATAAGTTTGAAAAAATCTTTTTCAAAAGCATTTTTAGCATTCTTTCGTTTGTTGGTGTTGAAGTCAATGTATTGTTTAAGCCAAGGTGACTGATTAAATTCTAATACTCGATGAACTTTAATGACTTTTAATCCAAGATCTGTATATAATTGAAGGTTTCTATAATGTAGAACGTATTTTTCTTTGTTTCTTAAAGTTGGAATCAGTTTTTGTACGAGACCTGTTGATATATTATATTTATTCGCAATGTTTTTACAATATTCAGACAACATGTCTTTAGTTATTTTTATATTTTCTGGTCCTAATGGGTAGTCATTGTGAAGATTATGCAGTTCTTTAGGATATTCTAAATCAACTTCTAGTATCAAACCCTTTTTACTGTCTTCTTTGTACTTATCCAGGTTAATATTGTCAATCTGGTTTTTAGTCATCCATTTGAAACCACCAGTTGGTAAATATTGACTCATCGCCCAACCATACAGATTGTTCGCATCTAGATACATAATATACTTTGATGGCGTCTTTTTATTGTATGATTTCATATATTTATTGTTAGCTTTACCGTATCGATTGGCTATATACGATATACCACCACGCATACCCTTTTCAATGAATTGAAACATATCAATATCAACCATAAGCTCTAATTTAATGTTAGTCATTTTTAGCATAGCATCCCATGACAAACCAGGAGATGTGAAATAATGACATGGATCAAGTTTATAGTATTCTAAGCATGTTTTCCTAAAGTTTTCAAACACATCAGCTAATAGAAGGATATCAGATTTTAAATACAAGTCATGATACTCACCCATTCTTTTAAGCATGAATGTTTCCCATACAGTTTGAGCATGTTGATATAATCTTTATTGCTTATATGCTCATTATTCATGATACTAAAAAAGTCTTCTTTTCTTGGTAGTTTTTCATTGAATTTATCAAAACTGTCCATGTAGTCATAAGGATATACTCCTTTTCAAGCCATTAAATCAAGCTCTTTACCTTTAAATTTTTGAGAGGTATATTTTAATGATTCTCTTGGTAGATTACTCACTAGTTTTTCCAAGCTAGAGCTCATAAATTGGAAACTATCAATGAAGGTTAGATGGTTGCCCAGCATAAAGGCCATATACTTTTCCATGTTGTTAGGTATGGCATTAATATTCATCTGTATCTCCTCTCCTTTCTTATTTTTGTATGTATGTTTCTTAACAATAGCTCCAATCTCTTGCATTATAAAATGGCTGTCATAACCTCTCAAATTATGGAATATAACAGGAATTTTTATCTCTGCTGGATTTACTCTGAGTTTCAGATTACATTCTTGATGAGCAGAGCCTCTGTATTTACCAGTGATGTGACAATGGTCTCGGACTCGAATGTCCTTATCAGTATATTTTTTATTACAAATATGACATTCTTTGGCTTTTTGAAATTCCTCTTCATCATCTTTTGTCATTTTTAATGGTTTGTTAAATTCCTTTTTCATAATATTTTTACAATATTTAACTTCTTCTATCATTTTTTTCCATGAATTTGTACACAGCCTTTTCACCTCTGTAAATTTGTATTGGTTTGGTATGTTTATCATCATAACAACAAACGATCTTATATCCATAACCACAGTCTGTATGCTTCTGATAAGCCTCTGTGTATGATTTATCATTATTGGGTTGACAACCATGTATTTTTTCAGTAATAGCCTCAAAATCTGCATAAATGACGAATGGTACTGGTAGTTGTTTATGAAAGTTGTTGGATCTTAGTATATTATTATCCTTCTCGGGCATTTTTATCGCTTGTGTGCCATTCACTTGTATACAGTTTTCTTTATGATCAGTTAATACTCTTTCAGAGCTGAAGCATTGAAGACAATACATGCAGAAATGTTTTCTTTCTTTGTGTTTTGTCTGATTGTACATTAACTTGTTAAAATCTTTAGTCAAGACATAGTGCTTGTTTTCATTTTCTGTTATAAGAAGCAGATTCATACGGTCTGCATATTTTTCTTTTGAGACATAAATTGGATATGGTTGTTTATCTTCATAACCGAAAGCATTTATGTTGATATTATTTTGTTTTTCAATCTTGTTGTACTGTTTGGTGGTGACTGGGAATTCAATCCCCGAATAATCTAAATTTTCAATGAATTGCTTGTCAACTTTTTTAATTATCTGTGGGTATTTGTCTTGAGGATTCAAATGTCTAATGTGACACCACCTAAAGCATTCATTATCCTCATTTTTCATATTTATCAATCCCTTTGCACTGTTTCTGAGTTCTTGTGGTAGTTTAATGTATGAAGAGCCTCTCATTGGTTGATATTTTACTATGTTAATATAATGATTATCAACCGATTTAACAGTCCAACCAGACC
The DNA here is from genome assembly GCA_022457155.1 of Cladopsammia gracilis. Classification (NCBI taxonomy): domain Eukaryota; kingdom Metazoa; phylum Cnidaria; class Anthozoa; order Scleractinia; family Dendrophylliidae; genus Cladopsammia; species Cladopsammia gracilis. The sequence continues at coordinate 140,133 of JAJGOT010000339.1, forward strand.
CTTCAGATATCCATTGAGCTATCTTATTCAAGATTTGCTGTTTTGACAATTGTAGTGATTTAGTAATTTCTAGATTATTTATGATTGTTTGAGCTAGACTGTTGAAATATGCGGTCTTATACACTATTTCTCCGTCTGACATTTTTGTAAATGTTACCTTAAGCGTTTCGACAAATTTCGGTCCTTTCATCGATGTTAATATGTTTATGAGCTGGTATTCAATACCCTTTCTAGTGTTTTGTAGTTGAACTAATGGGTCTTTATCGTTTTTAATTGTGATTTCATAGGATTTAGTATAACCTTTTAGAGCTTTGTCTGTTTGCTCTATTTTAGTTCTTGGAGCAAGAACTGGTTTTTCTGCAACTGACTTTTTAGTTCTAGGTGCTGGAACTGGTTTATCCCTGAATTCCAATGGTGGAAGAATTATATTGTTTTCATAATCTTGGACCATTTGATTTACACTCTTACGAGGTGCTGGCACTGGTTTGTAAGTTCTTGGTGTTGGAACTGGTTTGGTATCATCTACCACAATAATTTTAGGCTTCTTATTCTGTTGCTTTAAAAGCAATTTGATTAGTTGAGACTTACTCAATTTTTTTAATTCTGATTTTTCCATTATCTATATATATAATTATATATAATATTTCTTTAAGTCATTTTCATAGTGTGTTTATTTTTGGAATCATTTTTGAAATAATTTGAGATAGTTATATATGATTGGTCATATATGATTATCTTTTTATGATATCCTTGTGTTATTCGTTGTTGTATTTTTGTGAATTCAATTGATGAATCATAGTTTTATTGTGTTTATATTTACTTGCAGGATGAAAATATTTATTACATTCAATACAATGATATTTATTATCTGGATTGTCATTATACTTCTTACAATAAAGACGTCCCATAATACGTTTTTCTTCATCGGTCATATACTTTTTAGGTCTTCCCCTTGATTGTTTTACCATTACTATATAGTATGATTATTTTTTAAGTCATTTTAGTGCGTTTAAATATGGTTGATAATAGCCAGAAACATTAATATTTTTGGCTACCAATGAATAGCGAATGCAAAGATATAAATATCTCAGAAATTTCTGGGATACTTGTAAATAGTAACATCTCTTTAAACCTTTTTTAAAGCCAAGTCTCATTAATCAAATTTGCATTACTTGTTGTATTCACAGGTGTAAAAATATTATTTTCACGTTTGAGATATTTGACATTATCAACTTTGGTTTGTTTCAACACATTACATTCATCATGGTATCTATTGTTTTCTATCTCATTGCAGATAATATTCAATAACTGTTTCAATGTTATATCTTCATCAATTTCATGTATTTTTTTATGATAAAGTTTCAATAATTTCTTTTTATATTGTAACAGATCCAATCTACGCTCATTATCATATATTTTATCATGAAGATTGTCTATTTCATCTTCACATTCATGAATTTGAAAATTTATTTTTTTGATATATTTCTCAATGCCACTCATGATATATATAAACATTATATATTTTTGACATCTTTTAACGGTATCCATGAATTAAATTCTTTTGGATAACCAGACCATGATACCAAAGCTTGTTTTTTCTTATAGTCTCTTTTGATAACCTTATCTATACGAAAAACATCTTGTTTAGCTAATTGTAATTCTTCAGTGTAAAATGATCCTTCTATTGCTTCATTATTAAGATCCTTTAACTTATATGTAATAGGGTTTGTGTATTGGATTTTATCAACTGTGAATACCTCTTCAGTCCAATTACTTGTATATCCTTTATCAAATACCTTTCTTTTATACTTTGAAATTCTAACCTTATCGCCTATTTTGAATTTCGGCTTCTGTTTTGATGTTTGCATATCACCATACAGATTGAAATAAACAGTTCCTTGATTCTTCCTTATGCTTGCTTGTACTGGAGTCATTTTAATCGAACTATGTTTGGTGTTATTAAAATTTTTAACCAAATCATCTAAAATATTATGCCAAACAGTATTATTTTGAACTGTGAATTGTTTATACATTCTGGTTTTCAAAGTGCGATTAAAACGTTCAATCACAACAGCTTTACCTTCATTAAAAGTGGAATACATCTCAATATTGTTTTGTTTCAACCACTCCTTGAAAGTTTTATTATAAAATTCAGATCCTTCATCAACCCAGAGATATTTCGGCTTTCTTTTATACTTTTTTATGATGTCGTTAAATGCATCAGTAATCGAAATACCTGTTTTGTTTTTTAGTGGTATAGCCCAAGCAAATTTACTGAATACATCTATTACAGTCAATATGTATTTGAATCCTTTATTCCATTTTGAGAGTTTATCCATAAAAACGAGATCTGCACTCCAAATATCATCTATTCCATTAACAATAACTCTTCTTGTTTTAAATTTTCGTTTGATTGGCTTATGTAATTCATCGGCTAATTGTTGAGCCCAATCATTTTTACTCAACGCCGCTTTCCGTTTTTTGGCTCCCTTTTTTTAACACCAAGACCTAATTTCTGTTTTATACCAATCGTGTTTCTAGCCAACCAATGACCCCATTGTCTCTCATCATATGGTACTTCATCTAAAGCTTTAACCATTTTTCTGTCTGCTCTATTCTTGCACTTTCTGTCGTCTTTGCAAACACTATAATCAACATCGTGCTGCATGGCAATGGCATCCGTTCTTCCTGTAGGTTGGTCATATATTTCTAATATTTGGCCAGTTGTTGGGTCATATTTCACTTGACTCTCTAAATCATTATAAGGCCCAGTATATTTATGACCGGGTAATGTCCAACCGCCTTTAGGTTTTGGTAATTTACCGATAGCCTTATGAATATCAACAGCACCACCATGAAGAGGGTCCAGTTTTCGGCTTATATCACCAGTAAAACTGTCAAGTGCTTGATCTAGATATTTGTTAGCCATACCTTTGATCTTTTGTTTCGTATAATCAGATTCAATTACTTTTGCTGCTCCGATTCTACCTAAATTATACAAACCTTTTAAAGCGCTTTTAGCTGCTATTTCACCAAGACTGTGACTACCTTCTATATCTAAAAATCCGCCAGCCATTTCTGACTGGCTATTTAGTTTAAATTTTTTTTATTGGATACAAAACGTGTTTTAGTAGTACCACATTCGCTACATTGAGATTTCAGCATAAGACGATTATTTTTAGTTAGCATATTTTTCAGTACCTGGTACAGATTCTGTTTGCTTCTTCTGTTTCACACAATAACTTTTCACCATTTATATATATATAAATTAGATATTTTTGAAGTAATGTATGATGAATTGACGATTGACATGTTGATCCCTCATATTAAACAATGGATTGTGAATAGTTTCTAAAATAGTTTTACCCGTCTGTCTTTCATATAAATAGTATAAACACCAGTATCCACACAAAACAGAATCTCGTTCTTGTATTTCGTCTCCCGAATAAATTATTTGTTTTCCACTTGTTGATAAATACGTTTGAACCTCATTCGGCATAATTAAACCAAAACTATCAAAGTATTCACAAAATTGGTTGATGTTTCTGTAGCATACCCAATGGGTGCCAGCCCCTATTTTTCTATCTAAATTAACAATACCACATTCTTTTTTTAATATTATGTCTGGTAAATTATCTCGACTGAATATACCTCTGAAATGTTTTATTTTGAGTTTATTAATCCATTTCATTAGATTGAGATTGCTGAGGGGCTTATTAATGAATCTTACAGAATTGCTCCGATTAATGGGATTGAGTTGAATGGGCTGTTTTTTCCTAATAGCAGTCCCTTGCCTTTTTTCCCTTTGCGTTATTTGGGAGCTTTTTTGTTGGTTGGTAGTCCCATACCAATAGGATTTTTCATTTGTTCCCATGTTCCGAAGAAAGGGGGTGGTTGAAGCATAATCCTCCTTTTGATTTTGGTGAAGGGGGAACATAAACTGGTAATGATCTTCTTGATCTCTGACTATCAACCTGTAAACCTTTGCCAGTTAATGCATTCAACAAAAGCGGAACTCCGATTGAAGCGAGAAGAGTACCGAGAAATCCTCCCTGTTGTGTTTTTGTGGGTTTAATAACTACCTGACCACCAGTCTGAAGAGCATCTAATATTTGCTTCTTTTGTGATGCAGTCAACCAATCTTTATACTGTATCAATTGATTTACTTTATTTTGAGGAATCATAAAACCGCCTATTTGTCCTTTTCCAAAAAATTTATCAATTCCAAGGCTTCCTAAAGTACTCATAGCGCCTGTTGCTAGAGCTGGAACTGCTTTTGTTACTGCTTTTGTAGCATAAGGCAATAGTTTAGTTCCAAGTGAAATCAATGATGACCATAGACTGCCACCATGCTTTACAGCTTTCTTATCTGTGTTTTACTTATTTTTATATCAACGCCGGTACCATTATTCATAGCTTTTTTGATTCTATTCAGTTGTGTTCTGTTAAGCATGAGTTCATCATTACCAGTCAATTCATTTTTTTTCAGTCTGATAGTAACAGCAGAATTATTTTGATAAGCTTTTGCTAATTTTTGTCTTTGCCCATCTGATAGACTTACTCCATGAGAATAATAAGTTGTCATTTCTTGTATATAATATATGTTATATAATTTTTGGGTTTATAAAACATATTTAACTAAAGAATTGAATAATTTGTATTTGATTTAAGATCGAAGTAACAATTTACCATCCTTCTGTTGCAATTCTACTTCTTGCTCATAAAGTGTTAAAGCATAGACACTATAATTTGCGTTTGGTGCCCCAGATAATTTATAATGGAAAGTAAGCTTTGTGGTTCCATCTTTGATATCCATGTTTTGTTTTGTTAAGTCAAAATAAAGGAATGAAAATATAGTGCTGAAATTATCTCTATGAAGCAATGTTCCACCTTGATAATCATTGTTTGCATGAACATATTTCAAAACATCTCTATACACACGTGTGATATCTGTTGTTGGTGTATAGTGATTGTCAGGATATTCATTACCATTCCCTACCTCAAGATGACAATCCACAAGAGTTCGATTATTAGCTATACTAAATGTATTATACAAAAAAGGATTTGCTGTTTGAGTATCTATGCTTGCGTCATTGATTATAAACACAAAAACATGACGAGGTCTTGATATCCCAGATGTTATTTTGAAATTACCAGTTTGAATTTGTGAAGAATTACTCCTTTCCACATTTTCACGGAGGTAAGTCCATTTATGTGGTTGCAGATATTGGCTCATATACAATGATTGTCCTTCTAAATTAAAAGTGATTCTTGGTACCCACAATTGCATCCTAGTAATGATAACCCTACAGTCATCTGCCGCCTGCCAAATCAAATTGCCGTCACTTTCAATTTCAAAATTCAGTTCAATCCTTGTGTTTGGCAATAGTTCATCCTCAAGACTTTCAAACAATGAATACCTGTTTAATGGAATTTCAGTATGAACTGTAGTAGATACACCTAGTAAGATTTTTCTAGTACCAAAACCTTTATTATAAGCAGCTTCAGCAGGTCTTTCTTCTGCATGCCTATTTGTATCCAGATAAAAAAATTCATTTGTTGCTGTACTTTCAGCATATGTTGGACTGTACTCTAAGAGATTTTTTATATTCACACAATGGTTAGCATTATTACAATCATAAAGTTTCTTACCATTTACTTTGATATCCAAATTTTTATGAAAGAAGATGAACCATTCACAATGCCGTTATGATCAGTAACTGTGAGATTAGCACCATCTGCTGTCTTATTCACTTTGAAGTCTATGGAAAGTCTAGCATTATACCAATCAAATGGTGTTACTTCACCACTATTATCAGCAACAAAACGATATCCATCCTTTTTTTGTCTAGCATTATTGCCAACAACTGTATTCAGAGCTGTTTCTAATTCGAAGACTATATCTTCATATCTTTCAACATATTTAGGATTTCTAAAACTCATTATATATAATTAGATAAGATAAATTTTAACTTACGAAGTTTACCACCAGCTAATAATTGACTTACTCTTTCACTAATCTCATAATCCGTTAATGGTTGTTTAACTGTTGAAGTTTGTCGTGTCATTAATGGTGTTCCCATTTTGTTTCCTTTTTTGCTTAATAGTTGAATTATTTTATCTCCAGCCTTTTTTGCTGCAAAATCACCAGTTTTAGTAGCTGCGTTCTCAATAGCTTTTTCGGCACCCTTTTGAAGTCCAGTATTCAATGTTTTTTTCATCGTTTGTCCAAATAATTTTTTACCAATTGATTTAAAAACATCTGTTATTCCTTCACCATATTGTGTTTTTATGTCTTCATTATAAATATGTGTTTTTACACGTCGACCTAATTCTGGGTTATAACGTCTCTTATATTCACATTGTCTCATAATTATATATTATTACATCAGATTAAATAGGTGTTGATCTGAGAATCAAGGTTAGAAACCAATCTATACCATTCAGATTTATTGGTCTTCCTAAAGCGTCACTAACATAAAACCGCATTTGACTTATATTATTTGAGGCCACAGGACAAAATAATAATCTTTTCGGTTCATATGAAAATGGGTATGAACGAGTTAAATTGTCTGTAGGAATGACAGCGATAGTATTCGTGTTCTGCCCATCAACAATGCTGTCTCTTATACCATCACTATTTATATAAATAATATCAATAGAATTTGTTATATTCGGTAATTTTGTTCCATATTCTGTTTGTGTTACTAGTTTTTGTTGAAAACCGATTAACTCTCCAAAATTAGTGTTTCTTAGATCTAACTGATAATTATTGTCAATTTCAATAACTACTTTATATGATGATAATACAAATATCAAATTAATATGATACTCATTACCCGTTTTGTGGTTCTTTCTATCCATATATTGATGTATATAATCATTTAAATCGGTATATGAATACATGCCATCAACAATAGTCACTGTTTCCCATGTTTTTCCACTATCAGTGCTGTATTTGATAACATTGTTTTGATATTCTGGATTGATATTATGCCAAGAATATGTCATTGTAAGTCTATCTATTTATCTACAATAAATATCATGTTTTTGGATCAAAGATCTGCATTGGGTCATCCAGTCAAATTTGATATTCATCTTACAGTTTTAGTTGAAGAAATATAAGAAACTTTATTTGCACCTTATAATTGCCATATCAGTGCACTTTTTGAAGAGTTTTAACCAAATATTAGAAAAACACCCTGACATTGGATTAATAGGACCAGGTTCTTGTACTATAAACACCAAATACCAATTTTTAATTAAACATGCTATTTTTCATGATGCATTTGGAAGATTTTACAATGGCTATGAAAAGGGGCCTGGATACACATATTGCTGCCTTTCATTGCCTAAGAAAATAAAAAGATCTCCAATAATGGTTCAAATAAGTGGTGTATTATATTGTCTTCTTTCAAATCCTAAAATACAATTATCCAAATATATAATATAATGACTAAAACAGATATATTCAATTTTAATCACATAGATAAAAACATCAGCCAAGAAAAATTATCTGAAATCAAAGCATTGTATAAATTTTATCATAAACGCTTTTGGTGCTATAAGAAGGCTTTCAAATATTTCAAAAGATTGAATTTAGCTATTAATTTAACATCAGTTTCTTTAATATCCATTGGTACAATAGCTGGTTCAATATGTAACATTAAATCCTATTATTTTAGGAGTAATTAGTGGTAGTTGTTTATTGCTTAATACATACAGTGAACTTAAGAATTATAAAAGAAAAAAGAATTGTCTCATTTTACATTCACAACATATCAAAAAGTATTAGTTGATTTACGCTCATGTCTCAGAGGAAATCAATTTAACCATGCCGCATTTATAAATGAAATGAGACAGATGAAATAATCATCGATCTTTGTCCTCTTGCCGATAAATTTGAGAAACAGTATGATAAAAAATTCACTTCCGAGTAAACTTTTACGATAAACTTTACTAACAAACTTTACCATAAATTTTTATTTTGTTACTCATTCAAAGGGGTTTTTCCCTTTACATGACGTATGACTTCCTGTTTTTCTGAGAATCACGCAACAGGTCACCTTTTAATAATTTTGCTGACATCATTCTTTATTAATTTATAAACCTGTTTCCACCAAGTCTCATAGAATTTTAATGTCTTCATTGACTTCGTTACTTTAATACTCTTGTATGGAAGCTCAAGCATCCTAAATAATTGCTTGATAACAAATTTAATACTAATCATCCGTTTACGGTTATTGTTAACCTGCGATAATACTTCATTAACCAAAGCGAATATTCTTAGGATTTTCTCTCTATTATCATTACTGATTTGTACATGATTCTGTTGTGCTATATCATTGACAACGTTTAAAATATGATATTTTCTTATATACACACTCTTTCTCGTCATTTTATATTTGTTATCATGGAAATCAATATATGGAGCTCGTAAATCATATCCATTAACAACACCACAAGTTTTACAAACATTCATTCCATTGTCATTAAACAAATCTTTTTTATCACAACATGATTCAACAACTTCCGTATTTCTACCAACATCTGCTAATCGTTGGTCACAAAAGGGACAGGTCAACTCTCCCATATTCTCAAATTCGTCATGGATTACAGAATTACAATTCATCCTATATTATTATACGAGATTATATTTTTATGTGACTGTCACTAAAATCCAAAGAAGTCATTATGTCACGGCACAGCTGTGGCGAAATCACAAGCACCGCAAGCACAGTCCAGTTCATGGGTCCACGGTAGTGCTGCTTCATGATGACTTTTAAAATAATCAACAATTGTTTTACCATTCTTTACAAACCATATAAATGGCAATAATAAATGCAGCCAAGTTCCATTTTAATGTTCAGTGATTATTCACTTTGTTGCTTTGTTTTTTTTTATGCGGTTGAGCGAGTGCATTTTTATATCATTCACTAAATCAAATGATAACATGCAAATCTTGTTTTGCTTGAAAAAGGTTTTTTCTCTTCCTCAATGGAAACAAAAGAGAACAATGGCAAGTGGATTTTGCATCATCCACCATTTGACTGGTTGAGGGAAATCATACGGCTGTCTCATGCCTTGGAAACGCAATATTATGACTCATTTTCCTGGGGAACCCCCTATTGTATGACATCATCGACTTCCTGTGTTTCCGAGAATTGTGTCACGCAAAGGATTCTATTATGTGGAATCACGCAATGAAATAAACGCACTTTGTTTTTATTAACATATAGTTTAATTATTTTATGGAAACATATAGTTTAATTATTTTATGGAAACATATAGTTTTCCAAAAACTGGTTTACATTAAATGGAAACAAAAAACTGATTACCATCATATGGAAAGTAGTATAGAGTTCGGTTGGTATCAGATCAAAAAAATATTTTTTTGATCTGGTGCCCCCAACTCTAATACTACTTATGTCGAGTGAAAACGGGCCCGACATAAGTATAAGCGCAAGTATAAGGATCAATCTTTTGTTTATGTCAATTCAAAGGGGACAGACCTCAAATAAATTTGGCTACTAAATATATCTAAATTTCGTAATTGTTCATCAGTAGGATGCCCAAAATGTGTGCAATGTTCGTTTTCACTGGACGTAAATTCTTAATATGCTTTCGCTTTAATATGCCTTAAAAATTTCCTCATGTCGCTAGTGAAAACCAGGTTCAATTCTGTAAGCAGTGTACACCTTTAAAACTGGTCACTAAAACCATGAATACAAATTTAACAACTTTCTTTAATCGTCCTCTTTACATGTAATCGTCCGAGTATTTTACATGGGGATGAAACGGTACCGTTCGATTTTATTTTGCTAATTTTTTAAACAGTGTATACCTTTAAAACCTAGAAAACCATGGATACAAAACACTTTCTTTAATCATCCTCGTATTTTACATAAGGATCAGACAATACAGCTGCTTTATTTCAGTTGCCTAAATTTGTAAGCAGTATTATACATTTAAAACCAGTACCAAAGCCATGAACACAAAACACTTTCGTTAATCGTCCTTGTATTTTAGACAAGGATTAGACAATACTGCTTTATTTCAGTTGCCTATTTTTTAAGCAGTATTATACATTTAAAACTACCAAAACCATCAAAACAAAACACTTTCCTTAATCATACTCGTATTTTACATAAGGATCAGACAATGCTGTTTTCTCATTTCAGTTCCCTAATTTTTAAGCAGTTTTATACATTTATGTAAGTAAAAACACGCAGACATGGTTCTATGAATGACCGTTTTAAAAAAATCATTTTGCGTTAAGCACTGGTAATGAAAATAGAGAAATAGAGAAATCATTTTATATAGCCTGTGTTCCTCTCTTTTTTCTCCGCTCGCATACATCCTTCGCGTTGCTCCCAGCTATGTGAATGCCTGGCTTCACCTGAAAAAGCAAACGATGTCTGTGATGCTCGCTTTTGTTCAGGGAACATGAACGTACGGCGAAACCGTTTTTAAAATGTCTAAAATCAAACGGTTCAAATTCAAAGCATAGCTTACTTCAGCTGGATGTTTAATTTTGTTTAAAAGAAAAATCCGGCTCTTTTGACCTCAATGAAACTTAAATTGAAAGGAATAGCCCTATGATCGCTTATTACCATGTGTTTTAGCGTAGGTGCTTTCGCTTCCTCACTGTTGGTTGATCGATGGAGGAGTAATTGTAGGGTTGGTGGTGAATCTGGCTGCTTTCTTCAATATTTCTTAGAAGTTGCTGTTCTTTTTTCAAAACTAACAAAGACAGAGCGATTCTACATTTACTTAGCTTTCAAAAAATGTATAGGTTTTTGGGGTTTTTCTTGTAAAGTGAGCGTCTAACATCATCAAATAAAATGGATTTCGTGTTCATAACGAGAGTTCCTGGAAGTTTCCAAGTAAAACGTGAAGCGCCCAGAAAGAATGTTTTTAATAAAAAGCTGTATTGGCCCCCAAGCAATGGTTGAGCAGAACTTTCTCAAGTCTGATGGAAATATCGATGATCGTAGAAAAGGATACTATGGATACTGAAAGCTTTATTAAAATGATGAGGCCTTTTTCGTCTCAATCATCTTCGTTCAGAGCACTGCCGAGGATAACGACATCAGGAAGAACACATAATCACTGATTGGTTCGAACCGCTTTCCATCACAAGAAAGTCTTTCAGTCGAATTACATGGTCTTACATGGTCTCTTTCACAGCACTATTGTCATTAAACTGTCGTTTAGTTGTCATTAAACTTGTAAGTGCTCCAAAAGACGCTTCAATGATAACTACGTGCATAGAAGTAGTATAAGAGTTGGCGGTACCAGATCAGTTTTGCAAAACTGATCTGATACCAAGCCAACTCTATACTACTTACCATATAATGGCAAAAAATAAAATGGTTAAATCAAAATGAAACTATATGTTTCCATAAAATAATTAAACTATATGTTTCCATAAAATAATTAAACTATATGTTTCCATTTTACATCCACCCCCCTAAAAAGCATTTTGAGTCGGATTTCATGCCATAATTTCAGTAGTTGTGACGCGCTATGTGGTAATATTTAAAAATAATAATATAATATTATAATATAAAATGAAACGTAATTTGAAAAGAATAATTGATTTTATGATTGAAAATTTACATGATCGATTCTCATTAAATGATATATTAAAAGTTTGGTACATATTTGATGAGATTGAAAGGATACAACCGCAAATCGATCAAAGCAGAAAGAGGATGATAAATATCAAATTTTTAATCAATAAGATATTTCATATACTAAATGTAGACATCAAGCTTCCTTTATCAAAGTCTAAGAATACGATAAGAGAATATGAAGATTATTGGGATAAAATCCAATTTTTGATAGGTGATAAAATCCAGTCAATAATAAACATGGATGTGTTTTAATATTTGCTATTATTAATAACGCTCCAGATAAACTCGATATATGACATATAACCCTTTATAATAATATCATTATAAAGGATCCTAAAGAATAAATAATCATTTGAAATATATTTAGCAGGTATGACATTCTGATTTAAAACGCGATTTAGTGTGATCGCTCATGTATTGTCTGAAACAGTATGATATGTCTTTATCAAGTTCACCATTCTGATCTCTATGTGCATATGACATGTATACAAACATTGGAAGATCATTATTATTCACATAGGATTTTTTATCTTCAATCGTTTTCGTACTTCCATCGTTATACATGATGGTTATGGTAATTCCGACATCTTTGTTCGAGAATTTCAGTTTCTCCGTATGTATATGATTTAGATTATAAGATTCTGATTTAAAACACGATTTGGCAGGTTCGCTCATGTATTCTCTGAAACAGTATGATTTGTCTTTATCAAGTTCACCATTCTGATCTCTATGTGCACATGACATGTATACAAACATTGGTTGAACATTATCGTTCACATAGGCTTTGAAATCTTCGATCGTTTTCGTACTTCCGTCATTATACTTAATGGATGTAGATATTTTGACATCTCTGCTCAATATTTTCAGTTCCATATATATAATTTAGATAATATTTTTAATCGTTTGAACGCGGTGAAAAATATCCTCTTCAAATTAATGAATGCCGATATATTAAATGGTAAAATCAAATAAAACTATGTTTTATAAAAAACAAAGTGTGTTTATTCCATTGCGTGATTTCCTTTGCGTGACATAATTCTCGGAAAAAACAGGAAGTTGATGATGTCATACAATAGGGGGTTCCCCCCAGGAAAATGAGTCATAATATTACGTTTCAAGGTCATGAGACAGTCGTATGATTTTCCTCAACCAATCAAATGGTGGATGATGCAAAATCCACTTGCCATTGTTCTCTTTTGTTTCCATTGGGAAGGGTAAAAACCTTTTTCAAGCAAAACAAGATTTGCATGTTAGTCACATAAAAATTATATCTCATATAACAGTATAGAATGAATTGTAATTCAGTAATTCACAATGAATTGGAAAATATGGAAGAGCCTATATGTCCCTTTTGTGATCAGCAATTAGCAGAAGTTGATAATAGTGCGAGAGTGGTCGAGTCATGCTGTAGTGAACAAGATGTGAATAATATAGATGGTATGAGCGTCTGTCTAAATTGCGGTACCGTTTATGGTTATGATTTGGTTAGTCCATATGTTGACTTTCATGAGAATATGTATAGAATAAGGAGGAAGAGTGTATATGTAAGAAAATATCATATCGAAAATACCAAAAATAAATATAATAAAGAAATTCAATTGAGTTTTCAAGACCGTGACAAAATACATAAGATATTTGCATTAATAAACAACGTGTTACCAGAAGTTAATAAGAACCGTAAACGGATGATTAGTATTAAATATGTTTTGATGCGGATATTTAAAATCTTGGGAATGGAATATGAATTCATACCACTTTCAAAATCAAAGAAGACATTAAAATTTTATGAGACTTGGTGGGACAACATATATGAATTAACAAAGGATGATGCTGCTAAAATTAGTCATACGTCATGCAAAGGGGGTTTTCCCTATGAATGAGTTATTGAATAAAGTTTCTTAGTAAAGTTTATCGTAAAATTTACTCTAAAAGTTTTACTCGGAAGTGAATTTTTTTATCATACTGTTTCTCAAATTTATCGGCAAGAGGACAAAGATCAATGATTATTTCATCAATCAGCCTCATTTCATTTATAAATGCGGTATGGTTAAATTGATTTCCTCTTAAACAAGACCGTAAATCAACTAATACTTTTTCATATGTTGTGTATGCAAATTTAGACATTTCTATTTTCCTTTTATAGTTTTTAATTTCGCTGTATGTCAATAAACCACTACCACTAATTACTCCTAAAATAATAGGATTTAATGTAATTGAACCAGCTATTGAACCAGTGGCTATTAAAGAAACTGATGCTAAATTCATAGCTAAATTCAATCTCTTGAAATATTTGAAAGCCTTCTTATAGCACCAAAATCGTTTATGATAAAATTTATACAACGCTTTTATTTCAGATAATTTTTCTTGGCTGATGTTTTTATCAATATGATTGAAATTGAATAAATCTGTTTCAGTCATTATATTATATATTTGGATAATTAAATTTTAGGATTTGAAAGAAAACAATATAATACACCACTTATTTGGCCCATTATTGGAGATCTTTTTATTTTCTTCGGCAATGAAAGGCAGCAATATGTGTATCCAGGCCCTTTTTCATAGTCATTATAAAATCTTCCAAATGCATCATGAAAAATAGCATGTTTAATTAAAAAATGATAATTGGTATTTAGAGTACAAGAACCTGGTCCTATTAATCCAATGTCAGGATGTTTTTCTAATATTTGGTTAAACGATATTGGCTCATTCAAATAGTTTACATACAAAAATTGATATATTAAAGCCGATTTTAATATTTCATCTTTGGTATTAGGATGTTTTTTTTTGGGTTGTGAAAAATTTATTACAAAAATTAATAGCTTGCTCCAAATTCGGCATGTGTATTTATTGATTATATTAAATGTAGCTTTTATATATAAAAATATGGTGTATGTTTTTCCTATGTGATTAAAATTGAAGATGTCTGTTTTAGTTATTATATTAAAACTCTTCAAAAAGTGCACTGATATGGCAATTATAAGGTGCGAATTTAATATCATCATCAAATGATATCAATTTGATTTGTACAACTGCATCTTCCCTGAAATTGATAACTGATGTTGATATATTGAAAGTGTATAAAATTTTATTTGATGTTTTTTCCCAATTCTGCGGAGCGAACGAAGTGATATTATGAATTAATATAAACATTTGTTCATATCCTTCAGTTGGTTTATCGTCCAATATCATCAACCATAATTTTACTAATTTCAAATTAATTAATGCAATAAATGATGATGAACCGTTGAATATGATATTATTACTGTTCTTATTTTTCGTATAATTTCCTGAAAATATGAATTTATTTTTCAGTTTTGGTAAACCAATTAGGTTTCTACCATTCATATCAATATCGGTCTCCATAACCATTTTTCCATTTTCAATTACAAAAACAGTATCAAATACATCTGGATCAACACTTGAGACATGACCTTGAACACCATAAACGATTAGATGTGCTTTCTTTGTATTCCCTTTCGATATACTTCCATGAAGATCTATCATAATATATTCAGGTGGAGATACCTGATACTTATGTAAATGAACAATGCTTTTTGTATATCCTTCAGTGTTGAATATCTTTGTAGTTTGCTGTTTGATATTAAGAACTGTTGAGACAACATTGACAGATGTCGAACCAATGTGAACTTTATCTGGAACGAAAAACTCAATCACCATAGTGTACTCACCTTGAGGAAGTTTGTATGCATTAAAACCTATCCTTGACCTGAATTCATCGTTATTGTCTGTCGTAAGAGTCATATCATAGGCTTTCTTATTGATTTTGTGTGGACTGGATACAAAATTGATAATACCATTAACAACAATATTACTCTCCGACGAGCTCTCGTCCACATCTTCCATCAGGTATCTGAAAACGTCTTTTTCTGCAGTAGAGGAAGTTATGTGTGACTTGTTAACATAACTCTTATAATCGTCTGTTATTCGTGTATACAAGTTTGTATTAGAATCATTGAGTTCGGCGTTGAAGAATGAAACATTTACGGCAGCGCTATTCTCATTTGGTTTAGGTGTTGCTAAATTAGTAATTTTATAACTTTGCATATCAAGATCGCTGGAAATCGTTTTGTCTAATTTTTTGTTTAAATGTGTATCAACATAACCTTTATTCGTAGCCATATCACTTACAGTTGGGGTTTGAACATTATATATCACGTGGTTGTTCATATCAATTGAATTCTCCATAGGAAGCATCTCTTTCCGACTCAGAAAAATGTTTTTAGCATCGTCATAACTGATTAAATTCAAATAGTTGGCTCCCAAATCTTTATATGTCTGTTGCTTACTGTTTCTAATATTGTACATCTCCTTCAAATCAATATCTTTGGTCACTTCATGTGTATGTGCTGGGGCATCAGGGTGATATTTTTTCAAAGTTACCATATTCACCGCAGAAAGATCATTGTCTTCATCCGTGTCCATATTGGTGATAAGTTTTCGATTCATGTTGATTTCTGAAGGATTAATGATTTTATTTCCTCGCAGATCCAAATCTGCAGTCATATGAGTTGTTCCATCTAACTTTAAATAATGCGTGTCTCCATACTCTTTATTAACAGCATCTTTTTCTGAAATTGGTGTTTTTAAATTTTTATATTATTGTTTTTCATATCAAGATTGGCTGTAACTAATGGTAAATGCTTACTAACAAATGTATTTCTAACAAAATTGAAATCAACCACATCATTCAGACTAGTAACTTGTCCTATATTTACTATTATTTTACCTTGCATATCATAGTTATTATTACCATCCAACTTGAGTCCACTACTTGCTTGAATTTTTTGGCTAATGATTCTAATATATTCAGAAATGTCAATATTTGTGAATTTCTCAAGGTTATTAAATATACCCATCTATATTATGATATTACATTAGATTACTTAATCTAAATTCTTCTTCACACTTTTATTTTCTTTGTCCACAAACAGAAATTCATAGGGTCCTAATTTATTGAACAAACCAGGGTCTATTAAGTTTTCTTTGGCAATGAGATTCAAATGGTTTTTGGTAGTAGGTGGGTACAACATCATATGACTGCAGTTTAATCTAAGTTTCTGCGGAATATCATAGTAACTCTGGCTTAAATAAATTGGGCTTATCTTATGATGGCGTCCATCTGTGAAGTTGTTGGCAATTTTATTTTGTATTTTATCAGGTGCATTAATTAGATCATAAAAAATGACAATTTTACGGTTGTTGTTGGGATATTCTGAAGTGTCTTTAATATCATCAGATGATCCAATTTCTAATACAGGATAACCAACCTTATCAGATATTTTATTCATCAATGTTTGTAGATCTTGTATTTTTTCCTGATGATGATTTGGTGTGTATAAATATATCTTATCATAATACATCAGTGGTGTTCTTAACATATGCATAAGAGCATTTGTCTTTCCACATCGACTTTGTCCTGTAATAATCATTCTAAAATCTTCGTCTAAAAAATTGTTTAATCTTTTTTTTGATTCACCATTTCTATTTGTATCGTAATTCGAAATTTTCATATACAAATATCTTAGATAATAAATATAAGTGTTGTTTTCACACATATTTATAAATATAAGTGTTGTTTTTACACATTTTTAAAGATAAGTGTCATTTCGACAGATAAATTATGTAACATATTTTATATAATGAATATTGACATAATTAAATAATATGCTGATTCAGAATATGATAGCTATAAAATTGTCAAAGCAGTTACTGAATCAAAAATGTAATAAAAAATAAGAAAGGAGGGCGTGATATTGTAATGAGTGATTATTTTAAGACATTACGAGAGCCATTGATTGAAAAACAGAAAAAAACAGATGAGAAACAGGATCAACTAATTGGACAACTACGGGAAAATCAATTAGCTTTAACAAAGGGATTTCAGGATATAATTGAATCGAATAAAGACATAATAACATTACAACATGAGCTGCCCCAAATAGATTACCAACCAGAACAAAAATCAAGAGAAGATCCGACATATTTGAAGATTGATAACCGATTTAATAAAGATGATAAAATTATTTTAAACAAAAACAATTTGGCAATGCCCTCACAATTATTATCATTGACTCTCCAAAAATTATTGGAAGAAAAGAATAAATCTGCCGAATTAGCAATGGACTTGGGCAGAAATAAAAGGGGCAAGAGTAAAGAAGTTAAGACGGAATATACTAATGAAATAGGCGTTCTTCGAAAACATAGGGATACGATCTCAGACGTATTAAAGTCGTTTGAGTATAGACAAAAAGGTGATGGTATTCGAATATATAAACAGCCAAAACGAAATGCTTTCAAAATAAATGGTAATCAATATGGTGGCCTTCTTATTGATGTCTCAAAATTGATGAATGAAATGAAGCTGAATGCATATCATGGTGGTAAATTGGTTTATGAAGCTGATGCCGATAAATCACTCATAAATATGCTAACTAAAAGATACAATCCCAAAACAAACTACAGTCTGAATGCTGTAAAGATTTTTAACGATCTTAAAATGCTCAGTAATATTGGGCCACACAAATCATCTGGTAAGTCCAGAATGATTGGATCAAGTGTTATGTATTATCAAGATCCAAAGCAATTGGCTGATCGTATGAAAATAATAATTGGTTCAATGGCAGCTGGAAACAATAGTCCAGTGTTGCGAAATGACTTATCACAAATCAATGATGAATTATTGACAATAGGGGCTATTGACAGAACAATGCATGAGAAATTATACAATAAATATATAAGCATATAATATAATGGATGTAAATAGAGTTTTAGTTTTCAAATCAATAGATGCTAAAAAACAAAACCAAAATAATAAACCAGGTAATTTCACTACAAAGTTCATTCCTGAATTAATTTTAGATGACAACAAACAATACTATATGGCATTAGATCATCTCAGTATGACTGCAAGTTGGCATAACATACGACCAGAATATTATAACAACCAATTAAAGATCTCAAAAAACAAAGGCACTTCTTGGCAAACAATAACATTCCCATCAGGTATTTATGACTATGATGATATAAATCAATATATTCACAATGAAATTGGAAAACTCATGCAAAAGGAGACTTATGGAATTGATATATTATTTAACCTTACAACATATAAGGTTTTCATAAAGTTGGATGAAAACTATTGGATTGATTTCAAGAATAGCGGAAACTTTGCAGATTTACTGGGTTTCGATAAAACAGGGATATTGGAAGTGAGTTCTTATGGACCCCAATTTCCTAATATCAGCAACAGTATTGATAACTTATACATAAGAACTTCTCTACTAAATAATTCAATCATTTCAGGGCGGTTATCAGACGTGCTTTTTACCTTCTCAACGAATACAAAAACAAGATCTCTACCATTTGAAATACAACCAATAAATTATCTTTGGAATAAAATAAATACAAAAGTACTATCTGAAGTTACTTTTTATATCACAGACGAAGAAAACAGGTAGGTTGACTTAAATGAAATTGATATATCTTTAACCGTTGTGATAAAAGAAGCTTAATTTATATACACTCACAATATAGATGGAACGAAGAGAAAGAGATCCAGATACTGGAGATTACATTATTCAAGGTGAAGGAATATTTGATGTTTTCAAAAATGTTGGAAGTAAGATAGCTTCAAAACTTGCAAGCAAAACAGCTAAACAACTTGCTAAAAAGGGTGCTGAAAAGTTGATAGAAAAGGGGTCGGAAAAAATAGGTGAAAAAACAGGTCAGCTTATTGGTGATAAAATTTACAATAAATTTAGTGATAAAACAAACAAGCCAAAAATAACGAATGAAACAAAAGGTGATGAAATAATCAAACTTTTACAAAAAGAAAATGAGCAACAGGCTCAAGATACTGACAAATATCAATATATTAAAGATGTTTATAATGATTTACTATTATAATGATTTTTTTATCTAAACTAATAATATATTTGAACGTAAATTTTCGAAGTCCAGAATTTGTTAAAAGATATGAATATGCATATTATGATTTACAAACACCTTTGAATGCTAATATTGGGGCAAATAATCGACAAACTAAAGATAATTACAGGTTTGTAATAGATAATAGCTCAGAGGCTAACCCAATAGACTGGTATAATGCATATATTGAAGTCAATTTCAAGCTTCTTCAGTTAGATCAAGATCAAGATGGAGCTGGTATCGGCGCTGGAGTGGGAAATGCAAATTTATTTTGTACAACAACAAACGGTAACACCTTCATCAGCGAAATACAAGTTGAATGTGATGGTATAAGTGTATATAACAACACAAAAGCCAATGAATCATCGAATGTTCTATCACTTTTAAAATACACTAAAGAATATGCCAATACAGTTGCTAAAGACAATTTCTTTTATTTAGATACTTCGACTGGAACAGCTGAGCCAAGAACAGCTCAAGCATTGTACAACCAAGGATTCGCGACGCGAAAAATTCTTACAGACGCAGGCAGTGAGAACAAAATATCTATCCCATTGAATATATATTCGTATTTTGCTGCATTCAAAAAGAATCTTCATCCAAATATAAAAATTAGCATTTTAATCCGATTAGAAAATGATAACAATATTATATTTCGTAGCAATACTGCTCCTGATTCAAAAGTTTTGATTACTAAATTCAGATTATGGTGCCCTAAACTTATTTTCAATGGTAGTGGTATGCGTCAATATCTGGAAAACTATCTGAGACCAAAAACTTGGATATACTTGAGAGAGCATTTGGAAATAAATCAAACTGCGGCTGTGAGTTCATTTTTCAGAACTAGTACAAGTATAAGAAGACCAAGACATGTTTTTCTATGGGTGAATCCAACAGCTTCATATAATAATCAAGAAGCTAATATATTTACATTCAAGACATTCAGTATAGGTGCAAATAACAGAGTTTTCAGTAAAGCTCAGCTTGAAATGAATAATAGCATATATTATCCTCAACTTGAATTGTCAGCTAATGAAGAGAGTAGATTATACAGAACACTTATGAGCTACAGTTCTGCTTACAATGACTTTCTTAGTGGGGCATTAATTGATAGAAGTAATTTCAGAAATTTGTTTGGAATGATTTATTTCGACCTAAGAAATCAAGAGGAAGACACAAAAGATTCTATTGTATCGTTGACTTTCCGATATGAACTTAATGGAGCAAGTGCAACTAACTATACTTTGAATGCTCTTGTTCTTCATGAAAAAGAGATCGAATTATACACAAGCAGTGGTAAACTACTTATTAAAGCATAAATTAATTATGTTGTTACAATATTTATAGTTTTTTAATTAAACATGTTTTGTAATTATCAAAATTATATAACATATATTATATACAAAATATGACAACTTATTATGAATATGGTGTGAAATTATCTCAAGGACAAAAACAAAAATTAGCAAAAGCATATGAAACAAATTCACCAATAACAATTCGATTAGCTAAAAATGAGTTGATGGGAAGCGATGGACTGAATTTAACTAAAACACAGATAAATAAAATCCAAAAAGCGATAAAAAATGGAGTTGGTGTAGATATTAAGATTTCAAAAACACATATTAGAAAATCAGTTAAATATGGCGGTTCTTAATGGTCTAGTTTAATTTCACTTGGAACAAAAATGCTTCCAATGGCCGCTAAATTAGCATCAAAAGCGGCACCAGCTTTAGCTACAGGGGCTTTATCTGCTCTCGGATCTTTGGGAAAAGATAAAATTTTTGGAAAAGGTATTCAATCTGGTGGTTTCTTAATACCAGATTCAAAAATACAGCAATTAATTAAGTATAAACACCTTTTAACTAAAAAACAAAAACAAGACATTTTAGCTGCTATTCAAAATGGAGGACAAGTATTCATTCAACCATCACAAAAGCAAAGAGGTGGTTTTTTGGGGACGCTCCTAGCATCTATTGGTATTCCAATGTTGTTGAATGCATTAACAGGAAAGGGTTTAAGTGTATCAAAAAAGAAAAAAGAAAGCATCTGGATTAACAGTTTCACCTAAACCTGGAATGATGATGCCTTATTATCCGCCACCATTTTATGGAAACTGGCCCTCAAATACTATAGGTATGGGAGCAAAAAAAAGTCAAAACAAAAAACAAAAAAGGAGAGGGCCTATTACTAGGCAAAAACAGTCCCTTTACAAAGTTAGGAATACCAATTCTAGGAAATATCCTGTAAAACCAAAGTTCAGAGATATTCCTCTTTCAAATATCGATTTATTAAAATGGATTAAATATTTAAAAATAATTAATTTTAATGGTTTTTATTCGAGAGATAGTTTGGATCATATCCACAAATTAGGATCTTGTATCATTAATCTTGATGATAAAATAGGTCCTGGTACACATTGGGTAGCGCATTATAATAATATGAATGATAATGATAATGATACTTTGATAGTTTTTCGTTACCTCCACCACAGAAATTGGTTGATTATGCTAAAAAATTGAAATTGAAGTATATATACAATTATGGTTATCCTATCCAGGATATCAAATCAGTTAGATGTGGATATTATTGTTTATATTTTTTGGATAACATTTATAAAAAATCATTTTATGATTGTATAAAAGTATTCAAATTAAATAACCAACAGTATAATGAACGATTTATTGAAAACTATTTCAAAAATATCTAATTATATTAATGGTGAAACGTTATTGTGTAAAACAGAAGAAGCAAACAGAATCTGTACCAGGTACTGAAAAATATGTTAAAACTAAAAATAATCGTCTTATGTTAAAATCTCAATGTAGTGAATGTGGGGCTACTAAGACACGTTTTGTATCCAATAAAAAAAAATTAAACTAAATAGCCAGTCAGAGATGGCTGGCGGATTTTTAGATATAGAAGGTAGTCAGTCTTGGTGAAATAGCAGCTAAAAGCGCTATAAAAGGTTTGTATAATTTAGGTAGAATCGGAGCATCAAAGGCAATTAAATCTGATTTTGTAAAACGAAAGATTAAAGGTACTGTAACCAAATACCTTGATCAGGCGCTTGACAGTTTTACTGGTGATATAAGCCGAAAACTGGACCCTCTTCATGGTGGTGCTGTTGATATTCATAAGGCTATCGGTAAATTACCAAAACCTAAAGGCGGTTGGACATTACCCGGTCATAAATATACTGGGCCTTATAATGATTTAGAGAGTCAAGTGAAATATGACCCAACAACTGGCCAAATATTAGAAATATATGACCAACCTACAGGAAGAACGGATGCCATTGCCATGCAGCACGATGTTGATTATAGTGTTTGTAAAGACGACAGAAAGTGCAAGAATAGAGCAGACAGAAAAATGGTCAAAGCTTTAGATGAAGTACCATATGATGAGAGACAATGGGGTCATTGTTGGCTAGAAACACGATTGATTTAAAACAAAAACTCGGCTTAGGTGTTAAAAGGAAGTCAAAAAACGGAAAGCGGTGTTGAGTAAAAATGATTGGGCTCAACGATTAGCCGATGAATTACATAAACCAATCAAACGAACATTTAAAACAAGAAGAGTTATTTCAAATGGAATTCATGATATTTGGTCTGCTGATCTTGTAGAAATGCAGAAGTTTTCAAAATGGAATAAAGGATATAGATATTTATTAAATATCATTGATGTGTTTTCGAAATTTGCTTGGAGCATTCCTATTAAAAATAAAACAGGTGATACAATCACTGAATCATTTGATGATGTTACTAAAAAATCGAAACGGAAACCTTAATTTATTTGGGTAGACCAAGGATCTGAATTCTATAATGAAACTTTCAAAGACTGGTAAAAGAAAAATAATATTGAGATGTATTCTACTTTCAATGAAGGTAAAGCTGTTGTTATTGAGAGATTTAACAGAACATTAAAATCTAAAATGTGGAAACAATTTACAGCTCAAAATACAACACAATATTTAGATATGCTACCTAAACTATTAAATGAATACAACAGTACAAAGCATTCAAGCATAAAGATGACACCCGTTGAAGCTAGTAAAAAGAAGAATGAAGGAACTGTTTATTTCAATCTATATGATATGGAACCATCATCATCAAAAGTAAAATTCAAAGTTGGTGATAAGGTTAGAATTTCAAAGTATAAAAGAAAGGTATTTGATAAAGGATATACAAGTAATTGGACTGAAGAGGTATTCACAGTTGATAAAATCCAATGCACAAACCCTATTACTTATAAGTTAAATGATCTTAATAATGAATCAATAGAAGGATCTTTCTATCAACAGGAGTTATTGAAAGCTAAACAAGATGTTTTTCGTATAGATAAGGTTATCAAAAGAGACTATAAGAAAAAACAAGCTTTGGTATCATGGTCTGGTTATCCAAAAGAATTTAATTCATGGATACCGTTAAAAGATGTCAAAAATATATAATGTTTATATATATCATGAGTGGCATTGAGAAATATATCAAAAAAATAAATTTTCAGATTCATGAATGTGAAGATGAAATAGACAATCTTCATGATAAAATATATGATAATGAGCGTAGATTGGATCTGTTACAATATAAAAAGAAATTATTGAAACTTTATCATAAAAAATACATGAAATTGATGAAGATATAACATTGAAACAGTTATTGAATATTATCTGCAATGAGATAGAAAACAATAGATACGATGATGAATGTAATGTGTTGAAACAAACCAAAGTTGATAATGTCAAATATCTCAAACGTGAAAATAATATTTTTACACCTGTGAATACAACAAGTAATGCAAATTTGATTAATGAGACTTGGCTTTAAAAAAGGTTTAAAGAGATGTTACTATTTACAACTATCCCAGCAATTTCTAAGATATTTATATCTTTGCATTTGCTATTCATTGGTAGCCAAAAATATTAATGTTTCTGGCTATTATCAACCATATTTAAACGCACTAAAATGACTTAAAAAAATAATCATACTATTATGGTAAAACAATCAAGGGGAAGACCTAAAAAGTGTATGACCGATGAAGAAAAACGTATTATGGGACGTCTTTATTGTAAGAAGTATAATGACAATCCAGATAATAAATACCATTGTATTGAATGTAATAAATATTTTCATCCTGCAAGTAAATATAAACACAATAAAACTATGATTCATCAATTGAATTCACAAAAATACAACAACGAATAACACAAGGATATCAAAAAAAGATAATCATATATGACCAATCATATATAACTATCTCAAAAGTAGTTATAGAAACCAGTAGTGTAGACCACCCTGAAAGTACTAAATCCCCACATTTTTCCGAAAACCCCCGTCATTCAATTTTTAGTACCGAGTATTTTCAAACCCTGATTAAAACTGTGATATTGATTTCTATGATTTATATTGATTTTCATTTTAGAAAAATTTTTTTAAAACGGAAATAAACAACTCTTACACATGAAAACATTTTGTAAGAGTTGTTTCTACTTAACTAAGTTAAAAAAAATTCTAAGAATTAAATAACTTAAATAACTTAAATAAATTCATGAAATGTAATATTTGTTTGAAATGACTGAACTGTAAAAAAATTATGACCTCGCTCGCTCGCCTTCGGCTCGCTCGCTCGGGGGGTTTTCGGAAAAATGTGGGGATTTAGTAATATCAGGATCAGCTACACTACTGGTTTCTATAACTATTTGTTTCGTTGTTTAGATATAAGGTTTTTTAGTATTTGGTCAGTGAATTTTATTGACAGTGATTAACAAAGTCTTGAAATACAAAAACTTGCAGTTTGTTTTGACTATGGTTGAATATTTAATGATTTTACACATGAATAATATAGTTGGGGTTTTCCCCAAATTATCTTAACAAAAGGAAATAAAAAAAAAATATATTCCCACGCGTGGGAAACTATCTTATTCCATTGGGTAGATGTAATTTTTTAATATGCTAACTATGGTAACTGTCATAAAAAGGTGATGAAACAATAAATATTCCCACGCGTGGGAAACTGAACCAGTACAAATAAGAGTGGGAGGTATAATATTTTACACAACTTTGATATCACTGATGGATAAACAGCGTTTTATTGAGTTTAGAACAGACCTGGCAAAGTTGAGAGATCTTATAAAGGGAAATCTTAACTCAGAATATGTTGAAAATGTTTTTGCTGGCTTAGTGACAACATACCCAGAACTAGCTGCTGATCCAGAAGATTTACCTAATTTGAAAGTTGGTCTTTGTATTACAAGTTCCCAGGAGAAAGGTGATGCTGAAATAAAAGACGAGCTGGTAAGAAGCATCGACAATACAAGATTTAAGGATTATACGGAAATACAAGTTGTTCTGGATACTGCAGATTCATGCCTAGAATCGTTGGAAAAGCTTGAAAAAGCTTTGGAAGATGCAAGAAAGCGAATATTAATCTTGTTTACAAGGTGAAGTGCTGAAAAGACTGAAAGACATAACAGGAAAAAAGATGACTACGATATTGAAACTAACTCCATATTCTCAATCTCACGCATATTTCTTAATTAATTTCTATGAATTGGTTCAAAAGTATGATAGGATCATGTATTCTACCTTACCTATTCGTTTTTTTAAGAAGAATTTTAAGATTATTGCTAGTATTTGCGATAGAGAACCAGAATTGTTTAAGTAAGATTTTAAACATCACTCAACTTATTATATTTCTTAGAAATATAAATGTATTGCGTCTGTTTTTGTAATTTATACGAAATGCATGTAAGATGTGTCTTCGTTATACATGACAAATTTCTGTTTGGTTTTCATAATATTTTAACACCTGCTTTCACTTTATGGAAGGTTGTAATTAAAATAACAGCGTGATTTACAAACAAGCCTGGATTTAATTAATTTTTGTCTGTAGGGAGTGTAAATATTTTTGAAATTACGTTGTAGCGAAAATAAATAAAATTGAAATTTAAAAAAAATAATATTTACATATTATAAAAGGATGCCTTCAAAGGATTTAACTAATCTTTCAATCGAAGAATTAAAGAATATAAAAAGAGATAAACAAACTAAATTGAAAACAGAGTATTCTGAATATAAAACTCAAGAGAAAGAAAAATTGATTGATGAAATTATGGAAATAGAAAAACATAGAAAAGATATTAAAAATGCCAAATCAAAATTAAGAAAGAAAATTAAACCTAAACAAAAGCCAAAGAAAATGAAACCTAAACAAAAACCAAAGAAAATTAAAACATTTGATGATTATTTTTTTGAATGTATAAAGAATAAAAAAATCCCAGAAGATACTCCAAAATATTTAAGAAAAGCTATTGAAAAAGCAGTGAGAGAATATCAAATTGGAATTAAACTTGAAAAATCTGCTCTTGATAATTTTACTGAGAAGTATGTTATTGAAGGAAAACCAAACATCTTTCCTAATGATTATTTAAAAGAAAAAGTCTCACAGTTAAAAGATTTTCTTAGAAATCATAGAAATATTAAAGTTAGATTTATATTAGTTTGTTTAATGGAAAGAGTGGAGTTTGAAAAAGATAATCTTAGACCTATATTTATTAGAGATAAAGCTTATTTTAATTCTGAAACACATAATAATCTTGAAAGTACAGATGTTAAAGAGATTTTGTTTAAAATAATTAAAGAAATTCTTAATAAAGTTTTAATTTATCAAAGAAATGGTTCAGGTTGGTATTTTAAAGAGGTTTTATCATTAGAAATTCATACTATAGATTACAAACCTTTGAAAGGATCAACATATATTAAACTTCCTGATTTTATTTCAAAAAAGAAAGCGATAATTAACTTAGAAAATAGAAAAGATAACAAATGTTTCATGTGGTGTATTTTAAGACACCTACATCAACCTAAATATAGACATCCTCAAAGGATATCAGATTTAAAACAATATGAAAATGATCTTAATTTTAAAGGTATAGATTTTCCAGTAAAATTAACAGATATTAAAAAGTTTGAAAAACAAAATCCGGATCTTCCAGGAATAAATGTATTTTCAATTAATGAAAACAATAAATTTTATCCTTTAAGAATGAATGATAAAGATTGTAATAATTCAATAGATTTATTTCTTTATGAAGAAAATGGGAAATCACATTATACACTTATTAAAAATTTTTCAAGATTTATTAATTCACAAGTTAGTAAAAGTAATTATAAAAAATATTATTGTAAAAAATGTTTATCTTATTTTACAAAAGAGGAATTATTAGATAAACATATTAGCTATTGTTCTAATAATGAAACAGTTGCAGTAAAAATGCCTACTAAAAACTCATTTCTATTCTTTAAAAATTATAATAAAAAATTACCTTTACCATTTGTAGCTTATGCAGATTTTGAATGTTTCACAAAACCAATGGAAAACTGTGAACCAGATCCAAATAATTCTTTCACAATGGAATATCAAAAACATGAGCCTTGTGGATTTTGTCTTTATATTAAACCATTAGATAATATTGATATTCAAATAGAACCAAATCCATTAATTTACACAAAGAAAACAGAATATGAAGATATTTCTAAAATATTTGTGAAAAAGTTAAAATCAATTACTAAAACGTTGTATAAAAATTTTTACACCTCCCCAAAGAAAATGATATTTACAAATTCTAATAGACAAGATTTTATTAATTCATCTGTTTGCCATATTTGTGAGCAACCATTTCAAAAAGAAGACCGAAAAGTTAGAGATCATTGTCATTTCTCTGGTGAATATAGAGGAACTGCTCATAGTAGTTGTAATCTTAATTGTAGAAAACCTTTAATACTTCCAGTAGTATTTCACAATCTTCAAGGATATGATTCTCATCTTTTTATAAAACAATTATCAAGATTAAAAGGAGATTTATCTTGTATTCCATCAACGGAAGAGAAATATATATCATTTTCAAAGAAAATTAAAGTTGATGAATACAAATCGAAAAAGACAAATGAAATAGTGTCATTAAATTTTGAAATTCGTTTTATTGATTCATTTAAATTTATGCAAACTTCTTTAGCAAATCTTGTTAAAAATTTACAACCAAATGATTTTCACTCAACAAAAAAAGTATATAATAATATTGAATTATTAATAAGAAAAGGAGTATATCCTTATGATTATGTAAATTCTTTAGAAAAATTTAAAGAAACACAATTACCTCCAAAAGAAGAATTCTATTCACAATTAAATAATGAAGACATATCTGATGAGGACTACAACCATGCACAAAACGTTTGGTCACAATTTAAATGTAAAACTATTAAAGATTATCATGATTTATATCTTAAAACAGATGTATTACTTTTAGCTGATGTCTTTGAAAACTTTCGTAAGACATGCTTGAAACATTATAATTTAGATCCAGCTCATTATTATACATCACCTGGATTAGCTTGGGATGCTTGTCTTAAAGAAACGAAACAAAGACTTCAATTATTGCATGATTATGATATGTTAATGATGATTGAAAAAGGAATTAGAGGTGGAATTACTCATATATCAAAAAGATATTCAGAAGCAAATAATAAATATATGAAAAATTATAATCCAAATGAAGAATCAAAATTTATTACTTATCTTGATGCTAATAATCTTTATGGTTGGTCAATGATTCAAAAACTTCCAACTCATGGTTTTAAATGGATGAAAAATCTTTCAAAAGAAAACGTAATTGAAATATTAGAAAAGAAAATTACAAATCATGGTTATATATTTGAAGTAGATCTTGAATATCCAGAAATATTATGGAAAGAACATAATGATTATCCACTTGCTACAGAGAAGTTAGATTTTGATTCCGTTGAGAAACTTGTTGGATCTTTTTACAATAAAAAGAATTATGTAATACATTATAGAAATCTTAGACAATGTCTTGAATTAGGACTTAGGCTTAAAAAAGTACACAGAGGAATATCATTTTATCAATCTGAATGGATGAAACCTTATATAGAAAAGAATACAGAATTAAGAAAACAATCAAAAAATTCCTTTGAGAAAGACTTTTTCAAATTAATGAATAATTCAGTTTTTGGTAAAACAATTGAAAATATTAGAAAAAGACAAAATGTAATACTTCTTGATAATGCTGAAAAAGGAAAGAAATTATTATCAAAACCTAATTTTAACCACTCAACAATATTTGATTCTAATTTAATTGCAGTTCATATGAAAAAGACAGAAATATATTTTAATAAACCGATTTATGTGGGTCAAGCTATTCTTGATTTGTCTAAATTTCATATGTATGATTTTCATTATAATTATATTAGAAAGAAATATGGAAATAAAGCTGAATTATTATTCACAGATACAGATTCATTAATGTATGAAATTAATACAGATGATTTTTATCATGATATAAGAAAAGATATCAAAAAAAGTTTGATACAAGTGATTATCCTGAAGATCATAAATCTGGAATTAAAATTGGAATTAATAAGAAAGTAATAGGTATGTTTAAAGATGAAGCTTGTGGAAAACAAATTACTCATTTTGTTGGTCTAAGACCTAAGCTTTATTCTTTTAAAGTTGAAGACATCGAAGATAACCTAGTAAAGAAATGTAAAGGAATTAAGAAGAATGTTATTAAAAGGGAAATAACATTTGAAGATTACAAGAAATGTTTATTCTCAGAAAAAGAAGAAATGAGAACAATGAATATAATCAGAAGTAAAGATCATCAAATTTACTCGATGAAAATGAATAAAGTAGCATTATCTGCAAATGATGATAAAAGACTGATTTGTAAAAATAAAATTAATACTTTAGCTTTGAGAAAATAAAAAAAATAATAATATAAAATAAAATGATTAATTTCACAAAAAAAGATATTTTATTAATATATTTAAGAAGACTTTTTTTAATAGAAGATTTTGATGAAGAAATTAGATATAAAAGGTATAAGAGAGAAAGATTTTATAAAAGAGAAAATTTAAAAAATTTAAAAAAATAAAAGATTAAAAATGTATACAGAAGAAGAAATTAAATTATATTCTTCCATATTAAGATCTTATGAAAAAAGTAAAATCAAAAAAAAGAAAAAAAGAAATATTCCAATATATGAAAAATGCAAACATGAGAATAAAGAAATTATTGATTATGCTGAAGTTTGTTGTGATCGTGGTCTTGAAATTCAAAGAATATTAAATCATGAAGTTGGTGTATTTGATTGGGAAAGATGTTGTTATAGAAAAAAATCAGTATATCAAAGAAAGTATTTTTTTAAGAAAAAGATCAATGAAATACAAAACATTTTTGATATAAAAAATGATGCTATTTCTAAGATAAATGAAATACTTTATAAAATTGATAATGCAAATTTAATTAAGAAAGTAAATACACAGTTTGAAAGAAAGAGAATCATTAATATCACTTTTATTATAAAAAAGATTTTAATTATTCTAGGTTATAGTAATGTTGATGAATTATTACCACTAAAACTTTCAGAAGAAACAAAAGCTTTTTATGAAGAATGGTGGGAATTAGTTAAAAAAGAAATTATAATATCATAATTTTAATTGAGTTTTGAAATTAAGTTGTAGCAGAAAAAAATAAAATTGATTTTTAAAAAAATAAAGGCTTAAAGAAATAAATACAGCAATAAAAAATGGTAAAAGTAAAAGAATCGCAAAGTCAATCCAATGTATTCACAGTTCATGGTGTTACATTTTATGATAAATCATTATATAATCGTTTATTAGATATTAATGATTTATTCAACACAGTTTTAATAAGTTTAAAAAAATATATAAGAAGTTTTCAAAAAACAAAAACAAAAATAGAAAAAAGAAAAAAGTCATTAAATGATGAAGTAGAAATGCTTAATGATTTATTGAATTATATAAATGGAAAGTTAGATTTTGATGATGATTATGCAGATGGAGAATTACTTAATATAATCTTTGATGATGCAGGTAAACTTATGGAATATTTGATGAATATAGGAGAGGGAGATTTACCTTTACCAAGTAATGATGAAAATATAACAGGAGTTAAGAAATTATTATCTAGATTTTATGAAAAATTTAATAATCTCACACCTTGTTAAAATAAAGATGAAATTATATAAAGCCTTGAGTCATTTTTTTTGATTCAAGGCTTTTTTTTATGCTGAAATTTATAATTTTTTTTAAAAAAATTAATTTAAAAAAAAATATATTTATATATAATAATAAAATGCAACTTACCAATTACGAAAACATTTCTAAAGAAAATCTAATTTTTAACGAAGCCAAACAATATAAAGTCAAGAATTCTAAGATGAAATATCATCGTATTAAAATCGAAACAACTTATCCTAATGGTTCTAAAGGTCCTCTTATAATTGAAACACCTTTACTTTTTAGTTTTGGTGTATCTGAAAGAAAGAATCAAGAATCACAAGAATTAGTTGGTTATACTATTCCTATTTGTTTATGGGAAAAAGAAAAAGAACCAACAAAAGAAGAAAAAAAGTTTTTTAAAACATTAGAAAATATCCAACAACTTTGTTTTAATCATCTTGAAGATACAATTGGTGTTGAAGAATCACAAAATTTATCACAATTATTATATTATAAAAATAAAGAAATTACTGATAAAAAAGGAAGAACTAAAAAAGTAATTGATGATAGTGTTTCACCAGTTTTATATGCAAAACTTATATATTCAGAAAAATCTAATAAAATTCTATCTTTGTTTAAAACAAAAGGAAATAAAAATGTTGATCCATTTGAATACCTTAATCAATATTGTAAAGTGAAATTAGCTTTGATAATTGAGAGTATTTATATTTCCAAATTAGTAAAATCTATTCAAGTTAAAGTTCATGAAGTTTATGTTAGACCATTAAAACCAAGAGAATCATTATTAATGATTAAAGAAGAAAGTGATGACGAAGTCGATGAAGAAAATGAAGAAGGTGATTCACAGGATTTGTTTTAAAATAAAAAAAAGTATTAGCCCTTAATGGGCTTTTTTTATGTCGCTTGAAACAATTTTTTAATACTACAATAGTATTAAAAATCTTTCAAATCACTCAAAGGAATCCACGAATTAAACTTGTCAGGATATCCACTCCATTTAACTAAAGCTAACTTTTTCTTGGTGTCTCGTTTCAATACTTTCTCAATTCTATATATTTCTTGTTTTGTTTTTTGTAACTCTTTTTCATAAAAAGATCCTTTTACTTCTTCACCCATTAAATCAACAATTTTATAGGTAATAGGTTTTGTATTTAATATTTCATTAACCACAAATATTTCCTCTGTCCAGTTAGGAGTATATCCTTTATCAAATACAGGTCTCTTATATTTTGATATACGAACGAAATCTCCAACCTTAAATTTTATTTTTCCAGGTTTCAAATAAATTAAATCTGAATATAAATTAGCATAAACTTTTTCTTCGTTTTCTTTTTTACTAGCTTGAATTGGAGTCATTTTAATACTAGAATGTCTTGTTTTATTATAATTATTAACTAATTTATCAAGGATGTTCCAATAAACAGTATTGTTATTTACACTAAACATCTTAAACATTCTGGTTTTCATTGTTTTATTCCATCTCTCAACAATGCTTGATTTCTCTTCATTCTCTGTATGATATAATTTGATTTTATTCTTTTCAAGGAGGTCCTTAAAATGTTTACTGATAAATTCAGAACCTTTATCTGTCCAAAGCATTTTTGGTTTACGTTTACTTTTTTTAAATATATCATCAAATGCTTTACTAACACTTTCAGTCTTTTTGTTTTTCAATGGTTCAATCCATCCATATTTACTAAAAATATCTATTACCATCAGCAAATAATTTATTCCTTTATTCCATTTACTAAACTTTTGCATTTCAACCAAATCTGCAGCCCAGATTTCATCAATCCCATTTGATATTACAGTTCTCTTTGAAAAGTTTCTAGTGATTGGTTTATGTAATTCATCGGCTAATTGTTGAGTCCAATCACTATTATTACTCAACGCCGCTTTACGTTTTTTGTCTTCTTTGGTAAACCCAAACCAAGTTTCTGTTTAGTATTTATAATAAATCTCGCTGTTTGACCCCATTTCGGTATTTCACCGTATGGAATCTGATCTAAAGATTTAACCATTTGTCTATCACATTCATTCTTATTTTTTCCCATATCATAACATATATCATGATAAGCAGCAATTTCATCTACTTTATTATATGGTTTAACCATCCATTCTAATACTTCACCTGTTTCAGGATCATATCTTAATTGTTCATTCAAAGGGTTATACGGACCCATGTACTTATATTCTCCAGGAGTCCAACCACCTTTTGGTTTTGGCAATTTTCCAATGAGTTTATGAATATCTACACTACCTCCTTGGTCTAGATCTTTTCTATTTGTTTTATATTTTAATTTTGGTCTTATTTTTGTTGATATTTCATCCAATGCTTTACTACCAACATCTTGAATCATTGGAGTTAATTTATTTAATCCATAATTAATTGCTTTTTTCTGTAAGTTTTTATTTCTCATAGCTTCAGATATACCATATCGTCCCATTTCTACTGTTTTTTTACCTAACCAAGGTAAAGCATGAGTTAAACCTGTTAATGCTAATTCACCCAAGCCTTCTCCTTCTTGTGTTTGTGAAGAAGAAGGCTGAATTAGTTTCCCTGTTTCTTAACAAATCGTGTTTTTTTTATTCCACAAGAAGCACAAGTACACCAATACATTTTTCTTCCATTTTTAGCAGTTTGATAACCTTCTGGTTTCACACATTCTGTTTGTTTTTTTTCTTTCACACAATAAGATTTCATTTTATTATATATTTAGATAAAAAAATTTTAACTTTTACACTTTTTATATAATTCATTAAATAAAAAAGAATGACGAATTATTTTCCATACAAATTAAAATTATCTGAATCTCAATTAAAAAAATTAGCAAAAGCTTATAAGGATAAATCAGAGATTACTTTAAGAATTACTAAAAATAATTTAGTTGGATCAGATGAATTAATGTTGACAAAAACACAAATTAATAAACTTAATAAAGCTAAAACTAATGGAGTTGGTTCTGATATTAAAATAACAAAAACACAAATTAGAAAAGTAGTAAAAGAAGGTGGAAGTTTGTTTGGATCTCTTATTTCAATAGGTTCAAAAGTTCTTCCAATGGCTGCAAAAGCAGCTAGTAAAGCAGCTCCAGCACTTGCTCAGGGTGCTTTAACAGCTTTAGGATCACTTGGAATTGATAAAATTTTTGGTAAAGGAATTGATATTCCATCTGAATATTTATCTAAATTGATGAGTCTTAAAAAAGAATTAACAAAAAAACAAATTGATAATTTAAATAAAGCTAAACAAAAAGGTGGAGCATTATATTTTAAACCAACACAAAGACAAATTGAAGGAGGATTTTTAGGTACTCTAGCTGCAATTGGTATTCCTATGGCTATAGAATTAGCTTCAAAAATATTTGGAAAAGGATTACAAGTTCCAAGAACAGGAAAAGGAAAAGGAAAAGGATTACAAGTTCCAAGAACAGGAAAAGGAAAAGGAAAAGGATTACAAGTAAGTGCTAGACCAGGAATGATACCTTATCAACCACCTCCATTTTTTGGAACATGGGAACAACAAGGGAAAGGTAAAAAAAAAGGACAAGGATTATTACTAGGACCGAACAGTCCATTCAACCAAATTCCAGTATTAGGAGCAATACTTTAAAACCTATTTTCAAAGATATTCCTCTCAGTAATTTTGATCTTTTAGAATATTTAGATTATCTTAAGATACCATATTTTAAAGGAATTTTTTCTAGAGACTCAATTGATCATTTTCATGAAAAAGGATGTTGTATAATTAATCTTGATGATAAAGTAGGACAAGGAACTCATTGGGTTGCAGAATTCATAAAACCACCTTATATTTATTATTTCGATTCTTTTTCACTTCCACCACCATTAGAAATTATAGATCATGCAAAAAGATTAAATCTAGGTTTTATTTATAATAAAGGTTATCCAATTCAAGATATCTATTCTGTTAGATGTGGTTATTATTGTTTATATTTTCTTGATAATATTTATAAGAAATCTTTTTATAATCTTTTAAAAGTTTTTAAAATTGATGATCAACAATATAATGAAAAGTTTATAAAAAAATATTTTATCTAAGATATTAAATAAAATGATTCAGAATAGAGTATTAGTTTTTAAAAGTCTTGATGCTAAAAAACAAAATCCATCAAATAAACCAGGTAATTTTACTCTAAAATTTACTCCTGAATTGAAATTGGATCCAAACACTACTCATTATTTAGCATTAGACCATCTTTCTATGACTGCTAGTTGGCATAATATTAGACCTGAATATCAAAACAATGAATTGAAAATATCAAAAGATAAAGGTAAAACTTATATAACAATTGTATTTCCATCAGGTATTTATGATTATCAAGATATAAATACTCTTATTCAAAAAAGAATTGGTAAACTTAGAAATACAGAAAATTATGGTATTAATATACTTTTTGATCTTACAACATATAAAGTATTTATTGCACTTAATGAAAATTATTATATTGATTTTTCCAATAGTGGTAATTTTGGTAAATTATTAGGATTTGAAAAGAAAGTTTTAAATAAAAGTGCATATGGAAAGAATTTTCCTAATATTAGTAATGATATTGATAATTTATATATTAGAACTAGTTTATTATCTAATAGTATTATCTCAGGAAAACGATCAAATGTATTATACACATTTTCAACTAATACAAAAACAAGATCATTACCATTTGAAATTCAACCTATAA
The DNA here is from genome assembly GCA_022457155.1 of Cladopsammia gracilis. Classification (NCBI taxonomy): domain Eukaryota; kingdom Metazoa; phylum Cnidaria; class Anthozoa; order Scleractinia; family Dendrophylliidae; genus Cladopsammia; species Cladopsammia gracilis. Next base: position 176,481 of record JAJGOT010000339.1, read on the forward strand.
ACTATTTATGGAATCTTATCAATACAAGTTACATTTCAGAAGTTACTTTTTATATTACAGATGATAAAGATAGAGAAGTTGATTTGAATGATATTGATATAAGTTTGACTGTTGTTATTGGTGAAAGAAAATGATAAATATTATAAATCATATAAATAAAAATGAAAAGACGAATAAGAGATTATGATACCGGTGAAGATTATTATACAGATACAGAGACAAAAGGTGGAGGTGTTTTTGATATATTATCTAATATTGGAGCAAAACTTACTGGAAAAACTGCATCTAAACTTGCTTCAAAAGCAGCAGAGAAATTAGTAGAAAAAGGTTCTGAAAAGATTGGTGAGAAAACTGGACAATTAATTGGTGAAAAGATTTATGATAAATTTAAAACTAAACCTAAAATGACAAAAAAGAAAGAGAAGAAAGTTGAAAGTATACCAGAAGAATCTCTTCCAACAGAAATACAAGATTATGTAATTCCTCCTTCTCCAACAAAAGAAGATAAAGGTGAAAAAATTGTTAAACTTTTACAAAAAAATAATGACAAATATTCTTATGTTAAAGATGTTTATAATAGTCTTCTTTAAAAAAAAAATTATATAATCTTATAAATAAAATGAATGGAAATTTCAGAAGTCCAGATTTAGTAAAGAGATATGAATATAGTTATTATGACTTAGAATCACCATTGACATTACCAGAAAATGCAGAATTTCAAAGAAAGGATAATTATTCATTTACAGTTGATAATTCATCAGAAGCAACTCCAATTGATTGGTATAATGCTTATTTTGAAGTTGATTTTAAACTTACTAAAAAAGCTAATAACACAGAGGTAACAGCTAAAAAAGTAAATAATGCACAACCTGATAATGATAATCAAAATTATACAACAACAAATGCACAGACATTTATTAAAAGAATTCAGGTGGAGTGTAATGGTATAAGTGTTTATAATAACACTAAAGCAAATGAATCATCAAATGTTTTATCACTTTTGAAATATACTAAAAGTTATGCAGATACAATTGCACAAGATCAGTTTTACTTTATTGATGATAATGGAGGAAAGCCAGATGCTCGTCCTGATGAATTAGCTACTTTTAATTCTGGTTTTCATAAAAAACAAGCATTATTAACTGGATTACAAGAAAATAATGTATCAATACCTCTAAATCTATATGGTTATTTTGCTGCTTTTAAAAATAATCTTCATCCAAATATTAAAGTAAAAATTGATATTGAACTTGAAACAGATAATAATATTATTTATAGAAGTGCTGCTGCTGATCAAGAAAGTAGAGTTGTGATTACTAAATTACGACTTTGGGTACCAAGGATATTTTTTAATGGAGAAGGTATGAAAAAATATTTAGATGATTATTTAAAACCAAAAAAATGGAAATACTTAAAAGAACTACTAGAATCTAAAACAACAGGTTTAACATCAGATTTTTTTAGAGTATGTGCAGGTATAAGAAGACCAAGACATGTTTTTGTTTGGGTAGTTGATCATGCAAAATATAATTTACAAACACAAAATATGTTTACTTTTAGTACTTTTAATATTGCAGGTACAGCTAATCGAACTTTTAGTAAAGCACAATTAGAAATTAATAATAGTATATATTATCCACAATTAGATTTTTCAGATAAAGAGTGGTCAAGACTTTATCGAAAATTAATGTCATATTCTTCTGCTTACAATGATTTGTTAAGTGGTTCAATAATTGATAGGAAAAATTTCAAAGAACTTTATGGAATTTTATATTATGATCTTAGAAATCAAGCAGAAGATGTAAAGGATGGTACTGTTTCACTTACTTTTAGATATGAATTAAATGGAGCAATTGGTGCTCAATTTCACTTGAATGTTTTAGTTCTTTATGAATCAGAAATTGAGTTATATACTTCTTCTGGAAAATTACTAATTAAAGCATAAAAAAAATAAAGTTTTTTAATACTTATTAAGTATTAAAAAATTAAATTATCCCCCATCTAATATACATTTTTTCATGTAATTTTTTATCAATAGCTCCTATTCTCAATAATTCATCATTAATTTGATTAATATCATTTTTTATAACTGGTGAATTATTTCCAGCAGCTATTGAGCCAATTAATACCTTTAATCTATCTGTTAATTCTTTTGGATCTTGATAATAAGTAATACTTGATCCAACCATTTTAGATTTTCCTGATGATTTATGAGGTGGCATATTACTTAACATATTTAAATCATTAAATATTTTTACAGCATTCATTGAATATTTTGTTTTAGGATTGTATCTCTTTGTTAATAGAGATATAAGAGATTTATCAGCATCTGCTTCATAGATTAATTTACCACCACGATAAGCATTCAGTTTTAAATTTTTCATTAAGTTTGGTAAATCAATCATTAATCCACCATATTGATTATTTTGAATTTTATAAGCATTTCTTCTTGGTTGTTTATATCTTCGAATGCCTAAACCTTGTCCTTTTATTCCACGACTTATTGCAATTCCTATCAATCTTTCCTTAAAAATATTTAAAGTATTAAACTTTTTTATTTTTTCTAAAGTTTCTGGTTTAGGATTTTTTGTTTTGGGTACAGCTTTTTTAATACCTTTTTCATCTATTGAAATATTAGCAGTACTTAGTTTTTTTTGTATTTCTTTAATTGAATTATCGGCATCTTCAATTTGATTACTAATATCTTCAGCATCTTTATAAAATGATGGTAATTCATAACCATATTCAGCTAATATATCAACTGATTCTTTATTATTTAAAGATTTATCTAAATAATATTTTTCTATTGTTGATTTTGAAGGTTTTTCTGATATTTTTGGTTTTTCTGGTGTTTTATCTTCATCATCTGGTATTTCAGTATCTAATAATGATTTTGATGTAGAAGGTATATCTTCTGTTCCCATAAGGTTTATTCCAGTATCTAATGCTAATTGATTTAAACCACTAGTAATAGCTAATTGATTTTCTTTCAACTGTTCAATCATTTTATCTTGTTTTTCATCTGTCTTCTTCTGTTGTTCAACCAACGTTTCTTTTAAAGGTTCTCTTAATGTCTTAAAATATTCACTCATAACAACATCACGGATTTGACCTTTGTCTTTCACTTCATTTTTAGCTGCAGTAACAGCTTTAGCTATTTTATATCCTTTATATTCTGAATCTGCATACTTTTTGATATTTTCTAAATTCATTTTTATTATAAGATTATATAATTATTTGTAAAAATAACATTTAATTTTATTTAAATTATCTAGCATTATAATAAAAAAAGTATGAAAATCCCAAATTATGATTTGAATCAAAAAACAAAGTCTAAAAAACTATGTAATTTCTTAGATGAAGATTTCAGAATGCTTATTGCTGGTCAAACCCGTTGTGGAAAAACAAATACTCTAATGCATATGATAAGAACACCATTAGTTTACTATGATAAAATTTATTATTATGGTCCTAATCATAATCAAGAAAAATTACAAGACCTTAAAAAAATAATGTCTAGAATTAGTGAAAAAGTTGGATACTCTGTTTTAGAATTTCCAGAAGATATAATGGAAACAACAGAATATCCAGAAGATAATAGAAAAATTGTTGTATTTGACGATCTTGTTAATGCTACAGATGGAATTCAGAAAAAAATAGCAAATCATTATACTGATGGAAGACATCATGGAATTAGTCCTATTTATCTAAGTCAGAGTTATTATGATGTACCCTCAAAATTAAGATTAAATTGTTCTCATATGATATTATATCCACCAGTTTCTAAAAATCATTTGAATCTTATTGCAAAAGAAAATTTGATTGATCCAAATCTTTTTAATAAACTTAGACCTTATGAATTCTTGTTTTTAGATAAAGAACAAAAATCAGTTACTAAGAATTTTGATGAAAAAATATAATTATAAAATAAAAAATGGGAATATTCAATAATATCAATCAATACTCTAATATTGATATCAATGAATATATTAGACAAGTCAGTCAAGAAATACATGCAAATACAGGAATGAAATTGGATGCTAACAATAATTATGATATTGAACAAAAACGATTAGTAAATCTTGGAGAAGGTATTAATTCTTCTGATGCTATAACTAAACATCAATTTGAAACTGGATTAGAATCAAAACCTAATCCTACTGAAGTTATTCTTGTTAATGGAGCAAATCATATGACTGGTCATCTTGATTTAGGAGGAAATAGAATCGTTCGTCCTGGAGGAATTGAAATGAATCGAAAATTAATTACAAATATGGATACAGATGAAAATAATGATTCATCAGCTGTAAATATGTTTACTTTGAAGAAATATAATGAAGTTACTAAAAATATAGATTTGAAAGAACTTTTTAATGTTATACAAAGTAAGCAACAAAGTTTTGGTTATTTAACACAAAATTATAACAATGTAATTTCTTATAATGATGCAAAGAATATTTTCTTATCACGTAAAGAAGTCTCTCCAATGGAAAATGATATTGATATCAATAATAATCGAATATATAATCTATCAAAATTACCTACATTTGACCATGAAGTACCGAATAAAGAATATGTTGATCAACAAGATAATAACTTAAACAATATGATAAGTGATTTAAACACAAGAAAATTAAGCAATCCTTCTGGAAAAGACCTTTTAATGCAAAGTCAAAAAATTAGGGGATTGTTAACAGATGAAAATGATCCAAATTCAGCAAGCAATGTTCAATATGTTAAAACAAAAACCAGTGAAAATACTACAAAAATAACTAAATTAGAACAAGATTATAAAGATTATGTTAATAAATCTCATATCTCTTCTACTTTTTACCAAAAAGATCAATTTAGATATTTAATGGAAAATGTTAATGAAAGTAGCAGTGAATATGGAATTACAGTATTTGGAATAAATGATTTTTCGGGGAGTCCTCATTTATTCAATAAAAAAGCACATGATTTTAAAATAAATAAAAGTTCAAGTGATAATAAATACTCAGGAAGACTTAGTTTTAATTTATATAAAATTCCTGAAGGAGAATATACTATTTGTATTGAATTTTTTCCACTTTCTATGACAAATGTGAGTGTTGATGTTGTAAGTACAAGTTTAAATATTAATCAACAATCTACAAAAAAGTTTTCTAATTATACAAGATCAATTATTCATTTACATAAATGGAAGATTTCCTCACCTGAGTATATTTATGTTGACATGAAATGTGATGGAATTTCATCTTCTCCTAATCAAGGACAAGGATATTTAATTATTTATGGTGTTAAAAATTACGTAGCAGACGTTGAATCAAGTGTTTATGATTCACCATTCAATTTTGAAAATAAGAAAATGGAGATGCAGACGGATATTGTTATGAATAATCATGATATTAGTATTAAAAATCCAACAAAAGATGATCAACCTGTTAGTTTAGCTTTTTTAAAATCGTTGAAACAATATTTTGTCATTACAGGTTATCATTCTAGTACTGATGGATTTTATGTAAAATTCAATTCTGGAATAAATTCAATCGCTTTTCCATTTGATTGCACTTTAGAAACATTAAACTCTTTCGTTCTTAGCAGAGTAATTACAAACTCTGTTCGTTTTAATATAAAAATAAAAATAATTGGTCAACCAGATAGAATTTTAATTTCTGATGATAATGTTGAACAAACTTTTACAAATATTAATCTACTATATAGAAAAAATGCAAGATTTAGCGTTGAAATAGTAAAAAAAAATCCTACTGGTCTAGCTGATTATCCAAATATACCTATTTCATTTACTTTTACATTCAGTAAAAGTTTATTATAAACATTATAAATAAAATGTCAATCACAAGAATAAAATCATTAAGAAATAAAAAAGAACCAAAAGATATATTCGAATTCAATCATATTTCTTCAACTTTAGATCTTGAGAAAATCAAACAATTAAAGGATTTATACTCTTTTTATCATAAAAAAACATGGATATACAAAAACAGTCAAAGTAAATACAAAAAAATAAATTATATTATGAATATTTCGTCTGTGTTACTAGCTTCAGTTGGTGTAATCACAGGTGGAATAACCTTAAACCCTATTATTTTAAGTGTTTTAACTGGAGCTGGAATAATATTAAAAACATATCATGAAATGAAAAATTACAAAGGTAAATTAGATATGGTTAAATTTGGATTTACAACTTATGAAAAAGTATTGACTAATTTACGAACAGCAATGAGAGGTGGTGAATTCGATTATCAGAAATTTATATCTGATATGAAACTTTTAGATCAAGAAATGATAGAATTAACACCTACTTCATCGAAGATTGAAAAGAAATACAATAAAAAGTTTAAGACGTAAGTAGTTATTAGTTTAAATTAAATAATTTTTTTTCAGCTAACGCGTTAGTCGTTATTTATTTTTTTATCATTTTTTTTTTGTTTTAATTTTTTCAGCTAACGCGTTAGTCGTTTTTTTTTTTGTTTTAATTTTTTTGTCTAACAAACTTTACTAACAAACTTTACTAACAAACTTTACTTTTACGATAAACTTTACTAACAAACTTTATCATGTGTAAAATCATTAAATATTTAACCATAGTCATAACTAACTGCAAGTGTTTGTATTTCAAGACTTTGTTAATCACTGTCAATAAAATTCACTGACCAAATATACTAAAAAACCTTATATCTAAACAACGAAACAAGTAGTTATAGAAACCAGTAGTGTAGCTGATCCTGATATTACTAAATCCCCACATTTTTCCGAAAACCCCCCGAGCGAGCGAGCCGAAGGCGAGCGAGCGAGGTCATAATTTTTTTACAGTTCAGTCATTTCAAACAAATATTACATTTCATGAATTTATTTAAGTTATTTAAGTTATTTAATTCTTAGAATTTTTTTTAACTTAGTTAAGTAGAAACAACTCTTACAAAATGTTTTCATGTGTAAGAGTTGTTTATTTCCGTTTTAAAAAAATTTTTCTAAAATGAAAATCAATATAAATCATAGAAATCAATATCACAGTTTTAATCAGGGTTTGAAAATACTCGGTACTAAAAATTGAATGACGGGGGTTTTCGGAAAAATGTGGGGATTTAGTACTTTCAGGGTGGTCTACACTACTGGTTTCTATAACTACTCTCAAATTATTTCAAAAATGATTCCAAAAATAAACGCACTATAAAAATGACTTAAAGAAATATTATATATAATTATATATATAGATAATGAAAAAATCAGAATTAAAAAAACTAAGTAAGTCAGAACTAATCAAATTGCTATTAAAGCAAGAGAAGAAGAAGCCTAAAATTATCGTGGTAGATGACGAAAAACAACGTAGGAGACCAGCTCCTACACCGAGAAAATCTGTCAGGCAGATGGTTAAAAATTATGAAGACAATATCATTTTACCACCTATTGAGTTCATGATGATTACAAACCAGTTCCAGCACCAAGGACTAAAATAGAGCAAACAGACAAAGCTCTTAAAGGCTATACAAAGTCTTATGAAATCACAATTAAAAACGATAAAGACCCATTAGTTCAACTACAAAACACCAGGAAGGGTATTGAATACCAGCTCATAAACATATTAACATCGATGAAAGGTTTCAAGTTCGTTGAGACATTAAAGACAACATTCACAAAATTGTCTGATGGTGAAATCACATATAAAACAGCATACTTCAATAGTGTAGCACAAACAATTATCAACCTCAATAACATCGCTGAAGATTTGCAATTGTCCAAACAATAGATATTAAATAAAATTGCACAGTGGATATCTGAAGGCTCCGGATGGACTATTAAATCGGTTGATAATCATTATATTAACATAGTAAAATACAATCCATTAAAAGAGTTATCATATATAAAACTACCAATAGAGCTGAGAAACCCAGCTAAAGGGTTGATTAATATGAAGAATATTGATAATGAGTGCTTTAGATGGTGTCATATTCGGCATTTAAACCCACAGGAAAAATATCCTCAAAGAATTAAAAAATGTGATAAAGAATTTATTGAAAAGTTGAATTACTCAGGAATTGAATTTCCAGTCAATCAAAAACAGTATAATAAAATTGAGAAACAGAATAATATCAATATCAATGTATTTGGATATGAAGAAAAACAACCATTTCCTAATTTACGTATCCCAAGAAAAATTTGAAGATCAAATGCATTTATTATTGATAACAGAAGGCGAAAACAAACATTATGTATTAATAAAAGACTTCAATAAATTTATGTACAATCAAACAAAACATGAACATAGAAAGCATTTTTGCATGTATTGTTTACAATGTTTCAGTAGTGAAAGAGTATTATTAAATCATAAAGAAAATTGCATCATCATAAATGGAAAACAAGCCATAAAAATGCCGTCAAAGGATAATAACATATTGAAATTCAACAACTTTCATAAGCAGTTGCCTGTACCATTTGTCGTCTATGCAGATTTTGAAGCTATTGTAGAAAAAATAGAAGGATGCAGACCAAACAATGACAAATCCTATACTGAATCGTATCAAAAACATACTGATTGTGGTTATGGTTATAAGGTTGTATGCTGTTATGATGATAAATATAGTAAACCAGTACAGATCTATAGAGGTGAAAAAGCTGTTAACAAATTTATGGAAGCTATGTTAGAAGAAGTTAAATATTGTCGTAATATCAATAAAAGATATTTTAACAAACCATTAAAAATGACAAAAAAGGATGAAGAAGAATTCCAAAAAGCTGATAAATGTCATATATGTGATAAAAAGTATACAGAGAAAGATATTCGAGTTCGAGATCACTGTCATATTACTGGTCAGTATAGAGGATCAGCTCATCAAGAATGTAATCTGAAACTTAGAGTAAATGCAGAAGAAATAAAAATTCCTGTTATATTTCACAATTTGAGAGGGTATGATAGTCATTTTATAATGCAAGAGATTGGTGAAATTGTTAAGAAGCATACATATACAAATAAGAAAGGTGAAAAGTGTCAAATGAATATCAATGCCTAACAACATGGATAAGTATATGGCTTTCATGTTGGGTAATCATCTTACCTTTATTGATAGTTTCCAATTTATGAGCTCAAGTTTGGAAAAACTAGTGAACAATCTACCAAAAAAATTGTTGAAATATACCTCTCAAAAATTCAAAGGTGAAAAACTTGATTTAATGTCACAAAAAGGAGTCTATCCATACGACTTCATGGACAGTTTTGATAAATTCAATGAAAAGCTGCCACCAAAAGAAGAATTTTACAGCATATTGAATGATGAGCATATCTCAGATGAAGATTATGAACATGCTCAAAATGTGTGGGATACATTCTCTCTTAAAAATATGGGTGAGTATCATGACCTATACCTAAAATCTGACATCCTTCTATTAGCCGATGTATTTGAAAACTTCAGGAAAACATGTTTAGAATACTACAAACTTGACCCCTGCCATTATTTCACATCTCCAGGTTTGTCTTGGGATGCTATGTTGAAAATGGCTGACATCAAATTAGAGCTTATGGTTGATGTTGATATGTTTCAATTCATTGAAAAGGGTATGCGTGGTGGAATCAGCTATATAGCCAACCGGTATGGAAAAGCAAACAATAAATACATGAAAACATATGATGAGAAGGCGCCCTCAAAGTATATCATGTATCTTGACGCTAACAATCTGTATGGTTGGGCTATGAGTCAACATCTACCAACTGGAGGTTTTAAATGGATGACTGAAAAGCAGATAAATAATATAGATTTGGCTAAATACAATGAAAACAGTGAAAAAGGGTTGATACTGGAAGTTGATTTAGAATACCCTGCAGAGTTGCAAAACCTTCATAATGACTACCCATTAGGACCAGAGAAGGTTAAAGTAACTGAAAATATGTTGTCTGGGTATTGTAAAAACATCGCGAAGAAATATAAAATATCGACTGGTTTAGTTCATAAATTGATACCAACATTAAGCAACAAAGAAAAATACGTGCTCCATTATAGGAACCTCCAAATATACACTGATCTTGGTTTGAAAATAACTAAAGTCCATCGAGTACTAGAGTTCAATCAGTCCGCATGGTTGAAGCAATATATTGATTTCAACACTCAGAAAAGAACTAATGCAAAAAATGCTTTTGATAAAGACTTTTTTAAATTAATGAACAATTCAGTCTTCGGAAAAACAATGGAGAACTTAAGGAAGAGAGTTGATGTTAGATTAGTAACAGATGAAAAAAAATTAATCAAACTAACAAGTAAACCTACTTACGTAAGCAGTAAGATTTTCAATGATAATCTAGTAGCTGTTCATAAGATAAAAGAAACACTAACCCTAAACAGACCGGCTTATGTGGGTATGTGTATCTTGGATCTTAGTAAGGTTTTGATGTATGACTTTCATTATAATTATATCAAAAATAAATATGATAATAAGGCTAGACTTCTATTCACTGACACAGACAGTTTAACTTATGAAATTGAAGCTGAAGATGTATATAGAGATTTTTGGAATGATAAAAATAAATTTGATAACAGCGACTACTCAAAAAGCTCGCCGTATTTTGATGAGACAAGTAAAAAAGTAATTGGTAAATTCAAAGATGAGGCCGCAGGAGTTCCTATTTGTGAATTCGTCGGTCTACGATCAAAAATGTATAGCTATATGAAAGACAACCAATCAGGAGGAAAGACAGCTAAAGGGATAAAAAAGAATGTTATCAAAAATATTAAACATGAAAACTATAAAGATACGCTATTCAATAATAAACAAATGCATCATAAAATGAAAACAATTAGAATTCAAAACCATCAATTAGGAAGTTGTGAAATCAATAAAGTATCGCTCAGCTGTTTTGATGACAAAAGATATATATTAGACAATGGACATGAAAGTTATGCGTACGGACATTATCTTATCAAAAACTAAATCCACCCTTTCATTAAATTTATCATTCTTTATTAAACTCATCATTCTTTCATTAAATTAATCATTCTTTACCTTTTAATATATCAGTATTCAAAATTTGAAGAAGATATTTTTTCTTTTAAGGATCCTTTATAATGATATTATTATAAAGGATTATATGTCATACATCGAGTTTATCTGGAGCGTTATTAATAATAGCAAATATTAAAACACATCCATGTTTATTATTGACTGGATTTTATCACCTATCAAAAATTGGATTTTATCCCAATAATCTTCATATTCTCTTATCGTATTCTTAGACTTTGATAAAGGAAGCTTGATGTCTACATTTAGTATATGAAATATCTTATTGATTAAAAATTTGATATTTATCATCCTCTTTCTGCTTTGATCGATTTGCGGTTGTATCCTTTCAATCTCATCAAATATGTACCAAACTTTTAATATATCATTTAATGAGAATCGATCATGTAAATTTTCAATCATAAAATCAATTATTCTTTTCAAATTACGTTTCATTTTATATTATAATATTATATTATTATTTTTAAATATTACCACATAGCGCGTCACAACTACTGAAATTATGGCATGAAATCCGACTCAAAATGCTTTTTAGGGGGGTGGGAATGTAAAATGGAAACATATAGTTTAATTATTTTATGGAAACATATAGTTTAATTATTTTATGGAAACATATAGTTTCATTTTGATTTTACCATTTTATTTTTTGCCATTATATGGTAAGTAGTATAGAGTTGGCTTGGTATCAGATCAGTTTTGCAAAACTGATCTGGTACCGCCAACTCTTATACTACTCATAGAAGTGTTTATGGGTAACAGCGTTCGGCATCGTCTTGTCGAAGGGAATCGAAACAGGATTGAAGGTAACTGTGTCCGATAAAAATAACTTTATATCGGTTTAAACTAGCCCAAGTAGCTATGCATGATGAATAGAAACGTTTTTGAACTAAAATAGACCAGTATTAATTAGCGATCCTTATAACAGAGAACACAAACCCGTAAATCAGTTATTTCAAAGGCAAGGACAACATTTTTATCTCTGGACTACTCTTTAACTAGTTCATTCATGCTTGTTTTTCTTTCCGAATTGATAAACAACTTTGAACACTAAGACCTTTTATTGCTAATATCCTCTTTATTTTGTTCAGAATCGCGGCAGTTTGGTGGCGATAGCAATTATTGGCCTCGACAAACAAAAACCGTTTCTGGCTGGGGTGCTACTACATACACGTAAAGTGTTATGCTTTTCGGAAGCGAAACGAGTTTTTTTAAGCGTTGTTTCTAAAGGCCGAGGATATTCCACATTTTTGGTACAACCTTTCAGTATTACAACAAAGCGCAGCTCACCGTTTGTTACAGTTGTCAGTACCTCGTTTTAAATCGGGTGTCAGTGAAACGCGGGGTCGGGGCCGGGTTCGGTGTGGGATTAGGTCTAGGATTAAGTATGGGATTAAGGGTTAGGGTTAGTATTAGGTATAGGATTATATTTAATCCCATACTTAATCCTAGACCTAGTCCCACCCCGACCCCGCGTTTATTGACACCCTTTTAAATCATACTCAGTGTGAGGCAAGAAGGTGACAAAACTATGAATGAATTCGGTGTTTTTAGTTTAATTTCTAACAAATGAATTTGTAATTAAATAGATAGATAGATAGATAGATAGATAGATAGATAGATAGATAATCTTTATTTATCCACAGACAATTCATCAGCTATAAATAATAAAAGACATTTAAAATATATCAGTATCAACATGCATTAAATAGATAAGATACTATTATGAAGAGGATTTAGCCACTTTCGATAGTTTCCGCTGCCTATTGGCTAGTCAATCTGTTTTGAGCCGTATGGTGTACGTTACATAACAGGAATGATGTTCGCTTCAGTAGTTTGGTAGAACGTTAACGCATACCGTATCAAGCAAGAATTAACCTCAAAACAGGAAAATATTATAATTTGTTCGCGCTACTGTCGAAACGAAGACGTACTTAACATAATAACCAAGAGTCAAAGCGCCACGCAAATTTTGTCTTTTATATTGACTGTCGGTCAAACAATTTCTTACTTGAAACACAGTTGGGAAACACCAAAATAATTGTAGTCCTGTGCTCTCTGCCGTCATCCATTTCCCAAATATACTCGTTTTACTTATTTACAGCTTATTTCCAGACAAACCCAACAAACATTGCCGTTACAAGTAAGCCAATCAGAGAGCGTGAATTCAATTGACGGGCACACCTCTTCGCAAAGTTAAGCAAAATCAAATATAATCTTGTCATTTCGTGTTTTATATCACAGTAGTGTAAAGTTAGTTACAACACTCAGTGCAAATCAGATACATGTAATCGCTCCCGTATTTTACAAAGGGATCAAACGGTACCGTTTGATTTTATTTTGCTAATTTTTTAAACAGTGTATACCTTTAAAATCTACAAAACCATGGATACAAAACACTTTCTTTAATCATCCTCGTATTTGACGTAAGGATCAGACAATACTGCTTTATTTCAGTTGCCTAAATTTGTAAGCAGTATTATAGATTTAAAACCAGTACCAAAGCCATGAACACAAAACACTTTCGTTAATCGTCCTTGTATTTTAGACAAGGATTAGACAATGCTGCTTTATTTCAGTTGCCTAATTTTTAAGCAGTATTATACATTTAAAACTACCAAAACCATCAACTCTTTCTTTAATCAGTCATTCTCGTATTTTACATAAGGAACAGACAATACTGTTTTCTCATTTCAGTTGCCTTATTTTTAAGCAGCTTTAAACATTTTTGTAAGTAAAAACACGCTGACATGGTGCTATGAATGAACGTTTAAAAAAATCATCTTGCGTTAAGCACTGGTAATGAAAATAGGGAAATTGAGACATCATTTTATATAAGCCTGTTTTCCTTTTTTTTTTCTCCGCTCGCATATTTCCGCCTTTGTGTTGCTCCCAGCTATGTGAACGCCTGGCTTCACCTGAAAAAGCAAACGATGTTTGTGATGCTCGCTTTTGTTCAGAGAACATGAACGTACGGCGAAACCGATTTTAAAATGTCTAAAATCAAATTGTTCAAATTCAAAACAGAGCTTACTTCAGCTGGATGTTTAATTTTGTTAAAAGAAAAATCCGGCTCTTTTGACCTCAATGAAACTTAGAATTGAAAGGAATAGCCCTATGATTCATTATTATCATGTGTTTTAACGTAGGTGCTTTCGCTTCCTCACTGTTGGTTGATCGATAGAGGAGTAATTGTAGGCTTGGTGGTGAATCTGGCTGCTTTCTTCAATATTTCTTAGAAGTTGTGGTTGTTTTTCCAAAAGTAACAAAGATTCTACATTTACTTAGCTTTCAAAAAATGTATAGGTTTTGAGGGGTTTTCTTGTAAAGCGAGCGCCTAACATCATCAAAGATAAAATGGTTTCCGTGTTCATAGCAAGAGTTGCTGGGAGTTTCAAAGTAAAACGTGAAGCCCCCAGAAAGAATGCCGTTAATAAAAAGCTGTACTGGCCCTCAAGCAATGGTTATGAGAAAGCATTGTTTTCTGAGCAGAACTTTCCCAACTCTGATGGAAAATATCCATGATCGTAGAAAAGGATATTATGGATCCTATGGGTACTGGAAGCTTGGCAAAAATAGGAGCACGTTCTGAAACTTTATACTAAAATATTTAACCCATTGCACACCAATAGAGATCAGCATCAAATTTGTCCTTGTAAAATCAGTGCTTAACCAATCAGAGGAGTCAAAAGAATTGAAGATATGGTCATCCAAGTTGAATGTTTTTACAGCGGTTACCATTAACACGTACACGACCCGTCGCACTCCATTCTAGAAGGTCCAATTTGAGTTTCGTGGACGTCAATCAAAGGAAAGCCGTCAACATTGTTTTCTAAATTCCAACTGGATTTCGATCAATTTTACCAAAAAGAAATACTAAAAGTTTTAAAACAACCAAATTCGAAGTCAAGTACAGTCTTAAAGAGAACATTTCATTCAACATGATAAAAAAAAAAAAAAAACTGGCGCTACGTGCGTGCAGCGGCGGCTTTTGTGATCCGCCTACTATGCTAAATTTACGGGAACAAGAAAGGAGAATTTGTATTTTGAAATTGGGCATAATTGAAATTGGGTGTTCATAGCGAGAGTTGATGGGAGTTTCCAAGTAAAACGTGAAGCGCCCAGAAATAATGTTTTAAATAAAAAGCTGTATTGGTCCCCAAGCAATGGTTGAGCAGAACTTTCTCAACTCTGATGGAAATATCGATGATCGTAGAAAAGGATACTATGGATACTGAAAGCTTTATTAAAATGTTGAGGCCTTTTTCATCTTAATCATCTTCGTTCAGAGCACTGCCGAGGATAACGACATCGGGAAGAACACATAATCACTGAAGTTCGAACCGCTTTCCATCACAAGTAAGTCTTTCAGTTGAAGACAGACAGACAGACAGACACCTTTATTTAAAAATAAAATTCTATGTTCTCCCAGGGTAGTCCCTTCAGAGGGTTAAAAAAAAACCCACTGCTATCAATGGGAGCCCTGGGAGAAACATAATTAACTAAATTTAAATATACAAATAATAAAAAAATATATATATCTTTAAAAAATATGAATATTAATATAGAGATATATATATATATATATATATTACAGTAAAAAGTTAAGAATGCGATTAAAATTGGGCTATTTACATTTAAAAATATTAAAACTGAGGCAACCGTGATAGTAAAAGGTCTTAAGCTGGCAATTGTGTCGTTTTTCACAGCACTACTTTCATTAAACTGTCGTTTAGTTGTCGTTAAACTGGTAAGTGCTCCAAAACACGCTTCAATAATAACTACGTGCGTAGAAATGTTTAGGCATTGTGATTAAGGATAACAGCGTTCTGCATCGTCTTGTCGAAGGGAGTCGAAGCAGTATTGAAGGTAACTGTGCCTGATGAAAAAATAACTTTATATCGGTTTAAACTAGCCCAAGTAGCTAATAGAAACTTTTTGAACTAAAATTGACCAGACTTTTTAAACTAAAACAAGAGGCTCCAAGCAGCATATACTCATGCGCATGCGTACGAAAGTTTTATTATATATTTTAAACATGATAAGAAGATGTCCGACATGGAGAAGAGTTATTCCTTCCATTCAGTGATCGTTCCTACAAACCACGTTGTTTACTATTGAATGTTTTGGAAATGAAGGCTGTACCACAATGAAGGCAGTGATTCTTCTAAGTGTTATATATACCAAACGTGAACAGTAGTAATGTAAGGAGGGTTGTAGGAGACGCTATCGTGACACTTCAGTAATGCTGTTTTACCGGAAGTGAGAGTAGCTGGAAGTGAGAGTAGCCGGAAGTCACTAAATAGGAGAGTAGCCGGAATTCACTAAACAGGAAGCTTAAATAGCATAGCTATTTGGAAGTGCACAATTTAAAATATGCGTGCATAAATTTGATGCAAAATCGCGACACAAAAAGTAAAAACAAGAAAAACGGAGCCGGAACCTTACCTCATGCCGCTTCGCGCATGAGTAATGAAGGCTGTACCACAATGAAGCCAGTGATTCTTCTAAGTCTTATATATACCTTACGTGAACATTAGCAATGTAAGTGGGGTTGTAGGAGACACTGTCGTGACACTTAAGTAACGTTGTTTTACCGGAAGTGAGAGTAGCCTGAAGTCACTAAACAGGAAGTGTAAATGGCAAAGCTATGAACCGGAAGTGCACAATTTAAAATATGCGTGCATAAATTTACATGAAAAATCGTGACACAAAAAATAAAAATAACAAGAAAAACGGAGCCGAAACCTTACCTCATGCCGCTTCGCGCATGAGTAACAAGAAAAACGGAGCCGAAACCTTACCTCATGCCGCTTCGCGCATGAGTAATGAGAAGAAAAATTACAATTCGCAAACGCGTTATTGTCGGTAAACAATCTGACAAATGTTTGATCTAGTTTAAAAAATAATTTCGCCAACTGGGTTGAGGGACTGTTGACTTGGAACTAAGCACTATGTTCACTTTTATATATAGTTAGAGGAAATTAGAAATAAACTTGAGTCCATCCAATATTTATCTGCATTTATGTTGCAGCGTGACCATTCTTCTATTGATGCGGGATAAGTTAATCATGGCTAACCCACGTCCTGTGCCACCGCCTCTGATTTATGTGCTCCTTGCGATAGCTGCAGTTAGTGCACCATGTGCGTACGGCGAAAACTGTTGTCAGGAGAATACAGCAATGCTTCGTGGAATAACAAAGGAATTAAGTGCCATCAGGGAGGATATCGGCAAACCTTCGAATGGTAAAAGTTGATTAAAGTTGACGTCTACATCTGTAGCTTGTTTGGTTTTGTGAAGCCTCATTAGACATGGAACCGCAACACCGCAACACCTCTAATTAAAACTCAAGATGCCTAATAACAATAGAGACTCAGCGAAACAAACTATTATTATGTTTATCATGCTGTGCAAGTTGGTTCTAATTTTCGAGTTTACTGAGTCTGCAGACGAAATCTGTGGTGTGACCATTGAAATTGAAACACCAACAGCAGCAAAAGGAGCTTTAAGTTTCGAGTCTGTGGATGAAATCCCATTGGACACTATTTTTCCGCGATAATGCATGCACACGGTGCTTATAAATTTGTAAAAGGTCTGTCCGAACAACTTCGCCGCTGCCTAGAATTCCCTGTGAATGCGGTAAAGTTTATATCGTCGAGACTGGAAGACCTATGCAAGACAGAATAAAAGAGCATGACCGAGACATCCGATTCGCCCGTACCCAGACCTCCGCCGTTTCAGAGCACGCCAACAACACCGGACACCACCCGCTTTGGAATGAAGTAAAGTTTATTGATCGTGATCCTCATTGGTACACACGCAGGGTCAAAGAGGCGATCCACATAAGACTTAACCCTAACAACATCAACAGGGACAGTGGAATAGAAATTCCAGAAGCATGGATGCCCACGATCAAGAAACACAACAACAGGAGAGCCGTACGACTACGGACCGCCGAGGGAACAATTCGCCGAAACAACGAGGATCAAAATGCGCCAGTCACAGCTGTTGAAAACCAACCAATCACAGCAGAGCATCGTGCTTCATAAGGTGACGCGTAACCAGTCGACCCCATCGCCTGAAGAAGACTAGCAGTATGCAGTCGAAACGTCGCGATCCACATCGGAAGTGACTACATCGTGAGACAAACGAAAAATACTTCTTTACTAGTGTTCACCACGATGAACAACAACAACCCTTTTTTACGATATTAACGCAAATTTGGTTAAAATTAAAAATTAACATACAAACAACTGTAACCTCCTATAATATTAATTCCATGGTCATGCCCTCCTAGAAAAAAATTGGTCCGTTTTATTTGGCTCAAAATTTGCGAATCGACTTCCTTTGATGTAGTCTAGAATGTGGCCAAGTTAAAGAAAATTCGTTGGAACAGAAACACTGCAACAGAAATGCCGTTAACCAGGCGGTGCGTCACGAGATTTGACCAATAGCAAGCCGTTGTTTAAACAATAGTCCTCGCGGCAAACAAGAATCTATTTCAGCGCGTGGAGTTGAAAAAATTGTTCCTTTTCAAGGATTTCAGCGATGTCAATTAAAAATGTTTTCAGGCAGAATTAAAGAGAACAAGAGGCTCCCAGCAGCCTATACTCATGCGCATGCGTAAGTAAGTTAAGAAGATGATAAGAAGATGATAAGAAGATCATTCCTGCAAACCACGTTGTTTACTATTGATTGTTTTGGAAATGAAGGCTGTACCACAATGAAGGGAATGATTCTTTTATGTCTTATATATACCAAACATGAACATTGCTAATGTAAGTAGGGTTATAGGAAACGCTGTCTTGACACTTGAGTAACGCTCTTTTACCGGAAGTGAGAGTAGCCGGAACCGGAAGTGTACAATTTAAATATTAAAATATGCGTGCATAAATTTGCATGCAAAATCGTGACACAAAAAATAACAAGAGACTGCAAGCAGTCTACACTCATGCGCATGCGTAAGAAAGTTTTATGATATAGTTTAAACATGATAAGAAGATGTCCGACATGGCGAAGAGTACTCCTTTCATTCAGTCATCGTTCCTGCAAACCACGTTGTTTACTGTTGAATGTTTTGTCAATAAAGGCTGTACCACAATGAAGCCAGTGATTCTTCTTTGTTTATTGAAAATTTCCGACGAGTA
Organism: Cladopsammia gracilis; assembly: GCA_022457155.1. Classification (NCBI taxonomy): domain Eukaryota; kingdom Metazoa; phylum Cnidaria; class Anthozoa; order Scleractinia; family Dendrophylliidae; genus Cladopsammia; species Cladopsammia gracilis. The sequence goes on from JAJGOT010000339.1 coordinate 195,633, forward strand.
CCCCCGTCATTTTTTTGGGAGTCCCCCGGGGTTATATATAGACTGTTAGATAATTTTTATAAGTTTTATCTGTAGACCATAAATGAAAAAATAAAAAAAATATATATTTATTGTTTTACTTTTCAGTTTTGGTCTACAGACTAAACAAATTCCTAAAACGTGATGTTTTTCATGAGGGGGGAGGAGGGGAAAAGTGAGCGGAAAGTCTGTAGAAGGCAGAAAAAAAAGAGGACGGGGAGTGGGATTTCCAAGGATGTGGGGAACGGGAGAAATGTATTTTTTTTCAACGTTAACGCAGTATACAATACAATACTAACAATAAAAGTTTATTTAACGTGAACAAATACACATAGCTATGAGCCACCTTAAGTTTCCAGGTATTGCCACAACAAAATTAAAAAAAAACAATAAATATAATTTATAGTTAAGAATCTAAAAGAACTATAAGCTGAAAATATATCTTGTATCATTTTAGTCTGCAGTTTATGAATGGTCAGTAAAAGACTAAAAGTGTCGTAAAACCAAAACCAAAGTAATCATTCTAGCCAATCATAACAGACACAGACGATCAAATGAAACAATTAGAACTCGAAGCAAATAAGTATGTTTATTGTTTCAGGGTATACAAAATGTAATATTACATTTGTATAACTGAAATTACTGTAATTGATATATTACTTAAAACAAAGTTTAATATCCACTTTTTAGAATATTCTTAGGATTTAATTTAAATTTAGCATTTTATTAGATTTTAATACAGTAAAAAAGCAACATATAAGGCTGTATAGAAGGGGGTCTCGATAATGCAGCAGAAGTTAAAGGACAAAACAACAACAGAAACGAGACAACAGTTCAATAAAGATAGACAGCGATAACCCTTTTGATTTTATTACTGGATGCTTAATAATAATAATAATAATAATAATAATAATAATAATAATAATAATAATAATAATAATAATGAGGTATTACCAATACAAAGCTATAATAAACAAAAAGGGCCGGGGTTTGTTTGCGCTGCTATGCTAAGCAGGATTAGAGACAACAAAGATCAGACAGTAGTTCAATAAAAGACAGTAAACTGCGATTATATTGGCTTTAATTTCATAGATGCTGAATGATAATTATTTGGAGAAATTGTTAATATAAATTAGAAATCTATAAGCACAACGCATACGATAGGAGCCATGGATTGTCAATTAAAAATAATAACTTAGCCCGAGAAGTGTTTTCCCCAGAGCTCAATCAGAATTATTCTTGACAATGTATATCATTGCAGAAATGGTAGATAAATAGTCTCTTGAAATTAGATGTGCATCATCCCAAGCATCGAAGGGAGAGGTCCATGGTAGCAGAACAGCCGCATCTTGCTCATTCGTCACGTGTTTGCTAATCTCCAAAGAATAAGACCATATAATTTTAGTACAAATGCGCCAAGCGCGGGAAATTCTGCTAACAAATTTCATTGTTCTATGTTCTTTCAAGGTGGTTCTACACTCTTTGGTTCTACACATCATTTTTGTTAGTCCAGGTTGTATCGACGGAGTATTTTTGACTTTTAACATACAAAGCGTAGAGCTCTTTCGTTGAATTTCTCTGCCGAGGTCTTAGTGCAGGATTACCATATTTCAGCGTAGTAGTTGAAATGTGGGGCAATAAAGCAGGTATTATATATTCTTTCTAATTTCGAGGGGAATCAATTTCTCATCCGCTTTAGACCGTGAACTGTTCGGATACCTTTCTGCAAAGTTTTGCGACATGTTTCTCGAAATTCAATTTGTCGTCAGTAGCAACCCCAAGCAGTTCAAACTCTGTGGTGCTAGGAATGGCATTATTCTCGTAATATAATTCGGGCTTGGACTGCGTATTTCCGAATACTATGGCTTGAAGTATGGCGCGTTATTAGGGTCAAAATTAAATATACAAACGTTTTTCAGATTTTATAATATAGAGGGCAAAATTACTGAATGCTGATTGGCTGACGAAGAGGGCATTTTTTATTAATTGAGGGCAAAATTACTCGCTCCTGATTGGTCGAGCATCAAAATTTCTCACTCGTGATTGGTTGAGCGCGTCGTTCTCTTTGCATTCAGTTGGCTTGGCGGGATTTTGAAGAAAATTTACAAACGGAGCGCTCGCATGTTTCGCCGGAGATTTTGTTTTAAAAAAGGAATGAAACCGGAAGATACCTAAGAAATGAATTCTACAGGAGAATTACAGCATTTTACGCCAAACAGGAAGCGATTATTTGTGTCAAATCTTGGATTAACAAGGCGCCTGCAGCCAGTAGACCTCGAAGAAATTCATTCATGGCGACAAAAGGTTTTAAAGTTCCATCACTTCAATGAAAAAATGCGGATTTCTGCGGACCTAAAGAAAAGAACTTTGACAGATTTTGCCGAAAAGGAAAATATACGTTTAACAGGAGAAAGAATAAGGCTAAAAGAAGTGAAAGAAAGCAATTAAATCGCCAAACGTGCAAGCAAGTTTGAACTCTCGCCATTTGTTGTTGTTATCAAAACGGCAAAAACTTCAAAACACAGGTACGCTTAAAAAAAACTTGCTTTGTTTTTGTCGTAAAGTGTCTTTTATCGATAAAAATCAGGCTATATTCTCTAGATGTACATAACAGCCAAATGTAACTTTGACCGAATAGAAATTTATTTAACCACAGTAAGTTGAAAAGTTTTTCTTGTCAGTTTGCGAGAGAGTATTTTCACTTCGGGTAGTTTCAAGTCTGAGTGACTCTTAAAAAGACTGAAAGGTTTCCTTATAATTTTGCCCTCTACATTATAAACAAGTAATCACATGTTCCCTCGTAAAATTAAGGATTAATATCACTTGTGTTTTCAGAAGCTGTAGAAATTGCCCTCGTCGCGAATTTCTACAGCTTCTGAAAACACGCGTGATATTAATCCTTAATTTTACTCGGGCCCATGCGATTACCTATACGAATTTCGAAACGAGTCTTTTTGTTTACAATTACTTTCTAATTGCAGCCCTTGTTGCATGCTTAATTGCGTATTAAGTTTATCTTGACATTTCCTTCTAAAATTTACATCTTTTTGCGTGTTTGAAGAGGTGAATGGAGTATTACTACATTTAAAATTACTTGTAAAATGTTTGTTTCTGCTATTTGCGAACCACCTCACGAAAGTCGCTTTGCACGCAAATTTTTGTTGTAAATATCTAAACTCCTTGTACACATTTTCGAAGTAAATCCCTTTTTGCAACGCCGTACGTCTTCTTCCGATGCGATCGAAATCACGCTGAATTTGCTGATTTCCGGTTTATCAGCATATGGAATTACTTTCGAATAAAGTCTTCGTCGACAAATTTTCTGCGAAAAATCAACCAGGCTCAAATTTTCTGCGAAAAATCGACCACGCTCAAATTTTCTGCGAAAAATCAACCAGGCGTTTCAATGTCGTGAAAGCCACGTGATCCATCCCAAGATGCAATATGGTGTAATAAAGAGAGACAGGCCTACACGACTCCCTCGCGAGTGTTTTAGCCATTTTATTTAAGATCGCAAAATGATGCTTCATGTATTTGTAGCGGGTATATGGAGAATTCGAGGTGACTGAATTAAAAGCCTTCTAAATTTGCAATATGATACAGACTATAGTCTCGAGGTCATTTGTGTTTTTAAGCTGTCTGATAGTTTTGACCTGTTTGTCGGGGCGTCTGTTTCATAGCGATGTTCTTTATTATGCCATCGTGGCATTTGTTAGAATAGCTCTGCAGTAAAACCTTTAACATTGCATGTAGGCTTAGAGCAAGCTTCGATTTGGAGGTCATTTTGAAATTATGCTGTATTCTCGGCGGTTTTCTTCAACTCTGGTTTCTTCAACTCGGCGGCTTTCTTCGGTTCTGGAGCTCTGTTCAATCGGCGGCTTTCTTCAGTTTTGTTTGACCCCTTGCTGTGCTCATGTAGCCATTTTCTAGTAGAAGTTTACCAACAATGTAAGGTTTTTCACTCTCTCTTAATCTCTTAGGTAGTCGGATCTATTAGTTTGAAATTATCGACCGTCAATGGTTTCTTGCAATTAGTTCAGTTTATTTTCGCTGGGCCCAGCAGTGTTTTTATTGCAAGCCTCGGTCGTTTTTTCATGGACTGGTGATCTGTTGGTCCGAAGTTTCAGAGATAATTGCAGCTTTTTATAAAACTATGCAATGTTTCATAGAGAGGATAAATCAAGCGCATTTCAGTCACTGCTCCGCTTTGTAGTTGAGAATTGACGGTTTTTCCGGAGCTCTAATCTGTTTTTCTCCATTGTCATTTGTGCAGTCGGTTCTTCTCACTGCATTGTAATGAGTTTCACAGTCTAGCGACTGTTTTGTTTATGCCATGATATTTATGATTTTTACAGGCAACAAAATGACAGCTTAAAAACACAAATGACCTCGAGAATATAGTCTGTATCATTTTGCGAGTTTAGAAGGTTTTAATTCAGTCACCTCGAATTCTCCATATACCCGCTACAAATACATGAAGCATCATTTTGCGAGCTTAAATAAAATGGCTAAAACACTCGCGAGGGAGTCGTGTAGGTCTGTCACTCTTTATAATATTTACACCATTACACTTTCAAAATGACCTCCAAATCGAAGCTTGCTCTAAGCCTACATGCAATGTCAAAGGTTTTACTGCAGAGCTATTCTAACAAATGCCACGATGGCATAATAAAGAACATCGCTATGAAACAGACGCCCCGACAAACAGGTCAAAACTAGCAGACAGCTTAAAAACACAAATGACCTCGAGACTATAGTCTGTATCATTTTGCGAGTTTAGAAGGCTTTTAATTCAGTCACCTCGAATTCTCCATATACCCGCTACAAATACATGAAGCATTATTTTGCGATCTTAAGGTTACAGTGTACCTTCGGGGGTGTCTCCAGTATAACGGCTCTAGCGTCTTAAGATTACGCTTAATATACCTAAACCCAGATATCAAATTAAAAGCTTATAGAGCTGGCTATCTAAATATGGAAACCATTTGGTAATAAAATGAATTGTCGAATTTTTTACGACGTCTAAATTCGAACGTCCGAATCAGCTTTAAAACGCTATAACTCAAAGCGATTATTGTATTTTGCTAATTTGATTTGTTCTCGGGTTTCCGGACACGAAGCGCTAAAAAAACGTGTCGGCGATTTCCCATATTCAATTGCAGTGAAAAGTTACAGAATATTTTCCAAAAAGGGAGAAAAAAAATTGGAATGATCGCACTGAAATGGCTCTTGACGAAAAAGTTTTCGGAAATACGAAATTCGCCGACACGTTTTTGTTGATTATATGTTATCCTAGCTTCTGTCCAAATTTGAGGAAAATCGAACAAATTCCCTTTGAGTTGTAGCTCTTTAAAGTGTCCCCAACAAGCGAAAAATTAACTTTGAGAAAACAGCGCTTAAAAAAACAAATCGCTTCATAAACAAACTCCGCCCACAAACGTTATACCGTCATTTCTCCGTCAATTTTCACTATTTTTCGATAATTTTTTTTTTGGATGAAAGATCATTCTGTAAACTTTATTTTGACGCCCAAAAAAAAATTTCAATAAATTTTCGATCTGAAGGTACACTGTAACCTTAAATAAAATGGCTAAAACACTCGCGAGGGAGTCGTGTAGGCCTGTCTCTCTTTATTACACCATATTGCATCTTGGGATGGATCACGTGGCTTTCACGACATTGAAACGCCTGGTTGATTTTTCGCAGAAAATTTGTCGACGAAGACTTTTTTCGAAAGTAATTCCATATGCTGATAAACCGGAAATCAGCAAATTCAGCGTGATTTCGATCGCATCGGAAGAAGACGTACGGCGTTGCAAAAAAAGATTTACTTCGAAAATGTGTACAAGGAGTTTAGATATTTACAACAAAAATTTGCGTGCAAAGCGACTTTCGTGAGGTGGTTCGCAAATAGCAGAAACAAACATTTTACAAGTAATTTTAAATGTAGTAATACTCCATTCACCTCTTCAAACACGCAAAAAGATGTAAATTTTAGAAGGAAATGTCAAGATAAACTTAATACGCAATTAAGCATGCAACAAGGGCTGCAATTAGAAAGTAATTGTAAACAAAAAGACTCGTTTCGAAATTCAATCTGAAAAACGTTTGTATATTTAATTTTGACCCTAATAACGCGCCATAGCTTGGTACTTGGAGTGATTTCTTTTCATTCCATTTCAGATTCAAGGTGTTTAATAATTTGCAATAGAAAAACCACAAACATGAGACGGAAGCTACTAGGGAAGGACGACTCCGCGTAGGAGGCCAGGCTGCTATAGTTGACCACTGAATTCATCCGATGCAAGATGGATATTAAATTAATTATATGAAACATTTTAAAATACAACTGAAAAAAAAAAGAAAATCCGAGGGGGTGTTCGTCTCCAGCGCATCACTCTGTGGAAGGTGGTCCTGCTATGTTGCTCGACTGGGTGCCAATGTTGTTCGTAATCTCGATGTCTTGTTGTTCTCTCGCGGGTGCAACCCTTGTTGCAGAGGAAGTTGAATTGCAGCATATCATTCTCTTCATCTTCTCTCTAAATCGTTGGTTTATCAGAGCGTATGCATAAGGATTGACAGCGGAGTTGAACATGACCATTGTATGGATAATGGGAATGACATAAGAACCAAGTTTGATGGAGCCAACGTGTTCTTCTAAGAAGTGCAGTGTTGCGTCTGTTCCATAAGATATTACAAAAATGGCACTGACGGTCACAACCATCAAGGTAACTCTCTTTCGCACCTTCAACACACCCTGTGTACATAAAAATGGCACTGTAAATATTAAGCATTTGTAGGTAAAATAACGCAATTTAATTACCACGCCGTTCGGTTGCGTTTCGTAATAAGTGATAAATTCCCCGGCAACCTCCGGGCATTTGAACTTTTGAAATTTAGTTCGTTCAAATTCACTTCCTCCAGGCCAAATTAACATTCGGTTCAAATGATCCATCCCAGGCTCATACAATTCGACCAAATGCCCCTACCTCCGGGAAACAGATTAGCTTTTACACCCTATTGTGATCTTTGATACATGAACACGTTAACTGGTTTAGATTTATCGGGACAATTCGACAATCACATCAGCAGCCAGTTAAAAACAGTGTAGAGCTTTTTATTCCTTTGTTCTTCATCCGGTTGGTTATAAGAGCCAATCAAAATCCTCTGGGTCGCATCATTCCGCCATGATTTCGATTAGAAATCGCCCAATACAAAACGGGAAATTTCAGCGATACATGCTCAAAATTGACCTGGTCGTGATCAGTTATCTACAATCAGCAATGGTTTTGATAATAAATTTCGGTTGGTTTCTACGTGATTTTGAAGTTTGGTATACAGTCAAACAGAAGAGAATGTGTTTTGGATTTTGTCTGTTGTCTCAAATTCACGTATGTGTAAAATATAGACTGAAAAGAAATCCCTCTCTCACCGCTCTCGACAGCCAGGGGCATGCAGCCAAAACTGAGGATTTTCGGCAAAACTCATACCTGTTGTTGATGAGTGAGTATAATATCATCATTACGCTTGAACCACAACGTGTAGACGATCCTGGAGTATAACGCCAACAGAAGGATGCACGAAAGGCAAATGTAGACAAAAGACGCAATGGTAACAGCCTGCCCGATCCACTTCTCAGTATTAAAGCAGGAGTTCCGCTTCTTGTCGAAACTTATATTCAGGAAAAACGGGAATTCGAGAATCAGTCCGACTATCCAAGAACCAGGAATAATCACCTAAAAAATATGTGTAATTTCATGAAAGTGAGTAAAACATACTTCACGCGAATAAAACTCTGACGCTAAAACCTCAGTTAGTTGAAAGGCGTGTTAAAAAAGCCTAAACACTGGCTGACGTGAGAGTTAAAGTGTGATGTGTGTGTATGTGGGTGTGTATGTAAGAGAGACTAAGAAAGTTGAAAGTGCTACAGTTTGCAATGCAGAGTTGTCCTAATAAACAAAATATTTCACATTTTGTCTAAGCTATTTCGCTGTTTCGTTTTGTGGTTGTTTTTACTAAAAACGTTGTCCCACTTCTAGGTTTTGGCTGCTATCCTGTCAGGTGAGTCACAGACTCGCTCGATCGTCTTGTCAAAGTTGGTATAGTCCTTGCTTCGTAAAAAGTAGTGTTGTACGACGACTGGTCTAATTTACAATTAACGACAAATTTACTGGACGTCATGTTAGAGAGTTAATTGCCATATGTTTTTTTCCAAAGTAACATACCTTCAGCTTGCGCATGGTCAGTTTTCTTTTGTTTCCATAGGGATATAGAACGGCAAAGTATCGTGCAATGGCGATGGCAATCAGAGTAAAGACAGAAGCATGGGCTCCAATCCAAGCTAAGTTTTCCCCTGTTAGCAGTGTACACAATACGTTTCCAGTCACCCCCTCTGGGTGGCTAACATTGTGGCTCAAAATAATCAGCGGTATCATAAATGTTGAGTACATGATGTCCGCTACTGCTAGGTTCACAAGTAGATAATTTATGGGAATTCTGCGGATAAATCATTATATTAAAACTTCAAAAAAAAAGACGTATTATATATGAGAAAATTCGATTCATTTTATAACATATCTGACGTACTAGCAAAGCAAAACGATTATCTTTGTAAATGATCAATTTTTCTAATTGCCATTTTGCGCACGTATTTTAAATTCGACGACACAAGCTCGCCTGTCTGTAAATGGTATTCATCGTGAAAGTTGCTTGTTAAGTTTAATTTCTTGAGAAGTAAAATGAAAAGTATTATAATTACTCTTATCTCTGTTTTTCAATATCATCCTAAAATGAAATTAGTTTTATCGCACCCCAATCTGATGCACAGTACTTTAGTCGATTTAATCCTTCTCTGCTTTCTCCGTTATCTCTTATCTCGCAAGGTTTCAGCCAAGTTCAGGGGTACCCACTTGAGTGTCTTAATGGGGTTCACCATTAGCCGTAACTAAAATTTAGTCGTAAGGCGTAAAAATGGAAAATTTTAACCGTAAGGTGAAAAAATGTAAACCATAAAAAAGTTTTCTAGCCACGAGTTGTCATTTGCTATCTGTTATGTTGTTATGTGAGTTTGTGTCTTGCCCAGAATGGTCCGCAGACCTTTAATGTGTTTTACAACAATTGTAAAACTGTAGAAAGTAATTTTTAAAATTTCTGTTCACCGTAACGGGAAGTAACTAACCGTTAGCCGTAAAAAGAGCCAAAATTCTAACCGTATAACCGTAAAGGCCACCACCCCATTGAGACCCTTCCATTCATATACATTTCCAGGGAAACAACACGATGAAGTCGAGAAAGCATTGCTCGAATTACCGACCGTCAGCGCACCTCCACAATCCTGAGTCGGTACAAGCTATTCGGCTACTTAGAGAGTTAGCTAACTAGAAACACTAACCCTACTATATGTACCTCATATCTCGATTTCTCAGCACGACAGCACAAACACAACAGTTTCCTACAATGCACGCTATAATGAATATTGACATCACTGTTGTTATGGCAATATCAGCTGACATAGACATAACTGCCGGAGGGGAGCTAGTGATATTTCTCCTTATCTAAATGGAAAAGAAACAATGTAAAGAATTAACGTATGGCATGAAGTTTTGCGGGTCAGTATTTTTTTTCCTTAATAAAAACAATTAGTTCCCGTAAAAATTTTTTTTTGCAAAGTTTGCTTCCACAACCATTTACATGTACTTCAATGAAGGCATAATTGAAGATAACTGACAAAAATAACGTGTCAACAGATCGGGCAAGAGAGCAATCCACACCCAACACATCCACTTTTCAACAAACTGGGCGAGAAACAACACCAAACATTATTGGGAGTGAGGGGTTAATTAGAAACTGTGGTGCTGCGTTGGTGGGAAAGTTGGCATCAGCTGAGTTGAAAACGTAAATTGTCCACCGAAGTGATTCAAAAGCAGATGATTGAAACGTTAGTCCTTCCGTCGAGCGATTCAAGGAATCGTGGGTTGTGTGCATGAAGTTAGTTTATATATGGAACAAAGAAGCTATTGACATGGTGGAAGCAGATAACGTTATCTTTTCACGCTATCGCAGAGCCCAAATAGAACATCAGGCTCAATAATACACATTGTATAAAATATTTCAAGCTAATGGATTGTAGAAAACTTAGTGTAGACTAAATAAAACATCTTTATGACAAAAAGGGTTATTGCTTTTGACAAACGCAACCAATCCTATGAAGATCATTTTAACAAAAAAACTTCTATCTAGCATTAAAAAAATGTATTGTTTAAAAACGAACAACATATGGAAACTTATCAAGGCCTGAGAAGCATAAAATTAATATTCTCATCGTCATTCCTGAATGAGTCGTCTGTCAAAAAACAATGTTTTTAGTGACAATTCAGAACGTTTCGTTTTGACCAATCTGACATAACACTGCCTTAAAAAAAGGTCCGAAATAGCAAGAAACTCGAGCCGCCCGTGTATATACAGGTAGTATATATAAATTATAATAAAGCTCCATCTTGTACCCTGTGTGCTAAAGATAAGACACATTCGGTCTCAAGTCACTGTTCAACGTCAACACAGTTAATACTAGTTAATCTCGCCTCAGTTTATGCTTGCTTTTGAAGCTGGAAAACTTTCATCATCTAAGTTTCGCTTAGCTCAAACCAGCCTTCCTGAAAAAATTCAGTTCTGTCCTGTTCTTCCGGTACACAAGGACAAAAAAAAGACCAAACAATAGACTACACGGACATAATACCCTATAAACAAAAGAACGAGATCCCTTGTGAACCGGTACACGAGGACAGAACCCCAAATTCCCTCGGTGTGGAAGAAGATGGGCTGATATTATAATTTTGCGTGCCTCCGTTTTTGTCGGCACCTTTTCATTTTCTTTGTTAATTTTTCAACGTATTTAAAATGCCGTCGCGCAAACATCCTTTATTATTAAACCACAAATGAATATTGCATGATATCACTGGTTGCCTTTCATTTGCCAGATCTCAAATAAAATGAGATTTCTTGTCAAGTTTGGTGCAGATCATGACACTCCAATTTGAATGACAAAGGCCCTGCTCGAGCTGAATAAATTAACATTTAATACCAAAAGGTGATGTTACACGGGACGATTCCCAACGACGATTTTTAGCGCAACATGGTGGGCGGACGATTTTCTACGCAATTTTTGCGTTGCGAAGTTTTGAATCAGTTTCAAAAACTTGCAACGCAAAAACACGAATTTTACTCAAGTTGTTCCGTGAAACTTACCTGTCGTTGTAAATCGTCCCGAGTAACATTACCTTAAGACAAGCATCATATTTTTGTTTTTAAAATTCTTCAGTAATAGAAAAAAGCGAAATCAAGAAGTTAGAAAGTTTAAAATTCTAGGGTAAATGGGTCAAGTAATTTTGATCGAAGACAACCTTATCTCCATAATATTCATCACATTCTTCTTGGAGCACCCAATAATTATAGCTTGTTTTTGGCATTAAACAGTTCAAATGGGTGTTTCTTACCTAAAACCTATTCTTTTATTTAATTTTTAAAACACGTGTGTAAAATTACCGAGCGCGACTATATGAAAGAAATTCAGTGGAAATTTGCCATTTTCCACGAGCCTCCAAAAGGCATCCCGCCTGCCCGCCTGCCTCATGAAAACAGCTGGATTTTTCCTGCCTCAGAGTAGGAAGCGTTCTCCATTGCATTGCCCCCGAACGCAATCAACATAATAATAACTAAACAACTTAAAGTTTCACTAAATGCAACTGTAATCCACTTCCATCCATGTAATCCTGCACTTTATCGCCAAACTACTGTTCTGTTTTGTTCTAATTAAGTATGCGAGTTGGCGAGAGTGTATGTGAGTTTGAGGCCAAACGAGAGCGGAAGTTTGAACTTTCGTTAGCTCTTGTTCCTGTTTGTCCCAGGCTTTAGAATTACAAGAATTATTTAAAAATAGTTACAAGCTATTCAGCTTAGTAGGTACCTGAGAGATATACGGTGATAGTCCGTCCGTCAGGTCCGTGAGGTTTCCCCAAAACTAGACAGGGCTGATATTACCATCTCGCAGGTGATATATATATATATATTTTTTTTTCAAGTTTAATTTAGCCGTTGGACATATTCAAGTGCTAACAGGTATTTTATTATAATATTTTTGTATCAGTTCCAGCTACTTAACTTTTGTAGTCACCGTTTGATGTTTTATGGTCCACATATTGCAAACTTTAATTGGCCTGCTCGGGTAGCCAATCAACTCAAAGTTTACTTCATTTTGCTCTCTCGCGTTGCCAGCCGTATAACAAACTATTAGGCATGGGCCTTCATTTATTTCAGTTACCCAAAAGAGAGGGGGTGGTCTATGTTCTAAGGCTTTTGTCACTGATAACATCAAATTTTGAGAGACTAATAAGTATGCACATTTATTCATTTTTAAAAACGTGAATTAGGCATGCAACTGAATTAGTTCACGTGATCCGTCAGGGATAAATTGAGCGAAATAAAAACAAAACAAAACGGGAACACTTTTTATTTTGTATTTCCAAGTAGATTCATTGTTTTATTTAAACTCTGTTAGAATTTGTTTCTGTACCTAGTAAAGTTAAAATATAATTGAAAAGAAAGTTGCCCTTTTGAATTTCATTGTACCAGTAGAGTTTGTACAATTTTGGCGATTTAGGCCAAAGTTTTCATGGTATTTTGTGGACTTTTAGCCATACCGAGTCACTTGACATAGTTTGCAACATTCCTTCATGCCAGCTATCAAAATAAAACTGGTGAGAATAAACTGACAAATTTTCGATTTAAACTGCATGACAACTCGCAACTTTGTCGACGAAGCGAAGTAATGGAAAAAGAAAAGATGTCATGTTTCATCTCTTCTATTTAAACCTAAAGGTTCAAGGGTCTGACCTCTCTCAATAAGATATGCTTCTCGTGCTTGCTTTTCGTACACCGTCACGATTAGTTTTAACGAGTTCAAGAGTCAGTCTCAGAACATTTTCTTTCTAACGACCATACCACTTCTTATATGCAACTAATTCCTCTTGAACTCGTTAAAACTAATCGCAACGGTGTACGAAAAGCAAGAGAACATATCTTATTGAGAGAGGTCAGACCCTTGAATCTTTAGGGCCAAGAAGAGATGAAACCGGCATGACATCTTTTCTTTTTCCATTGCTTATATTTACTGGATATTGGATATTTTACAAATATAGCCGTTTCCGTACCGTTTAACAGCCTTGCTTTTTTATCAAATCGTTTAATTGTTTTATAGCTGATTAGATCCTTTACTACAGGAATCGGTACTTCTATTTCGTTACGGTGGTCTTTGCAAATACAGTTACTTGTTTGTAAGTTTTATGCCCGAAGGGGGGGGGGGGGGGGGGAGAATTCCCATATAAGAATGACGGGAGTGCTCGTCATACCTTTCAGGGGTTAAAATTTGTAGATTGGTACCGCATAGGGTACTAAAATCTAAAGTGATCACCGTTAGAATTATCGCGGTAACCTTTTAGGGCATTGAGCCGAAAAAATGTGACAGAATATGATATGTGTTGTTTTGGAATTGGTACCTCTTTCATAGGGGTTAAAATTCATTTGAGCCACGTCAATCAAACGACATTCTGTTACCTTTCAGGATGTTTATTGAAAATTTCCGACGAGTACCCCCGTCATTTTTATATAAGAGTCCCCCTGGGTTATATATGGACTGTTACATAATTTTTAGAAGGGTTTATCTGTAGACCTTAAATGAAAAAATAAAAAAATATATATATGTAATTATTTTTTTTTCACTTTTCAGTTTTGGTCTACAGACTGAACAAATTCCTGAAACGTTATGTTTTTCATGAGGGGGGGGGGGGGGGGGGGGGGGGATTTAGGAGAAAAGTGAGCGGAAAGTCAAAAGAGGACGGGGAGTGGGATTCCCAAGGATGTGGGGAACGGGAGAAATGTTTTTTTTTTTTTTTTCAACGTTAACGCAGTATACAATACAATACTAACAATACAAGTTTATTTAACCTGAACAAATACACATAGCTATGAGCCACCTTAAGTTTACAGGTATTGCCACAACAAAATAAAAAACAGTAAATATATAATAATGTAAGTTACTTAAAGTAATGAATGACATTCTCTTGAACATGAACAATCAACGTGCTACTTTGCTAATTCTACTCGACTTGAGTGCTGCCTTTGATACAGTTAATCATGATATCATGCTACGTCGACTTGAGTACTCATTTGGTATACAGGGAAAGGCTCTCTCTTGGCCGTTTGCATCCTATTTGTCTGGAAGAACGCAGCGAATAATGATTAACGAGTCACTTGCGGCGTGCCTCAAGTTTCCTGTCTTGGTCCGCTATTGTTCACGTTGTACACTAGTGAGCTTTTTGAGATAATTAAATATCATTTGCCAATGATTCACTGTTTCGCTGATGATTCACAGGTCTACATCTCGTTCAGTCCGAACGATAGATCTGAACAACTTGCTGTGGTGAGGAATATGGAAGACTGCATCAGAGACATTCGTTTTTGGATGTTGAATAATGATCTTAAATTTAACGATGACAAGACTGAATTCCTCATCATTGGTACATCACAACAGCTGAAAAAGCTGGATAATATCAGTATACGTGTGGGTGAGTCAGATATCCATCCTGTGCCACTCGCGAGAAATCTTGGTTGTTGGTTTGATTCTAGGTTGTCTATGGCGTCACATATCACAAAAATCTGTGCCTCTTCATTTTACTATATTTATAATATTCGTCGGATTAGAAAATATCTTTCACGGCATTCAAAACTGAGACACTTGTTCATGCTTTTATAACAAGTCGCCTAGACTATTGCAATGGACTTTTATATGGACTACCAGACTACTTGCTAAATAAACTGCAACGAGTACAGAATGCTTGCGCCAGACTAATTTTAGAGAACAGAAATTTTGTCATGTAACGCCTCTTATTTATGAATTACATTGGTTAACGGTTAGATACAGAATTGAGTTTAAAATACTGTTAATTACTTTTAAGATTCTTAATTTGTTAGCGCCTACTTATTTATCGTCTCTTATTTCCCTTAGGCTCCCATCTAAATATAATCTAAGGAATTCAAGTGATAAACTTTTACTTAGTTATCCGCGTTTTAAATCAAAAGCTACACTAGGTGACCGTTCTTTTACCTCTGCTGCATCGAAACTGTGGAATGCTCTACCATTTGACATAAGAAGCGCCAGCACAGTTAGTATTTTTAAATCCAAGCTAAAAACTCACCTTTTCCGTCGTGCATTTTTATCATAGTGTTTTTATTATTGTGAGTTAACTTTTAATTGTAATTTTAGCTTTTAAATTATTGTAAGTTTATTTTTTATTGTTATTTTAGCTTTTTAAATCATTGTAAGTTTACTCTTAATTGAAATTTTAGCTTTTTAGCCTTTTCCGTTTTTAATCTTGTCATGCGCATTTCAACATTTTATGGAATTTGCGCACTATAAATGTTATTATCATTATTATTATTATTATTATTATTATTATTATTATTTTATTATTATTTATGAATGGTCAGTAAAAGACTAAGAGTGTCGTAAAACTAAAACCAAAGTAATCCCTCTGGCCAATCACAACAGACACAGACGATCAAATGAACCAATCAGAACTCGAAGCAAATACTTGTAGCCGGCGCCAAGCGCGGGAAAAACTGACGCAGACAATCCCATGAACCAATCAGAACTCGAAGCAAATACATGTAGCCGGCGCCAAGCGCGGGAAAACGCAAGCGTGTAAGTCACGATTGGTTTTGGTTTTACTTCTGATTGGTTGAGAAAGTGGCGCGAGATTTTTTAGCCAATCACAAAGCGTAGCAATGCAAAACCAAAGCAATCGCGAACTTACTTTCGACACTTAATTGAAAACCGTTCTAAAATTAGAATCAGTCCGATATAAAAACAGGTCAGCTATCAAATTTGCTTAAAATTTCATGGAAGAACACTTTGCAGCTGGAAGCTGCCCGCGCTTTGTTCGCAAGGCTGTTCTATAGTTTACTGCTTGATAGCACCATGATTGTAGTCCATATCTGGTAGTATTGACCGTGGGACACCCTGGGCAACGTCAAGATATTTTGCTGCAGCATTGTTGCGCATTACTCTTATTTAGCAGTTTACAAATTGTGCTAACAAATTTCATTGCTCTATGTTCTTTCAAGGTGATTCTACACTCGTCTGGTTCCACACATCATTTTTGTCAGTCCATGCCTTGTATCGATGGAGTTATTTTGTCCTTTAACATACAAAGCGTAGAGCTCTTTCGTTTAATTTCTCTACGAGGTCTTAGTGCAGAATTACCAGGTTTCAGCGTAGTAGTTGAAATGTGGGGCAACAAAGCAGGTATTATATATTCTTTCTAATTTCGAGGCCGGGAATAAAATTTCTTATGCGTTTTAAGACTGTGAACTGTTCGGATACCTTTCTGCAAAGTTTTTCGCCTGTTCCAGTCGTTCAGATAGTGGGGAAAGCGCAAATAGTTGGGGAAGGCGCGAAGAAAAGCGAGCGAATAAATGAGGGCATTTTTTCTCGCTTTTCTTCGCACCTTCCCTAACTATTCGCGCTTTCCCCACTATCTGATCGCCTGGAACAGGATACAAAGTTTTTGCGACATGTTTCTCGAAATTCAGTTTGTCGTCAATAGCAACCCCAAGCAATTCAAACTCTGTGGTGCTAGGAATGGCTATATTCTCGTAATAGAATTCGGGCTTGGACTGCGTATTTCCCGTTACTATGACTTGGTACTTGGAGTGATTTCTTTTCATTCCATTTAGACGGAAGCTACAAGGGAAGGACGACTCCACGTATAGCAGGCCAGGCTACTATAGTCGACAACTGAATTCATCCGGTGCTAGATGGACATTAAATTAATTATATAACACAAACTTTAAAATACAACTGAAAAAAAAAAATGAAAATCCGAGGGGGTGTTCGTCTCCAGCGCATCACTCTGTGGAAGGTGGTCCTGCTATGTTGCTCGACTGGGTGCCAATGTTGTTCGTCATCTCGATGTCTTGTTGTTCTGTCGCCGGTGCAACCATTGTTGCAGAGGAAGTTGAATTGCAGCATATCATTCTCTTCATCTTCTCTCTAAATCGTTGGTTTATCAGAGCGTATGCATAAGGATTGATAGCAAAATTGAACATGATCATTGTGTGGGCAATGGGAATGACATAAGCACCAAGTTTGATTGAGTCAACGTGTTGTTCTAAGATGTGGAGTGTTGGGTATGTTCCATAAGATATTACAAAAATGGCACTGACGGTCACAACCATCAAGGTAACTCTCTTTCGCATCTTCAACACACCCTGTGTACATAAACATTTTACAGTAAATATTAAGCATTTGTAAGTAATATAGCGCACTTTAATTACCACGACGGGTTCGGTTGCGTTTCGCAATAAGTGATAAATGCCCCGGCAACCTCCGGGCATTTGCACTTTTGAAATTTGGTTCGTTCAAATTCACTTCCTCCAGGCCAAATTAACATCCGGTTCAAATGACCCATCCCAGGCTCATACTAGGCGATCAAATGCCCCTACCTCCGGGAAACAGATTAGCTTCTACACCCTATTGTGATCTTTGATACATGAACACGTTAACTGAATTAGATTTATCGGGACAATTCGACAATCACATCAACAGCCAGTTAAAAACAGTGTAGAGCTGTTTATTCCTTTGTTCTTCATCCGGTTGGTTATAAGAGCCAATCAAAATTCTCTGTGTCGCATAGGCGATACATGCTCAAAATTGATCTGGTCGTGATCAGTTATCTACAATCAGCGATGGTTTTGATAATACATTTCGGTTGGTTTCTACATGATTTTGAAGTTTGGTATACAGTCAAAGAGAATAGAATGTGGTTTGGAATTTGTCTGTTGTCTCAAATTCACGTATGTGTAAAATATAGACTGAAAATAAATCCCTCTCTCACCGCTCTCGACAGCCAGGGGCGTGCAGCCAAAACTGCGGATTTTCGGCAAAACTCATACCTGTTGTTGATGAGTGAGTATAATATCATTATTACGCTTGAACCACAACGTGTAGACGATCCTGGAGTATAACGCCAACAGAAGGATGCACGAAAGGCAAATGTAGACAAAAGACGCAATGGTAACAGCCTGCCCGATCCACTTCTCAGTATTAAAGCAGGAGTTCCGCTTCTTGTCGAAACTTATATTCAGGAAAAACGGGAATTCGAGAATCAGTCCGACTATCCAAGAACCAGGAAGAATCACCTACAAAATATGTGCAATTTCATGAAAGTGAGTAAAACATACTTCACGCGAATAAAACTCTGACGCTAAAACCTCAGTTAGTTGAATGGCGTGTTAAAAAAGCCTAAACACTGGCTGACGTGAGAGTTAAAGTGTGATGTGTGTGTATCATGTGGGTGTGTATGTAAGAGAGACTAAGAAAGTTGAAAGTGCTACAGTTTGCAATGCAGAGTTGTCCTAATAAACTAAATAATTCACATTTTGTCTAAGCAATTTCGCTATTTCGCTGCTTCGTTTTGTGGTTGTTTTTACTAAAAACGTTGTCACACTTCTAGGTTTTTGCTGCTATGCTGTCAGATGAGTCACACACTAGTTGCGCTCGATCGTCTTGTCAAAGTTGGTATAGTCGACCTTGCTTCGTGAAAGGTAGGGTTGTACGATGACTGGTCTAATTTACAATTAACGACAAATTTACTGGACGTCATATTAGAGAGCTATTTGCCATTTGTTTTTTACCAAAGTAACATACCTTCAGCTTGCGCATGGTCAGTTTTCCTTTGTTTCCATGGGGATATAGAACGGCAAAGTATCGTTCAATGGCGATGGCAATCAGAGTAACGACTGAAGCAAAGGCTCCAATCCAAGCTAAGTTTTCCCCTGTTAGCAGTATACACAATACTCTTCCAGTCACTCCCTCTGGGTGGCTAACATTGTGGCTCAAAAAAAGCGGCGGTATCATAAATGTTGAGTACATGATGTCCGCTACTGCTAGTTTCACAAGTAAATAATTTATGGGAATTCTGCGAATAAATCATTATATGAGAAAATTCGATTCATTTTATAACATATCTGACGTACTAGCAAAGCAAAACGATTATCTTTGTAAATGATAATTTTTTTCTAATTGCCATTTTGCGCACGTTTTTTAAATTCGACGACACAAGCTCGCCTGTCTGTAAATGGTATTCATCGTGAAAGTTGCTTGTTAAGGGGCGGACCATTAGAAATCTTGGGAGGGGGGTGACAATTACCAAAAAAAATTCCTGCAAAGGAAAATTGTCTCAAAAAAAATTCCTGCAAGCAGTTGACCATAAAAAAATAAAATCCTGCAAGCTAACTGGAATGTATATATTTATTTACTGGAACATATGAGAGTATGACATGCTCTCTGCTAGTAAAATTCATCAAAAAGCAACTTCAGGTTGAGTTATATGCTGTCAAAAATTACCTGCATCAAATGTCTATCTGGTACATGTACCAATATCTTAATACAACTAAAACCTTGTTTATGTACATATTTGAAAACACTGTAAACATCATGGAATATGTAACCTGCTCTACTACAGTTATGTCCAAAATTGGACGCAAGTATCTTTTAAATACATCACAGACTGTCCAACCGTCCCGATTTCGTCGAGATTACCCCGATTTTGCTTGAAAATCCCGAATCCCGATCAATATGCGATCGCCGGAGATAGGAAAAATCCCGATTTTGACTTCTGTTCTGTCATTTTCGTCAAATTCTCATAATACTTACTACATAAAGACAAAATTGCGTATACTTAACTCTGATATGTGATATCCAGATAAACTAAAGAAACAGCAAGAAAAATAAAATGAAATCGAGTACTTGTATGTGGAGCCACACAAAGAGACGCAAAGCGACGAGAAGACACATCAATTTGCCAAACATTTTTAACAGAAATTGTTGTCTCAGAACACTAGAAATGAAGTTTCAGAGCATCAAGATTTTAAAATTTTCTGGTGGGGCAATGCCCCCAGACCCCCCTAGCGGCACGCGCCTTCGGCGCTCGACCACTCCATCTCAATTCTCATTTCTCTCCATTTTTCATGCAAAGGTTGGACAGTCTGACATTAGTTATGAATCCGGTTTTACTCAGTAAAACTGTACAGACTTAAATCTACTCTCCAGCGTTTATTTAATACCCAAAATGGATTTGGCCAATAATAAATAAACTTGGAGCTTGCACGCATTTATAAAGAAGATCTGAGAAAAAAATCTGCAGAGCTTGCACCTCCCAAACAAAAAATCCTGCAGGAAACTCTGGCCGAAAAAAAATTCATACACTGAAAATTTTTTAACCCCCCTCCCAGGATTTCTAATGGTCCGCTCCTGAGTTTAATTTCTTGAGAAGTAAAATGAAAAGTATTATTAATAATTACTCTGTTCTCTGTTTTTCAGTGTCATCCTAAAATGAAATTAGTTTTATCGCACCCCAATCTGATGCACAGTACTTTAGTCGATTTAATCCTTCTCTGCTGTCTCTTATCTCGCAAGGTTTATTACACCCTAGTTCAGGGATGCCCATTTGAGAGTCTTAATGGGATTAACCGTTAGCCGTAAAAAGGCTGTAAAATTAAGTTGTAAGGCGTAAACATGGAAAATTTTAACCGTAAGGTGAAAAAATGTTAACCATAAAAAACATTTTTAGCCACGAGTTGTCATTTGCTATCTCTTGTTAAGACTGTTATGTTGTTATGTGAGTTTGTGTCTTGCCCAGAATGGTCCTAAGAGCTTAAATGTGTTCTACAACAATGGGAATTAATTTTTAACTTTTTAAAGTAATAGAAGTTATTATTAACTTTTAAAACTATGGAAAGTAAATTTCTGTTCACCGTAACGAGAAGTAATTAAGCGTTAGCCGTAAAAAGAGCCAAAATTCTAACTGTTAACCGTAAAGGCCACCACCCCATTGAGACCCTTTCATTCATATACATTTCTAAGGAAACAACACGATGAAGTCGAGAAAGCATTGCTCGAATTACCGACCGTCAGCCGCACCTCCACAATCCTGAGTCGGTACATTATGTTCGGCTACTTAGAGAGTTAGCTAACTAGAAACACTAACCCTACTATATGTACCTCATATCTCGATTTCTCAGCACGACAGCACAAACAAAACAGTTTCCTGCAATGCACGCTATGATGAATATTGACGTCACTGTTGTTATGGCAATATCAGCTGACATAGACATAACTGATATTTCTCCTTATCTAAATGGAAAAGAAACAATTTAAAGAATTAACGTATGGCATGAAGTTTTGCGGATCAGTATTTTTTGTCATTTATAGCAATTGTTTTATTAATGGCAACAATTAGTTCCCGTAAAATGTTTCAGTTTTTGCAAAGTTTGCTTCCCTGGCCATTTACTTCAAAAAAGACATGACTGAAGATAACTGACAAAAATAACGTGTCAACAGATCGGGCAAGAGAGCAATCCACACCCAACACATCCACTTTACAAGCTGGGCAAGAAACGACACCAAGCATTATTGGGAGTGAGGGGTTAATTACTGACTCGTCCCCAGTCTTATCTCAATTAACGAGAAGAGTGCCCATCACCCCCTTCGGTCGCGCTTCTCTCGTTCTGTGTCTCTCCCCCACGCGCGTCACCCGCGTCTTGCCTAGAAAGACGACTGGGAACGAGTCAGGGTTAATTAGAAACTGTGGGGATGTGTCGGTGGGAAAGTTGGCATCAGCTGAGTTGAAAACGTAAATTGTCCACCGAAGTGATTCAAAAGCAGATGATTGAAACGTTAGTCCTTCCGCCGAGCGATTCACGGAACCGTGGGTTGTGTGAGGTTTACATATCGAACAAAGGAGCTATTGACATGGTGGAAACAGATAACGTTATATGTTCACGCTATCGCCGAGCCCAAATAGAACATCAGGCTCAATAATACACATTGTATAAAATAATTATTTCAAGCTAACGAAGCAAACTAACCGCGCGCAACCGATCCTATGAAGATCATTTTAATAAAAAAAACTTCTATACAGTATTAAAAAAATGTATTGCTTAAAAACGAACAAAATATGGAAACTTATCAAGGCCATTAGTCTAGGAAAATGAGAGCGTATAATTAATATTCACATCGTCATTTCTGGATGTATCGTAACACTGCATAACACTGCCCTAAAAAAGGTCCGAAACGGTAAGGAACTAGAGCCGCCCGTGTATATACAACAGTATATATAATTATAATAATAGACAGAACCAGCAGGGCTCACAACGGCATCGGTTCATAATAAAGCTCTATCTTGTACCCTGTTTGCTAAAGACAGGACGGCATCAGTTCATAATAAAGCTCCATCTTGTACCATGTGTGCTAAAGACAGGACTCGTTCGGTCTTAAGTCACTGTTCAACCCCAACTTCAACGTCAACACAGTTACTAGTTATCTTGTCTTTTATGCTTGCTTTTGTAGCTGGAAAACTTGTATCGTTTTTTTTTCGCTCTGCCTAAACCTCCCTACACCTACAAAATTCCCTCGGTGTGGAAATTTTTGCGTTGCGCCGAAGTTTTTGAATCAGTTTCATAAACTTGCAACGCAAAAACACGAATTTTTCTCAAGTTGTTCCGTGATACTTACCTGTCGTTGCGAATCGTCCCGTGTAACCACCTTAAGACAAACATATTTTTGTTTTTAAAATTCTTTGGTAATAGAAAAAAGCGAAATCATGAAGTTACTGGAAAGTTTAAAATTCTACTGAAGTAGGAGTAAATGGGTCAAGTAATTTTGATCGAAGACAACCTTATCTCCATAATATTCATCACATTTTTCTTGATCGCCTCCCAATAATTATAGCTTGTTTTTGGCATTAAACAGTTCAAATGGGTGTTTCTTTCTGTGTTTATGACTTGGTGCAATCTTACAATAAAGAACGTCTGTATTTCGCATGTTTTCAGACAGCGATCAAACGGGTGCTAGTTTATTAATTTTCATGAACCTCCAAATCAAAACATATCATGCAAAATTAACATGCGTTTCAGACCTTTGAAGGAATACTTAACGAAGGAATATTAATATTTGTTGTTGAGTTTCGTGGTTTTTGAGCAGCTATCTCGTGAATTTATGCGATTCCGGCCACGCGCAAAATTAGACGTCTGGCCGTTTAGATTGTTGTAAGCTCCAAAAAATATTTTTAACTCGTTTCCATAAAGTGTAGTCATTTCATTTATTCAGTTTGCCCAAATATAGTTTACTGGGCAAAGTATAAGGACTGCTTTTAAAGAGGCTACCTAAATCCTATTCATTTATTCAACTTTTTAAAACAGTGTGTAAAATCGTAGAGATTCCCGGCACGACTATATGGAAGAAATTTGCCATTTTCCACGAGCCTCCAAAAGGCAACCCGCCTGCCCGCCTGCCTCATGAAAACAGCTGGATTTTTCCTGCCTCAGAGTACGAAGCGTTCTCCATTGCATTGTCGAACGCAATCAACGTAATAATAGCTAAACAACTTAAAGTTTCACTAAAATGCAACTGTAATCCACTTCCATCCTTGTAATCCTGCACTTTATCCCAAAACTACTGTTCTGTTTTGTTCTAATTAAGTATGCGAGTTGGCGAGAGCCGAGTGTATGAGAGTTTGAGGCCAAACGAGAGCGGGAGTTTAAACTTTCGTCAGCTCTTGTTCCCGTTTGTCCGGGGCTTTGGAATTACAAGAATTATTTTTAAATTGTTACAAGCTTTTACAGCTCAGTAGGTACCTGAGAGATATACGGTGATAGTCCGTCCGTCAGGTCCGTGAGGTTTCCCCAAAAAGTGAAATGGCTAATAACTAGCGCAAGAGATAATTATGAATATAAAGACAGGGCTGTTATTACCATTTCGCAGGTGATATCTGTCCATATATTCCAAATGACTCAAATGTTTAATTTAGCCGTTAGATACATTCAAGTGTTTACAGGTATTTTACTCTATTTTTAAAACCAGTATGGTGAAACAGCAAAGGATTTAAATTATCATATGCATATTTTTGTTTTGTTCCAGTTACTTAACTTTTGAAGTCACCGTTTGATGTTTTATGGTCCCCTTATTGCAAACGTTAATTGGTCTAAAAAGGGCGACAATTTGTCGCGGCCTTCCGAAAGTTTGGTAATCAAATAATTTATACCAATTTCGATATATTAAAAATTCAAAGTTGACTCCGAGAAAAGTTGTTAAATTTCTCACCGGCGGCCATCTTAAATTTAACGACAATGGCGGGAATAATGACAGCGCCATTCGAACGTGCGCCAAACAACCGCTGCCGCTCAGTATCCGGGATATTTACAACGCAGAGAGACTGGCGCTACTCTGCTCGTGTAAGCTACACAAGGTGTGACCAATTCATCCCCTGGACCTTTTCCAAGTTCAAAATGGTGACGCGGAGAGCTGCCGAAATATCCCACCGGGTGCCCTCACTCCTAAACGCCCACGAACTATATAAGATATGGAAAAAGCGAGCCCGGAGGCGAGAAGGAGCGGGAGCTAACGATAGATGTACAAGATGCAAGCCATCGCTGTGGGGAGGAGGGAGGGGCGCGCCAAGCGGACGTCTGGCGGCCAATTAAACAAAAAAGAGAAGTAAACAGGATAAAAGCAGCCTATTTTTACCCAATTGTGTACAAGGAATAAGCATAATGAAAATTACTACGGCCTAATGAACGCACGGAAATTTTACAGTTGAATAATACCGGATTTAAGGCATTTGTACTTGATGACCCTAGTGAGCATTGTGGAGTAGGTGAAATTTTATGTGTCACGTGATAAAAACATCGTGATTGTTGGATTCTCGGGGTTTCTCTGCGAGTTTCTTCCGAACGCCATTTTAAAAATAATCAGTTCGCGGTATCTCATAAGTTATATGTAGACTGCTAAAAAAGTTTTATAAGTTTTATCTGTAGACCAAAAATAAAAAAAAGTAAAAACAATTAATTAATTTTTTTTCCTTTTCATTTTTGGTCTACAGACTAAACAAATTCCTGAAACGTGATGTTTTTGGTGTGAGGATGGAGATGCGGGGAAAGAGGAGAAAAGTGAGTGGAAAGTCTGTAGGAGGCAGGAAAAAAAAGGACGGAGAGTGGGATTTCCAAGGCTGTGGGGAGGGGGAAAACGGAATTTTTTTTGTCAACGTTAAAGTAGTACAACACAATAACAATTACAATTACAATTACAATTACAATTACAATTACAATTACAATTACAATTACAATTACAATTACAATTACAATTACAATTACAATTACAATTACAATTACAATTACAATTACAATTACAATTACAATTACAATAACAATTACAATTGCAATTGCAATTGCAATTGCAATAGCAATAGCAATAGCAATTACAATTACAATAACAATTACAATTACAATTAAAATTACAATTACAATTACAATTACAATTAGAGCAGTTTTCAATTGAGTGTCGAAAGTAATTACACAATTGCTTTGGTTTTGCATTGCTATGCTTTGTGATTGGCTAAAAAATCTCGCGCCACTTTCTCGACCAATCAGAAGTAAAACCAAAACCAATCGTGACTTGCTCGCACGCGTTTTCCCGCGCTTGGCGCCGCCGCGTGTAATAACTTCGAGCTCTGATTGGTTCATTGGATTGTCTACGACTGCAGTGATTGGCCAGAGTAATTACTTTGGGTTTGGTTTTACGGCACTCAATTGAAAACTGCTCTATAATACAACACAACACAACACAATACAACACAATTACAATTACAATTACAATTACAATTACAATTACAATTACAATTACAATTACAATTACAATTACAATTACAATTACAATTACAATTACAATTACAATTACAATTACAATTACAATTACAATACAACACAACACAACACAACACAATTACAATACAATACAATACAAGTTTATTTAACACCGGAATAAACACACTTAGCTATGTAGTTTCCAGGTATTGCCACAAAAAAAAAAACAACAATAAATGTAATGTACAGTTAAGAATCCCTGAACTAAGCTGAAAATATATGTTGTATCACTAGTCAGTTTATCAATGGTCAGTAATAGACCAATATAGACCAATATAGACCGATAAAGAGAGGTTTTCACCTGAGTGTCGTAAAACAAAAACCAAAGTCATCACTGTGACCAATCACAACAGACACAGACAATCCAATAAACCAATCAGAACTCAAAGCAAAGACATGTCGCCGGCGCCAAGCGCGGGAAAACGCAAGCGAGAAAGTCACGATTGGTTTTGGTTTTACTTCTGATTGGTTGATAAACTGACTCGAGAATTTTTAGCCAATCACAAAGCGTAGCAATGTAAAACCAAAGTAATCGCAAACTTACTTTCGACACTTAATTGAAAAACCGTTTTAAAATTATAGAATCAGTCCGATATAGAATCAGGTCAGCTATCAATATCAAATTTACTTAAAATTGCACGGAACGCTTTGTAGCTGGAAGCTGCCCGCGTTTGGTTCGCAACGCTGTTTCATAGTTATACTGCTTGATAGCACCATGATTGTTGTCCATATCTGGTAGTATTAAATCCCGGACAACTTTAAAATATTTTGCTGCAGCATTGTGGCGGATTACTGTTATTTAGCAGTTTATAAATTGTGCTAACAAATTTCATTATTCTTTCTTTTCAAGGTGGTTCTACACTCGTCTGGTTCTACACATCATTTTTGCCAGTCCATGGTTGGATCGACGGAGTAGTTTTGACCTTTAACATACAAAGCGTAAAGCTCTTTCGTTGAATTTCTCTGCCGAGGTCATTACCAGGTTTCAGCGTAGTAGTTGAAATGTGGGGCAATAAAGCAGGTATTACATATTCTTTCTAATTTCTAGAGGAATCAAATTTCTCATGCGCTTTAAGACTGTGAACAGTTCGGATACCTTTCTGCAAAGTTTTGCGACATGTTTATCGAAATTCAGTTTGTCGTCAATAGCAACCCCAAGCAGTTCAAACTCTGTGGTGCTAGGAATGGTTATATTCTCGTATAACAGAATTCGGGCTTGGACTGCGTATTTCCCGTTACTATGACTTGGTACTTGGAGTGATTTCTTTTCATTCCATTTCATAGTCAAGGTGTTTAATAATTTGCAATAGAAAAACCACAAACATGAGACGGAAGCTACTAGGGAAGGACGACTCCGCGTAGGAGGCCAGGCTACTATTCTTGGCTTTCACTTACGTCATATCAAAATTCAGAAGCATTAAAAAATAGATTTCGAATCCAAAATGTTTATGGAATTGTAAAGAGTTCAAAAATACACATCTTGGCCAAATTTTGAAGCGCAAAAGCATTTCGTTCAAGAGTTATAGGCGAACGAGTATTAGATATTTTTAGTAAGAAATGTATGGAGCGGCCATCTTTGTGCCCCTGAGAGGGGCACAAAGATGGCGGCCAAAAATTCAAAGTGTTAATTACACCAAAAATCACATCCAAAAATATTTTATTTGCTATAAGCTCAATTAACTCGGCTTATAAGCACTTATAATGCAAACAATAACTTTCAGCTGATTCAATTTTGTTTATTTTCGCGGCTTATTTGAAATAGCGTGACGCATTGCGTGACACATTTAAAACCTTTGTAAATCGGAAGCAAAACATCGTTAAAACCTGAAACTTTTTGTGAAAGATTATAACACTTGTATCCTCATACCATGTTAGAAACAGCTTTGTAGGACGTTTTCTTTAGATCTTTTAATTTTTATAACGTCATGTGAAAGCCAAGAATAGTTGACCACTGAATTCATCCGGTGCAAGATGGATATTAAATTAATTATATGAAACATTTTAAAATACAACTGAAAAAAAAAAGAAAACCCGAGGGGGTGTTCGTCTCCAGCGCATCACTCTGTGGAAGGTGGTCCTGCTATGTTGCTCGACTGGGTGCCAATGTTGTTCGTAATCTCGATGTCTTGTTGTTCTCTCGCGGGTGTAACCCTTGTTGCAGAGGAAGTTGAATTGCAGCATATCATTCTCTTCATCTTCTCTCTAAATCGTTGGTTTATCAGAGCGTATGCGTAAGGATTGACAGCGGAGTTGAACATGACCATTGTATGGATAATGGGAATGACATAAGAACCAAATTTGATGGAGCCAACGTGTTCTTCTAAGAAGTGCAGTGTTGCGTCTGTTCCATAAGATATTACAAAAATGGCACTGACGGTCACAACCATCAAGGTAACTCTCTTTCGCACCTTCAACACACCCTGTGTACATAAAAATAGCACTGTAAATATTAAGCATTTGTAGGTAAAATAACGCAATTTAATTACCACGCCGTTCGGTTGCGTTTCGTAATAAGTGATAAATTCCCCGGCAACCTCCGAGCATTTGAACTTTTGAAATTTGGTTCGTTCAAATTCACTTCCTCCAGGCCAAATTAACATTCGGTTCAAATGATCCATCCCAGGCTCATACATAGCGATCAAATGCCCCTACCTCCGGGAAACAGATTAGCTTTTACACCCTATTGTGATCTTTGATACATGAACACGTTAACTGGTTTAGATTTATCGGGACAATTCGACAATCACATCAGCAGCCAGTTAAAAACAGTGTAGAGCTTTTTATTCCTTTGTTCTTCATCCGGTTGGTTATAAGAGCCAATCAAAATCCTCTGTGTCGCATCATTCCGCCATGATTTCGATTAGAAATCGCCCAACACAAAACGGGAAATTTCGGCGATACATGCTCAAAATTGACCTGGTCGTGATCAGTTATCTACAATCAGCAATGGTTTTGATAATAAATTTCGGTTGGTTTCTACGTGATTTTGAAGTTTGGTATACAGTCAAACAGAAGAGAATGTGTTTTGGATTTTGTCTGTTGTCTCAAATTCACGTATGTGTAAAATATAGACTGAAAATAAATCCCTCTCTCACCGCTCTCGACAGCCAGGGGCGTGCAGCCAAAACTGAGGATTTTCGGCAAAACTCATACCTGTTGTTGATGAGTGAGTATAATATCATCATTACGCTTGAACCACAACGTGTAGACGATCCTGGAGTATAACGCCAACAGAAGGATGCACGAAAGGCAAATGTAGACAAAAGACGCAATGGTAACAGCCTGCCCGATCCACTTCTCAGTATTAAAGCAGGAGTTCCGCTTCTTGTCGAAACTTATATTCAGGAAAAACGGGAATTCGAGAATCAGTCCGACTATCCAAGAACCAGGAATAATCACCTACAAAATATGTGTAATTTCATGAAAGTGAGTAAAACATACTTCACGCGAATAAAACTCTGACGCTAAAACCTCAGTTAGTTGAATGGCGTGTTAAAAAAGCCTAAACACTGGCTGACGTGAGAGTTAAAGTGTGATGTGTGTGCATGTGTATCATGTGGGTGTGTATGTAAGAGAGGCTAAGAAAGTTGAAAGTGCTACAGTTTGCAATGCAGAGTTGTCCTAATAAACTAAATAATTCACATTTTGTCTAAGCAATTTCGCTATTTCGCTGCTTCGTTTTGTGGTTGTTTTTACTAAAAACGTTGTTACACTTCTAGGTTTTTGCTGCTATGCTGTCAGATGAGTCACACACTAGTTGCGCTCGATCGTCTTGTCAAAGTTGGTATAGTCGACCTTGCTTCGTGAAAGGTAGGGTTGTACGATGACTGGTCTAATTTACAATTAACGACAAATTTACTGGACGTCATATTAGAGAGCTATTTGCCATTTGTTTTTTACCAAAGTAACATACCTTCAGCTTGCGCATGGTCAGTTTTCCTTTGTTTCCATGGGGATATAGAACGGCAAAGTATCGTTCAATGGCGATGGCAATCAGAGTAACGACTGAAGCAAAGGCTCCAATCCAAGCTAAGTTTTCCCCTGTTAGCAGTATACACAATACTCTTCCAGTCACTCCCTCTGGGTGGCTAACATTGTGGCTCAAAAAAAGCGGCGGTATCATAAATGTTGAGTACATGATGTCCGCTACTGCTAGGTTCACAAGTAAATAATTTATGGGAATTCTGCGAATAAATCATTATATGAGAAAATTCGATTCATTTTATAACATATCTGACGTACTAGCAAAGCAAAACGATTATCTTTGTAAATGATAATTTTTTTCTAATTGCCATTTTGCGCACGTTTTTTAAATTCGACGACACAAGCTCGCCTGTCTGTAAATGGTATTCATCGTGAAAGTTGCTTGTTAAGGGGCGGACCATTAGAAATCTTGGGAGGGGGGTGACAATTACCAAAAAAAATTCCTGCAAAGGAAAATTGTCTCAAAAAAAATTCCTGCAAGCAGTTGACCATAAAAAAATAAAATCCTGCAAGCTAACTGGAATGTATATATTTATTTACTGGAACATATGAGAGTATGACATGGTCTCTGCTAGTAAAATTCATCAAAAAGCAACTTCAGGTTGAGTTATATGCTGTCAAAAATTACCTGCCTCAAATGTCTATCTGGTACATGTACCAATATCTTAATACAACTAAAACCTTGTTTATGTACATATTTGAAAACACTGTAAACATCATGGAATATGTAACCTGCTCTACTACAGTTATGTCCAAAATTGGACGCAAGTATCTTTTAAATACATCACAGACTGTCCAACCGTCCCGATTTCGTCGAGATTACCCCGATTTTGCTTGAAAATCCCGAATCCCGATCAATATGCGATCGCCGGAGATAGGAAAAATCCCGATTTTGACTTCTGTTCTGTCATTTTCGTCAAATTCTCATAATACTTACTACATAAAGACAAAATTGCGTATACTTAACTCTGATATGTGATATCCAGATAAACTAAAGAAACAGCAAGAAAAATAAAATGAAATCGAGTACTTGTATGTGGAGCCACACAAAGAGACGCAAAGCGACGAGAAGACACATCAATTTGCCAAACATTTTTAACAGAAATTGTTGTCTCAGAACACTAGAAATGAAGTTTCAGAGCATCAAGATTTTAAAATTTTCTGGTGGGGCAATGCCCCCAGACCCCCCTAGCGGCACGCGCCTTCGGCGCTCGACCACTCCATCTCAATTCTCATTTCTCTCCATTTTTCATGCAAAGGTTGGACAGTCTGACATTAGTTATGAATCCGGTTTTACTCAGTAAAACTGTACAGACTTAAATCTACTCTCCAGCGTTTATTTAATACCCAAAATGGATTTGGCCAATACTAAATAAACTTGGAGCTTGCACGCATTTATAAAGAAGATCTGAGAAAAAAATCTGCAGAGCTTGCACCTCCCAAACAAAAAATCCTGCAGGAAACTCTGGCCGAAAAAAAATTCATACACTGAAAATTTTTTAACCCCCCTCCCAGGATTTCTAATGGTCCGCTCCTGAGTTTAATTTCTTGAGAAGTAAAATGAAAAGTATTATTAATAATTACTCTGTTCTCTGTTTTTCAGTGTCATCCTAAAATGAAATTAGTTTTATCGCACCCCAATCTGATGCACAGTACTTTAGTCGATTTAATCCTTCTCTGCTGTCTCTTATCTCGCAAGGTTTATTACACCCTAGTTCAGGGATGCCCATTTGAGAGTCTTAATGGAATTAACCGTTAGCCGTAAAAAGGCTCTAAAATTAAGTTGTAAGGCGTAAACATGGAAAATTTTAACCGTAAGGTGAAAAAATGTTAACCATAAAAAACATTTTTAGCCACGAGTTGTCATTTGCTATCTCTTGTTAAGACTGTTATGTTGTTATGTGAGTTTGTGTCTTGCCCAGAATGGTCCTAAGAGCTTAAATGTGTTCTACAACAATGGGAATTAATTTTTAACTTTTTAAAGTAATAGAAGTTATTATTAACTTTTAAAACTATGGAAAGTAAATTTCTGTTCACCGTAACGAGAAGTAATTAAGCGTTAGCCGTAAAAAGAGCCAAAATTCTAACTGTTAACCGTAAAGGCCACCACCCCATTGAGACCCTTTCATTCATATACATTTCTAAGGAAACAACACGATGAAGTCGAGAAAGCATTGCTCGAATTACCGACCGTCAGCCGCACCTCCACAATCCTGAGTCGGTACATTATGTTCGGCTACTTAGAGAGTTAGCTAACTAGAAACACTAACCCTACTATATGTACCTCATATCTCGATTTCTCAGCACGACAGCACAAACAAAACAGTTTCCTGCAATGCACGCTATGATGAATATTGACGTCACTGTTGTTATGGCAATATCAGCTGACATAGACATAACTGATATTTCTCCTTATCTAAATGGAAAAGAAACAATTTAAAGAATTAACGTATGGCATGAAGTTTTGCGGATCAGTATTTTTTGTCATTTATAGCAATTGTTTTATTAATGGCAACAATTAGTTCCCGTAAAATGTTTCAGTTTTTGCAAAGTTTGCTTCCCTGGCCATTTACTTCAAAAAAGACATGACTGAAGATAACTGACAAAAACAACGTGTCAACAGATCAGGCAAGAGAGCAATTCACACCCAACACATCCACTTTACAAGCTGGGCAAGAAACGACACCAAGCATTATTGGGAGTGAGGGGTTAATTACTGACTCGTCCCCAGTCTTATCTCAATTAACGAGAAGAGTGCCCATCACCCCCTTCGGTCGCGCTTCTCTAGTTCTGTGTCTCTCCCCCACGCGCGTCACCCGCGTCTTGCCTAGAAAGACGACTGGGAACGAGCCAGGGTTAATTAGAAACTGTGGGGATGTGTCGGTGGGAAAGTTGGCATCAGCTGAGTTGAAAACGCAAATTGTCCACCGAAGTGATTCAAAAGCAGATGATTGAAACGTTAGTCCTTCCGCCGAGCGATTCACGGAACCGTGGGTTGTGTGAGGTTTACATATCGAACAAAGGAGCTATTGACATGGTGGAAACAGATAACGTTATATTTTCACGCTATCGCCGAGCCCAAATAGAACATCAGGCTCAATAACACACATTGTATAAAATAATTATTTCAAGCTAACGAAGCAAACTAACCGCGCGCAACCGATCCTATGAGGATCATTTTAATAAAAAAAAACTTCTATACAGTATTAAAAAAATGTATTGCTTAAAAACGAACAAAATATGGAAACTTATCAAGGCCATTAGTCTAGGAAAATGAGAGCGTATAATTAATATTCACATCGTCATTTCTGGATGTATCGTAACACTGCATAACACTGCCCTAAAAAAGGTCCGAAACGGCAAGGAACTAGAGCCGCCCGTGTATATACAACAGTATATATAATTATAATAATAGACAGAACCAGCAGGGCTCACAACGGCATCGGTTCATAATAAAGCTCTATCTTGTACCCTGTTTGCTAAAGACAGGACGGCATCAGTTCATAATAAAGCTCCATCTTGTACCATGTCTGCTAAAGACAGGACACGTTCGGTCTTAAGTCACTGTTCAACCCCAACCCCAACTTCAACATCAACACAGTTACTAGTTATCTTTTCTTTTATGCTTGCTTTTGTAGCTGGAAAACTTGTATCATTTTTCTTCGCTCTGCCTAAACCTCCCTACACCTACAAAATTCCCTCGGCGTGGAAATTTTTGCGTTGCGCCGAAGTTTTTGAATCAGTTTCAAAAACTTGCAACGCAAAAACACGAATTTTTCTCAAGTTGTTCCGTGATACTTACCTGTCGTTGCGAATCGTTCCGTGTAACCATCTTAAGACAAACATATTTTTGTTTTTAAAATTCTTTGGTAATAGAAAAAAAGCGAAATCATGAAGTTACTGGAAAGTTTAAAATTCTACTGAAGTAGGAGTAAATGGGTTAAGTAATTTTGATCGAAGACAACCTTATCTCCATAATATTCATCACATTTTTCTTGATCGCCTCCCAATAATTATAGCTTGTTTTTGGCATTAAACAGTTCAAATGGGTGTTTCTTTCTGTGTTTATGACTTGGTGCAATCTAACAATAAAGAACGTCTGCATTTCGCATGTTTTCAGACAGCGATCAAACGGGTGCTTATAGTTTATTAATTTTCATGAACCTCCAAATCAAAACATATCAAAATTAACATGCGTTTCAGACCTTTGAAGGAACACTTAACGAAGGAATATTAATATTTGTTGTTGGGTTTCGTGGTTTTTGAGCAGCTATCTCGTGAATTTATGCGATTCCGGCCACGCGCAAAATTAGACGTCTGGCCGTTTAGATTGTTGTAAGCTCCAAAAAATATTTTTAACTCATTTCCCTAAAGTGTAGTCATTTCATTTATTCAGTTTGCCCAAATATAGTTTACTGGGCAAAGTATAAGGACCGCTTTTAAAGAGGCTACCTTAATCCTATTCATTTATTCAACTTTTTAAAACAGGTGTAAAATCGTAGAGATTCCCGGCACGACTATATGGAAGAAATTTGCCATTTTCCACGAGCCTCCAAAAGGCAACCCGCCTGCCCGCCTGCCTCATGAAAACAGCTGGATTTTTCCTGCCTCAGAGTACGAAGCGTTCTCCATTGCATTGTCGAACGCAATCAACATAATAATAGCTAAACAACTTAAAGTTTCACTAAAATGCAACTGTAATCCACTTCCATCCTTGTAATCCTGCACTTTATCCCAAAACTACTGTTCTGTTTTGTTCTAATTAAGTATGCGAGTTGGCGAGAGCCGAGTGTATGAGAGTTTGAGGCCAAACGAGAGCGGGAGTTTAAACTTTCGTCAGCTCTTGTTCCCGTTTGTCCGGGGCTTTGGAATTACAAGAATTATTTTTAAATTGTTACAAGCTTTTACAGCTTAGTAGGTACCTGAGAGATATACGGTGATAGTGCGTCCGTCAGGTCCGTGAGGTTTCCCCAAAAAGTGAAATGGCTAATAACTAGCGCAAGAGATAATTATGAATATAAAGACAGGGCTGTTATTACCATTTCGCAGGTGATATCTGTCCATATATTCCAAATGACTCAAATGTTTAATTTAGCCGTTAGATACATTCAAGTGTTTACAGGTATTTTACTCTATTTTTAAAACCAGTATGGTGAAACAGCAAAGGATTTAAATTATCATATGCATATTTTTGTATTGTTCCAGTTACTTAACTTTTGAAGTCACCGTTTGATGTTTTATGGTCCACTTATTGCAAACGTTAATTGGTCTAAAAAGGGCGACAATTTGTCGCGGCCTTCCGAAAGTTTGGTAATCAAATAATTTATACCAATTTCGATATATTAAAAATTCAAAGTTGACTCCGAGAAAAGTTGTAAAATTTCTCACCGGCGGCCATCTTAAATTTAACGACAATGGCGGGAATAATGACAGCGCCATTCGAACGTGCGCCAAACAACCGCTGCCGTTCAGTATCCGGGATATTTACAACGCAGAGAGACTGGCGCTACTCTGTTCGTGTAAGCTACACAAGGTGTGACCAATTCATCCTCTGGACCTTTTCCAAGTTCAAAATGGTGACGCGGAGGGCTGCCGAAATATCCCACCGGTTGCCCTCACTCCTAAACGTCCCCGAACTATATAAGATATGGAAAAAGCGAGCCCGGAGGCGAGAAGGAGCGGGAGCTAACGATAGATGTACAAGATGCAAGCCATCGCTGTGGGGAGGAGGGAGGGGCGCGCCAAGCGGACGTCTGGCGGCCAATTAAACAAAAAAGAGAAGTAAACAGGATAAAATCAGCCTATTTTTACTCAACACGTCAGTTGGAGCTGTGTTTAGCGGAGAAAACCGTTTTAAAGTATTTCCCTGCATTTTTTCGCGGTTTGCTACTCAAGACAGGTTTCACATTTTTCAAACAGTGGTCAAGACCGCATTTGAGGCTGCGTAACTCTGCAAATCAAGCGTTTTTGGAGGAATATAGAGCTAAGTGCTTATTTTTAAACCTGATTTCGTTTTAAATTGAAGCTAGTAGCTCGTCGAAGCATTTGTTTACAACTAAACTCTTTTGAGTTTAATTATTGTGCTTCCGACCTTTTCGCCTTAGTTTAAAAGCTTAATATCATTAGTTTACTGTTCTATATTGTGCAATTTTTTAGGTTATATGTTGGCTACACAGCCGTCAGCTCGGTAAACACTTTAAAAGTTGGATCTTTCGCAGTGTTTAGCGGAGCAGTAAAGTCGTTATTTCCCTGCATTTTTTCGTGGTTTGCTACTCAAGACAGGGATAATTAATTAATTAAGGGATACTCAGAAGCCGCTTCAGTGGAAAAAGAAGAACTTTCAGGGGTAAAATCTTGCTTCGAGGAACCCTCATACGTTTTTGTCAATGCAATGCGGGAAGATGTCTTGTTTTTATTACGGATTACAGATTTCAGAACCGAAGAAGCGGAGTTTTAACGAATTTCCAAGCGGTCCAGTGACTTAAGGTAAAATAAATCACCTTTTTTGATGGGAATTTATGTTGATATCAATTTTTGATTGCCTTTTTCTTTGTGTTCTCTTAAATTTTGGAGACATGTTTATGAAACGTGCTCAAATTAAGTCGTGTTTGTTATCTTGAATTTCATCGAGGACAGCTCTGCCCTGATGCGCTATTAATGGTATACGTGTTTTTAAACATAAACTAATGGAGATTTGAATAACATTTTTCGAAAGAAGATTGGGTTGTCCATTTTTATGTGTTTGTTCATTTATTTCATAGATTGAAAAGCGATTTTATGTAAACAAAACAAGACTTAGATTTTCTGTCAGGCTTCACTCGCGTCGCCTTATGCAAATATTTGTGTATTTTTGCAATTTTGATTTCCAAATCAGTTTCTCGGGCAATTTTTGACAAACAAAAACTGTATTTTATTCGGAAAGTAGTCGTACTAGTTATTCTAGACAGAGAAAAGTTGTTTTTGTGAACTTTGTACTGTGCAGACTGTCGGGTAATACTGTTTATTGAGAATTGCTAAAATTGAAAAATAGCCCGGTCATCAATCTTAATCCTTTCACCTTAGTTAAGTTTCACCTTAGTTAAGCTTGTTCCTTTTCTCCAGCTCATTTCGATTTTTACCGTAATTTGTACTTGCAAGAACCTGTTAATTTAACATTCCAAACCGAATTTTTGAACAAACTTGAAAACAGATTAAGTGAGAGCGAAATTTTATCCTGCGAAGGATTTTTATCTTTGGCTGAAATAATACCCACGCAATGCGTGGACTTTCTTCATGGAAAACCCCCGGTTCAGACGGATTACCTCAACAATTTTACGCTAAATTCTGGGATCTTTTAGGCTTTATTCTGTTCGAAATTATAAATTTAGTTTGGAAAATAATTCTCTCAGTGATTCAATGGAAGGAAGCGTAACTAGATTACTTTACAAGAAAGATGATAAGAAAAACCTCAAAAATTGGTGGCCCGGCCATTTCGCTACTCAATGTTGATTACAAAATTTGTTCAAAAGCTCTAACAGACTTTCAAAAGTGTTACCCTCGATTATTTCAAGAAGATCAAACTTGTTCCGTCCCAGGTAGGACGATTTTTGAGAATTTATTTCTCTTGTGTGACACTCTAGATTATATAAATATTACCAAGTATCTTGCTGAATATTGATCAATTGCAAGAGAAAGCCTTTGACAGGGTAGAAAAACATTGGTAAACTTTTTACCAATGTTTTAAGTCGTTTTGGATTTTGCCCTAATTTCCAGCGTTGATTT
The DNA here is from genome assembly GCA_022457155.1 of Cladopsammia gracilis. NCBI lineage: Eukaryota > Metazoa > Cnidaria > Anthozoa > Scleractinia > Dendrophylliidae > Cladopsammia > Cladopsammia gracilis. Next base: position 233,208 of record JAJGOT010000339.1, read on the forward strand.
CTACATTATACTGTCAAGCAAATATGAAAATTATAGTTAATGGTTTTTTGACTAAAGAAATTCCACTCGAGTGGGGGGTGAGGCAGGGAGATCCCCGGTCTCCACTTTTGTACGTTTTATGCGCAGACGTTTTGGCTACCAGTATAAGAAAGGATGATACTATTGAAGGTTTTCTCCTTCCAGAAGCCTGAGGAAAGCGTTTTAAAATTCACCAATGAATGCGGATGACTCCACATGTTTTATAAATGATATTTTTTCTCTAGACAAATTGTTTACCTTACTTCACAAATACCAGACAGGTGCAGGGACTAAATTAAATGTGGCAAAGAGCCGGTACAGAAGCCATGAAGTTAGGAGCTTGGTGCTCACTTCCGGACACTCCTTATGGCCTGACGTGGGTGTCAAGAATGCGAATCTTGGGTGTCTGGTTTAGCAATGGTACTGCAAATGTGGAACCAGATAACTGGTTACCACGCCTTTCCAAGCTAGATTAAAATTTGAACCTGTGGAAGGGTGTGGGGTGTTTTCACTCCCACCCTATCGGCACTACTCAATACTAGGTTTTTAGTCAATGTTAAGACTATTTTCTTTTACCTAATGGACTTCTGCTGATGACGAGAATGACATGCGAGCACGCTTTTTCATTAAGACCATACTTTATGGTATATGGGTTTTTCGAAACAAAGTAACTTTTCACAATGGCACCGAGAACTCTCGGGCCACTGTAAGGGACATAAGGAATGACATCACAACACAGTTGCAAATTGACCGGGGAGGGGGGGGGGGGGGGGGGTACTTTGCACATTTTTGGGTGGGGGTATGCCGCTGGAACTCTTGAGACCCTTAACCTATACTATACCATTTTAGCTGCATATTGCAACCTTATTCTAGACTAAACACCGAAAAATCCTACCCTATCCTAGACCTTTTCTAGACTCGCTATTTTGCAGAAACTCATTCACTATCACAGTCTAAGATACCAGGGGTCAGTAAAAATGTCGTACAGCACACCTTACCGATTATTAAATGCCATTTGCCAGTAAACCCCGTCTAGTGTCTCTAGTCTAAATTCTTCATGCAACTGATCAGTTTTGCGGAAAATGATACTCTATTCTAGATCAAAAATCTCTGATTACTTTACCCTATCTCAGACTAAACTGCCTGAAAACCATACCCTTCACAGCGGCACATACCTATATAGCTCATATATGGGAGTACCCCCCTCCCCCCCCCCCCCCCCCCCTACCGTGAACAGAAATTTTCTGCTTTGTAGTGTCATCGGAATATTTGTGGAATACAACAGTCAAAGCTTGTGAGTGATAATTTAGGTACTGGCAACTCATCATTCATTACCAGAAATGACTAAAGTAATCATGTGCAAACCAGAAAGGATTTCAAGTGGACCAAACGACCGGAAATGAATTTTATAAATAATCCCTTATGGACTAGACTTTCAAGTGACTGTAAACCGGAACTGACCTTGTATTATTGTAACCGGAAATGACTAGCTTTAACTTAGGATGCCTTGTAACCGGAAATGACTAGCCTCTCAGGATAATATTGTAAACTTTAGGGATTTGTTATTGATAAATAAAACATTTTAAAAGAAAAAAAAAACTTTTGTTGTGTTTAGCGGAGAAAACGTTTTGCAAAATCATTTTTCCCTGCTTTTTTTCGCAGTTTGCTACTCAAGAGAGGTTTCACATTTCTCAAACAGTGTGCTTTTGTGGAATTTGTGCAGTCTAAATGTAATGTGCAGACGGTCGCGTAATAAGCTTACTGTTTTTGAGAATTGCTAAAATTGAAAAATAGCCTGGTCGTCAATCGTAATTTTTTCTTGTGCTTTCGACCTTTCACCTACAAAGTTAAGCTTATCAACATCGTTTCTGTTCAGAGAGCTCCGCTGTTAGGCTAAGCCTATCTATATATATTAAGTTTTATCTGTAGACCAAAAATAAAAAAAGTAAAAACAATTAATTAATTTTTTTTTCCTTTTCATTTTTGGTCTACAGACTAAACAAATTCCTGAAACGTGATGTTTTTGGTGCGAGGATGGAGATGCGGGGAAAGAGGAGAAAAGTGAGTGGAAAGTCTGTAGGAGGCAGGGAAAAAAAGGACGGAGAGTGGGATTTCCAAGGCTGTGGGGAGGGGGAAAACGGAATTTTTTTGTCAACGTTAAAGTAGTACAACACAATTACAATACAATACAATACAATACAATACAATACAATACAATACAATACAATACAATACAATACAATACAATACAATACAATACAATACAATACAATACAATACAATACAATACAATTACAATACAATACAACACAAAACAATACAATACAATACAATACAATACAACACAATACAATACAACACAATACAATACAACACAATACAATACAATACAACACAATACAATACAACACAATACAATACAACACAATACAATACAATACAATACAATACAATACAATACAATACAATACAATACAATACAATACAATACAATACAATACAATACAATACAATACAATTACAATACAATACAATACAATACAATACAATACAATACAATACAATACAATACAATACAATACAATACAATACAATGCAATGCAATGCAATACAATACAATACAATACAATACAATTACAATACAATACAATACAATACAATACAATACAATACAATTACAATACAACACAACACAACACAACACAACACAACACAACACAACACAACACAACACAACACAACACAACACAACACAACACAACACAACACAACACAACACAACACAATACAATACAATACAATACAATACAATACAATACAATACAATTACAATACAATACAATACAATACAATACACAATACAATACAATACAATACAATACAATTACAATACAATACAATACAATACAATTACAACACAATACAATACAATACAATACAATACAATACAATACAATACAATACAATACAATACAATACAATACAATACAATACAATACAATACAATACAATAGAGCAGTTTTCAATTGAGTGTCGTAAAACCAAAACCGAAGTAATTACTCTAACCAATCACAGCAGTCGTAAACAATCCAATGAACCAATCAGAGCTCGAAGCAATTACATGTCGGCGGCGCCAAGCGCGGGAAAACACGTGCGAGCAAGTCACGATTGGTTTTGGTTTTACTTCTGATTGGTCGAGAAAGTGGCGCGAGAATTTTTAGCCAATCACAAAGTGTAGCAATGCAAAACCAAAGCAATTGTGTAATTACTTTCGACACTCAATTGAAAACTGCTCTACAATACAATACAATACAATACAATACAATACAATACAATACAATACAATACAATACAATGCAATACAATACAAGTTTATTTAACACCGGAATAAACACACTTAGCTATGTAGTTTACAGGTATTGCCACAAAAAAAAAACAATAAATGTAATGTACAGTTAAGAATCCCGGAACTAAGCTGAAAATATATGTTGTATCACTAGTCAGTTTATCAATGGTCAGTAATAGACCAATATAGACCAATATAGACCAATAAAGAGAGGTTTTCACCTGAGTGTCGTAAAACCAAAACCAAAGTCATCACTATGACCAATCACAACAGACACAGACAATCCAATAAACCAATCAGAACTCAAAGCAAAGACATGTCGCCGGCGCCAAGCGCGGGAAAACGCAAGCGAGAAAGTCACGATCGGTTTTGGTTTTACTTCTGATTGGTTGATAAACTGACTCGAGAATTTTTAGCCAATCACAAAGCGTAACAATGTAAAACCAAAGTAATCGCAAACTTACTTTCGACACTTAATTGAAAAACCGTTTTAAAATTATAGAATCAGTCCGATATAGAATCAGGTCAGCTATCAATATCAAATTTACTTAAAATTGCACGGAACGCTTTGTAGCTGGAAGCTGCCGGCGTTTTGTTCGCAACGCTGTTTATAGTTATACTGCTTGATAGCACCATGATTGTTGTCCATATCTGGTAGTATTAAATCCCGGACATTTTTAAGATATTTTGCTGCAGCATTGTGGCGGATTACTGTTATTTAGCAGTTTATAAATTGTGCTAACAAATTTCATTATTCTTTCTTTTCAAGGTGGTTCTACACTCGTCTGGTTCTACACATCATTTTTGTCAGTCCATGGTTGGATCGACGGAGTAGTTTTGACCTTTAACATACAAAGCGTAGAGCTCTTTCGTTGAATTTCTCTGTCGAGGTCATTACCAGGTTTGAAATGTGGGGCAATAAAGCAGGTATTATATATATATTCTTTCTAATTTCTAGAGGAATCAAATTTCCCATGCGCTTTAAGACTGTGAACAGTTCGGATACCTTTCTGCAAAGTTTTGCGACATGTTTATCGAAATTCAGTTTGTCGTCAATAGCAACCCCAAGCAGTTCAAACTCTGTGGTGCTAGGAATGGTTATATTCTATAACAAAATTCGGGCTTGGACTGCGTATTTCCCGTTACTATGACTTGGTACTTGGAGTGATTTCTTTTCATTCCATTTCATAGTCAAGGTGTTTAATAATTTGCAATAGAAAAACCACAAACATGGGACGGAAGCTACTAGGGAAGGACGACTCCGCGTAGGAGGCCAGGCTACTATTCTTGGCTTTCACTTACGTCATATCAAAATTCAGAAGCATTAAAAAATAGATTTCGAATCCAAAATGTTTATGGAATTGTAAAGAGTTCAAAAATACACATCTTGGCCAAATTTTGAAGCGCAAAAGCATTTCGTTCAAGAGTTATAGGCGAACGAGTATTAGATATTTTTTAGTAAGAAATGTATGGACCGGCCATCTTTGTGCCCTTGAGAGGGGCACAAAGATGGCGGCCAAAAATTCAAAATCTTAATTACACCAAAAATCACATCCAAAAATATTTTATTGCTATAAGCTCAATTAACTCGGCTTATAAGCACTTATAATGCAAACAATAACTTTCAGCTGATTCAATTTTGTTTATTTTCGCGGCTTATTTGAAATAGCGTGACGCATTGCGTGACACATTTAAAACCTTTGTAAATCGGAAGCAAAACATCGTTAAAACCTGAAACTTTTTGTGAAAGATTATAACACTTGTATCCTCATACCATGTTAGAAACAGCTTTGTAGGACGTTTTATTTAGATCTTTTAATTTTTATGACGTCATGTGAAAGCCAAGAATAGTTGACCACTGAATTCATCCGGTGCAAGATGGATATTAATTTAATTATATGAAACAAATTTAAAAATAGAACTGAAAAAAAAAGAAGAAAATCCGAGGGGGTGTCCGTCTCCAGCGCATCACTCTGTGGAAGGTGGTCCTGCGATGTTGCTCGACTGGGTAGCAATGTTGTTCGTCATCTCGATGTCTTGTTGTTCTCTCGCCGATGCAACCCTTGTTGCAGAGGAAGTTGAATTGCAGCATATCATTCTCTTCATCTTCTCTCTGAATCGTTGATTTATCAGAGCGTATGCATAAGGATTGACAGCGAAGTTGAACGTGATCGTTGTATGGACAATGGACATGAAATAAGCACCAAGTTTGATGGAGCCAACGTATTCTTTTAAGACGAGGAGTGTTGCGTTTGTTCCATAAGATATTACAAAAATGGCACTGACGGTCACAACCATCAAGGTAACTCTCTTTCGCACCTTCAACACACCCTGTGTATATAAAAATATTAAGTATTTGTAGGTAAAATAGCGCACTTTAATTACCACGCCGCTCGGTTGCGTTTCGTTATAAGTGATAAATTCCCCGTGACCTCCGGGCATTTAAACTTTTGAAATTTGGTTCGTTCAAATTCCCTTCCCCAGGCCAAATTAACATCCGGTTCAAATGACCGATCCCAGCCTCTGGGCACTCGAGTACACAATCTCATTTCCATGCGATTTGTGGATCGGATATCTCACTAAACCGGTTTTAAACCTTGGGGACCAACGCGTGTCTGTTTGTTGACATTAAGGTTACAGTGTACCTTCGGGGGTGTCTCCAGTATAACAGCTCTAGCGTCTTAAGATTACACTTAATATACCTAAACCCAGATATCAAATTAAAGCTTATAGAGCTGGCTATCTAAATATGAGTAGTAAGTGGCGATCAAATCTTGGGATTGGGGCACTTTGTCCTACATCTATTGTTAGTGCGGTACCCTATAGTGGGAATCGACCAATCAGGAGCGAGTACATAAAATTAGCATCTCATTTGCATCTCATTTGCATCAAATTAAAATCTGTACACGTGCAATGACATCATGGGTGAGAGTGACCGGAAGTGAAATTAAAGGTTCTTAAAGGTCGTAATGATGGTGCAATGGGTTGTCTCAAACAACTAGGATGTGTCGAGGGTCCCAGATCCCACTCGGGGATGGCTCGGGGATGGTTTGAGTGACGGGTCGCACTGGTTCCGCACGCGGGGTGGGTCCCAGATCCCGCTCGGCCATAGAGACAGAAAAACAAACAGAAATTAACACAAAAAATGCCTTTTTAATAGTCACACAACGAAAACAAAACAAAACCTAGTTTTACAAGCGGGGACATGGGTTCATCCCCGACTGGGAGAACGCCCCTTTATTAGTAGTCACACAACGAAAACAAAAACTAGTTAACAAGCGGGGACATGGGTTCCATCCCCGACTGGGAGAACGCCCCTTTGATAGTTCGTCGGGTCGAAGTCAACTGTTACTACAGTGATGATGAGCCATTTTCTTGCTGTACAACCCCTTGTCGCACAAGTGACAAAAACGTTTACGTCCGAGAATGGCGGGAATGGATTTCAACCTGTAATAATGATCCTCGTGTTTCAAGAGAAACAGGTAACGTTGGTCGGCGCGTTTCTCGCCCTGTCCAAAGATCACTTGGTAGCTCTCATCGGCGCTGAAGACTTTGATGTGATAGTCCGGCAACACGATTTGGAATTGATGGAGGGCACCCAACCCGCAAGGCCCTTCGGGAACGCGAGCCAACGCGTGCAAGGCTTTGGCCAATCGGGTTTGACCTTTTCCTCCTCTTTTCAAGTAATTGAAACTAAGCTCCGGCTTACTTCGACGCGGGGGATCTTCGTCGACCCACGCTTGCATGGTGACGAGAGCCCGAGCACAGCACAACTCGTCCCGATTGTGGATTTTGACGACAGACTGTTTCTTTTGGAGAAAGGTCGTGATTGACACGTTGTTCTGTACACGTTGACGGTGCCGGGTTTGGGGAGAGACGATCGGGCAGCCGTTGTTAAGGTGACTGTAAAATGTTCCCTTTGACACTTTTTTCTTGCAATCAGGACAAGTCATCTTTGGGCGGGGTTGTGTACTCAGCTTTTTGCAAGCGTATTTTTGATGTTCAACAAGCGAGTGTTCCTGTGTGAAGTTTTTACCACAATATTTACAAGGATTATAACTCAAAGACTCTTTGTGTTTCGCAAAGATAGCACTATCATTTGCCAAAGAGCTTTCCATCGTAGATTGATTCTGTGATGTAAGGACAGACTGTTTCTTTTGGAGAAAGGTCGTGATGGGCACATCGATCCGATCCTGGGGTGAGTTGGAACTGGAAGAGATGTCCCTGTTGTTTTCTTCCGTCGTTTCCATGGCCGCCAACAAGATGTCATCGTTCAACTCCTCGGGATCCTCCAGGTCGGCCATTGAAGAGGTGGACTCAACGACTTGGTGGGACGCCATCTTTGTTGTGTGTGACACGTAAGAACTGAGCGAGGCGTGAAAAGGTGCTGCTAGCACTCTTTTTATACTCTTTGGGAGAATGACGTTGTAGGCTGGGAAGGAACGGGGTACCCATGGGGGGGTATGGTTTTTTTTTAACTCGCTCCAGATCCCGGCCGGGAATTGCGCAGAGATCTATATAAAGGCCGAAGGCATGGCTTGAAACCCAATCCCAAAACCAACTCGTGATGATGTCTGTGGATGATTGTGTCGACGTTTTTTCTGTTGATATGGAAGGAGAGAGCAAAAGAGCTGGGGAGAGAAAGAAAGAGAAGGAGGATAGGACTTGTGTCATCTGTTTAGAGGAAAGAAAATTGACTGTGAGAGAGTGGAGGAAGAGGGACGGCACGATGGCCAGACAGTTTGTTCGGGCGAGGACCCACAAGTTTTTTTGTTGTAAAGGGTGGTGCCACAACAGTTGCTTGATGAAGTGGGTGAAAGAAAACGGACGGCTTCTTCTCTTATTCAAGTGCCCACACTGCAGATCCCTAGGGTGTGACCTCAACGAGATGGAGGCTATCCAAGAGGGAGAACTTTAAAAAAGAACATTATTTATTTTGAAGAGACAATCAAAGAAATATTTATTTAAAAAAGGAACATTTATTTTCAAGAAAACATTTTATTTTACAAAGAACATTTTAATTCTTTTGTGAATCAAAACACAATAAAACAGTTGTGGTTCAAAGTCGCATTTGCAGTGTTCTCATTGTCTCACGGGTGGGCGTTAAAAATAATAATCAAAGTTCTGGTTCAAAATGTCAATGCAGTGATTGTAGACAACCCACGGTGCGCTCGAATAATCCGGCGAGGGCCTCTTTCCATCGGGGGTAATTGTCCACATAGCGGGAACCGACAATGGCACTCTGGGTGTGTAAGAGTGGGAAATTTCCGTTCCCCATCGCGTCAAACGTGCCGGTGCCATAGTTGTACTTGTACCATCGCGATTTCTCCAGGTCGTAGGCAAAGATCTGCCGATGCAATTGTTTGGCATATTCCACGGTCCACCCCGTCCCTCCTTTCATCTGTTTATGGTTGAAGGTAAAGAACCCAAACGCGTAGACGCTGCCGGCCCGTGCCGCAATGTGAAAGTTGCGTTTCAAATATTCGGCCGTGATGGCGTTGGAAACCCTTTTTCCCAATCGAGTCTGCGCCGTGATAAAGTAACTGTCGGCTCGGTTCAATTCTTCTTCCGTCAAGGGCGTGATGGTTTGACGGCGAGGGTGATGGGGTCCAATCACCACGTCCAATTGGGTCCCGAAATGGAGGGCTTGACGTTCCGCCTCGGCGTCCACGCCCGGTGCTCCACCCGTGATGATGGTGTAGTCGTTCAAAACGGGAATGTCCATGGCCATCGACATGAGGAGGAGCGCTCGTGAAAAGAAATCAACGCAAAAATGAGTCCGAGCCGGGGCAAGCGGGGTCTTTTTATTTAGACCGTCGTCGACTTTGTCCACACGGGACGGTTGGCGGACCAATGGAATCTGTACGTGGACTGATACGTCATCCCGCATTGTCGTCGCATCCAATACACGAAATGATGGCATTCGACTTGCGGGCAATGATGACGTAGGGGGTCGGCGTGAAAACCGCAACCTTCCACGCGATCCAAACGTTTCATTTTACGAAACGGGGGACACCCGTAAGTTTCGAGATCGAGGTGGGGAATGCCAAGTCGATCCAAGAGATCTTGTTCCACGTGCCCCCCTTTGAAGGCCACCGTATCTCGTTCGTCGGTGCGAAATCGTTCGTACAGAGCTCGGATTTGCACGTCCAAGAGCCGGTGGGGGTAAGGCGCGGCGGCGGGGGGTGGTTGAAAGTGGAGTCCGTGAATGTTCCGCATGACCCAACGGGCGGTGATCTTTTCCTTGTCCGACAACTGAGCGTACTCGACGGGGAGATGGTAATGGACGACGCCCGAATGCTGTCGCGTCCAATCGCAGTACCCCATTTCGCGGCACAGAAAACATCCCTGGATTTGGAACCCTTCCAGGTCGATGCAAACGCATACTTTCTCCATTGTTGCTTGTTTTGTTTTTGTTTGAATACGTGCGAGGGTCGGGGGTGTGGTTTTTTATAGAGACTGGCAGGTGGGTGGTGGTGGGATTATGTTTAGCCAATCGAAGGAGGCCACGTCACGAGGACGTCCGCCAATCGGATACGACCACGTCACGCTACAGGGGGTCGTGGACTTGGCATTTAAGGCGTGACGCATTCTCACTCACCCTCTTGTCTTCTTCGTTCCAGTAGCAGTGGTCAAAAAGAAAAGAAAAGTGATGAGTATGAGTCGAGTACCCACGCAACCGACTCCCGTCGCTGCACCTAAAAAACGCAAAAACCTCACCGACTCCAACACCAACCCAAAGAGGAAGAAAGTTAACAAGGAGAAACGTTTGAGCAAGAAAGAAATGGCGGCCTTGAATCTTCCCGTGGAGGTCTTACCACCACCGTTTCCCTCTGAAAACCAAGAAGACGATACTGTCGCCATAACGGTACCACAATCCAAAGAGCTCGAGTCAGCCATGGAAGCCATCTTTGGGATTCAACCTACGAATGGTGACACTTCCACCGGGGAAATGGTCCTCAAGAGTATGGCCAAAATAAAGGCATTGGAGGATAGACTGAATGGGGGCCCTGAAAAGCAACCTCTCCAAGTTCCCCCTGTTTCCGATTCGCCTCCCTTGTTGACCGAGGAAGAAGAGAACGAGGCGGATGCGTTTCTGGCGAGCCTTTGCAAAGACCCGGTTCTTTCCACCCTGGTGGACGCGCCCACGCAGACGGACCCTCCACCCCAGTCCCCCGTCGTCGTCACCGACTTGTCGTGCCCCATTCACGAGTGGGAACCCTTGTGCCCGGGCAGTTGCGGGGAGTTTTCTTACGAACGTTGCGGTCACGAGGGATGTCTGGTGTTCATTCCCACCCGGCATCTGGACACGATGTTGAAAGAATTGAAAGACCATCTTCACCCCGCCCTGAAAGCCCAGTGGTCTTCCTTGCGTTGCGACTGCGGGCTGAGACCGAGGATGAAACTGAGTCTGTCCCCCAACAATTACCAAAAGGTGTTCCTGACCTGAGGCGTCAACCAGAAAGGCGTGGAACAGTTTGGTAAAGAACGCTGCGGGTATTTCCAGTGGATCCATTGGAAACCCCGCGTCAGGAAAGAGGAGTACCACCCCGTGCCGTGGACCTCTTGGGAACCGCCCCTGGTCGACAAAGAAAGCAAGCCAGAAAGAGAGCCAGAAAGAGAGCCAGAGATTCCCCGGTGGAACAAGTTTTGGCGAGGAGGCTTCGTGGTGGCGGGAACGAAGAACACCATTGCCTATCCCGAAGAATTCAGAAATTTGAGTTCTCGCCCTTACCTGAAGGAGGCGTACGAGATGATGAAACAGTTTCCCCCCAAAATGTAAAAGATCATTTACGTGCAGGCCTTGTGGCGGTACCTGAAAGAGGAAGACCCTTCGTGGGAGATGTTGAAGGATGTGCAGTGGTTAAAAGACAAGTAAGTGCCCGACGAGCCGACCCCCACCTTTGACTATTGGATGCGTCGAGCTGCCGAGAACTTGGCCAGAGCCGCGGAAGAGCCACCCCGTGACAAGCACAAATGCGTATCCGTCCTTTTTTGAACATTGTTTTTCTTCATGTAAAAATATTATCTTGTTTGGTTGATTAAAAAAACATGTTGGTGTCAAGAACATTCACGGTGTGGTTGTTGTTGTTTGTTAACGATAAAAGTCCCCTTCCCTCCCCCTTTTGTTACGAGTGCTTCGGATCCCATCGGCGAACGACATGGCCCCGCGTGCCAAATCCCAAACAAAGCGAGCCTCGGTCAGTTGGGGAGAGGTTTACGAATCTCCCGAGAAAAAAGGCAGTTTGGGGGGCGTGCAACGATTTGCCCAGCAGACGGGATTGCCTCTGGCACGGGCCAAACGCGTCTTGGAAGGGCTCTTGAGTTATACCCTGCACAAACCGCGTCGGAAACGGTTTCCCACCACCCCCGTGATCGTGTTTTCCCGCGACGAACAATGGGTGGCCGATTTGGTGGACATGTCGGCCTTGAAGAAATGGAATAAGGGGTACCACTTCATTTTGACCGTCATCGACGTCTTGTCCAAGTACGCGTGGGCGGTGCCTTTGAAGAACAAGACCGGTAAAGCCGTGACGGAAGCCTTTGCCTCGATTTTGCGAGGCAGCAAAGGACGACAACCCTTGCGGTTGCAAACGGACCAAGGGATAGAATTTTACAACCGGCCCTTCCAAACGTTTCTGAAGGAGCGAGGAATTGCGCTCTTTTCCACGCGCGGGGATAGCAAAGCCGCCGTGGTGGAACGATGGAATCGCACGTTGAAGGAACGCATGTACCGCATGTTTACGGCCCTGAATTCGCTCCGGTACGAGGATCGGCTGCCGCTGTTGGTCCGAGGATACAACGCCACCCCGCATCGAAGTATTGGCCTGCCCCCGAACCAAGTGACCCGCGCCAACGAACGCACCGTGTGGGATCGCTTGTACGAGAAACGGCTTCGACGATGGAAACGTCCGACATTGAAGGTGGGAGATCGCGTTCGACTCAACAAGAAACATCGTCCTTTCCAAAAGGGGTATTTGCCCGGATGGACGGAAGAAGTGTTCATCGTGCAACGCGCCCGAGGAGGCCCCGTGCCCACCTACAAGATCCAAGAATGGGACGGGACGCCCGTGGAAGGGACTTTTTACAAAGAAGACGTGCAAAAAGTCGAGGTGCCGGACGATGCCGTGTTTCGGGTGGAAAAAGTGCTTCGACGACGAGGACGGAACGTGTTGGTGCGTTGGAAGGGGTGGCCCAGCAAATACGATAGTTGGATCCCCAAACGGCATATGACCTCGCTATAAAGAGGGGGATCGCACACCCAGACTGGCCACGAAGTCGTCGTCGACGTCATGAATCGCGTGGTGCTCCTGAGCGATGTCTCCCCGGAATTTCCCAACAACACCCCGGATGCGTTCAAGGTACGATTGGCGGAGCCGCTGGCGTTGGATGGGGATTGGGAAGTGGGGTTGCTGTCCCTCTCCACCCCCGATAGCGGACGGGAATTGACGCACGTCGCCGGGCTCGAGAAGGATGTCATGTTTGTGCTGGCTTACACCCTGGTGGATACCCTCGATCAACCGACCCTTCACAGTTACATGATCAACGGCGATCGTTTGCAAGACGAGCAATTCATCAAGAATGGGGTGGACATGATGGCCTCCATGATTCGACTCTTTGAGCGGGAAGCCTTTGCCCAAACGCAAGCACTGGGACGTCGTTTGGAGAAGGACCGTCGACCCACCTTTCATTGGGAAGGCCCGTCCTTGATCGTGGAACATAAACTGTTGGAGCACATCAAACCCGTTCCCACCAACCCCGTACCCGGCATTCGATTGATGGTGAATAAAAAGTTGGCGGTGGGCATGGGGTGGTTGAACGCCGAGGGGACGGCACTGGGGGAAAATCTTCACTATTCCCTCCCGTTTCAAGAATCCAAGCAGTCCTTCTTTTTTATCAAGGACACGGAACTGGGCACGACCAAGATAGACGAGACAACGGAAACGCCAATCCTCTGGCACGCGAACCGAGGGTACCTGTCTCCCTCGCTGACTGTCAATTGGCACTTTGTGAATCTCAACGATGCCTTTGCCGAGTATGTGGGGAGTACGGGACGACGCTTCTTCGTGTACACGGATCTGGTGGAAAGCAATCGGATGGGCGGTCAACTCCACCCCTTGATTCGAGAAGCGCATTTTCCCAAAAGCGGAGAAGGGGTGCAGTTCTTTGAACCCTTGCACATCCAATGGGTCCCCTTACGACGCCCCTGGATCGATATCGTCGAAGTGCAACTGGCCGACCCGACCGGGACCTTGGCAAAAATGAAAAAAGGCCAGACGGTCGCCACCTTCTCGTTCCGCAAGGTGACGGTATAAAAAAGCCAGCTCTCCCACACTCCCTCGTCGATCCTCGAGTGTCGTCATGTTGGGAGGCAGTTTAACGCGTTATCATCCCCCCTCGACGAGAACGGGGACGGGGCAAGGCGGAGGTGCCTTCATGCAAGATTTGATCAAATTGGCCACCCCGTTGCTCGCGTCGTCGTTGCGCGAAGGAAAAGCGTCGCTGGATCGAGGTCAATCGTGGAAACAGGCGGGAAAAGCGGTGTTTGGCGCCTTGGGACGAGGGGTGAAACGAAAAGCCCTGACGAGCAAGCAAGGGAACAGAAACATTAAAGAAAACAAAACACTAGCAGCACCACCATGGTCCACCCCCTGGTCGTGCAATCGCGACCCCGGCATCTGACGGGAAGGGGACGGTATAAAAGTCCCGTCCAACGCGGGGGTTGGATCTCGTCGGACGTGGCACCTCCCCCGGGGTATTGGTTCACTCGACGACTACGTCAACGCGGAGGTTGGATCTCGTCGGACGTCGCGCCTCCACCGGGGTATCGGTTCGCCAGATACATAAAAAGGTCCACGCGCGTCCACGGCAACGCAAACGTCCACGTCCCTGAACGCAACCATGTCGTTGGAATTGTTTACGATTCCCACGGCCGACATTGCTCGGCAGGGGTATCGGATGGTCAAGTACAGTCCGTCCACCACGGGCATCCGACCCATCACCTTCACGGTGCAAGCGTTGGACGATTTTTGCGATTTGGATCGAAGTTATTTGGAACTGGAACTGCGTTTGCATTCGGCCTCCACCAACGGTCTGGTGGCGGACGAGAATGCCACCTCGGACGCCGACGACACCCGATTCCTGTACGCGGTCAACAACATTGCGCATTCCATCTTCAAACAAATGAACCTGCGCTTCAATGGAGCCCTCATGAGCGAACAGACGGACACGTACGCGTACAAGGCATTCCTAGAAACCATCTTGAATTTTAATAGAGAGGAAGGAGAGACCTTGCTGGCCGCGCAAGGGTGGGTGAATCAATTGGATGTCGTCCCTCGGATCCAAGCCACCGGCCTCAACGACGATATCCCCACCACGGCTGGATGGTTGCACAATTCGGTGCAAGCCCTGAAAACGGCCTCCGTGCGATTTCGTGGCAACCAGACCGTGACGTTCCTGATCAAGCCGCACCTGGAAGCCTTTCACACGGGACGTCTTCTCACCCCGGGCGTAGAAATGGTCTTGAAACTGTTTTGCCATGCCCCCGATTTTTTCACGTTCGGCACCAAGACGAGTGGCACGGGGGTGAAACGGATGGTGACGTTGAACCACGAGGATCTGAAAGTGACCCTGCATCTGTGCCGAGTGAGTTTGAATCCCACGGTGTACAGCGCGTTGCAAACCGATCGAAAAAGCAAGAGACAGACGGCCAAGTACCCGGTGGTGAGAAGCGAGATCCGGTCCTTTTCGTTCGACGGACGGACCACCAAATTCACGGAAGATAACGTGTTTGTGGGAAAAGTGCCCGATCGGATGATCGTGGCGTTGGTGGACAGTCGAGCGTTTAACGGCGATGTGGAATGGTATCCCTTTGCTTTTCAAAAATTTGGGGTGACCCGCATCAAGCAAGTGGTGGATGGCGAAGAATACCCGTACCCCACCCTGGAATTGAATGGAAACGATAATTTGAAAGATTTGAAAGGCTACCGTCGGTTCCTGGAAGCCTGTGGACGGTTGCAGCACCACGGTTCCTCCATGGTGAGACCGGAGGATTGGGGGCAAGATGGACAATGCACGTTGTTCGCGTTCAACAATGTCCCCTCGGGCGTGGCGGACGACCCCGAGTACCGAAACCCGAAACAAGCTGGCAATTTGCGCGTGGAAATTGATTTCCAGGCTGCTCTGGATACCAATATCACCGTGTTGGTCTGGGGCGAGTTTGAAAATCTATTTGAAGTGGATGGCAACGGCGCTGTCTTGTATAACCTGCACCGTTAGCTGAAGAAAACAAGAAAAGAAAGAAAGAAGAAGAAGAAGCATGGAATTTGTAGCGCTGAGTGATACCGTGTTACGCTACCTGGCCAGGGACGACGACGCCTTGAAACGCGTGTTTTGGGACGTGGTCCCGTCGGACGGATTGCCGCAACCTCCCACCGTGACGACCCGGGCAGGCTACATCGTGAACACGGACCCGACGGGGGAACCGGGCAAACATTGGCTGGCCGTGTGGACCGAACCGGGACGAGGTTGCGAAGTCTTTGACAGTTACGGGTTGCCCTTGACCACGTACCCGGCCCCGGGCATGCGGTATGACCCTACAAGCCCTCCGGAGTCAAACCTGCGGACATTACGCCTTGTTGTTTCTCAAAGCGCGAGTACGAGGGGTCTCGTTTGAAGAGTTTTTGGCCGACTTTTCGCCGCACGACCTGGTATCCAACGACGCCAAAGTGGCGCAACGAGTCAAAGCCTTGATCCAGGAAGAACTGAGCGAAGTGGACAATGCCGTCCCCAATCGTCAATGCAGCGTGAGCTTTCAAGAGAACAAGGAACATTTCCACGTGTAATACAGAGGAAAGAAGAAACAAAAAAAAAACAGTTGTTGTTGTTATTATTGTTATGGTTGTTGTTAAAAAAAGAAAATAAAACAAGTGGTTGAAAAAAAGTGTTTCCGGTGCAATTTTTAATAATTTAAATAATTAAAAAACAGACCCATTTGACAGCGAATGCTTTGATGGTCTAGTGGTAAAGACGCTGCGTTGTGGCCGCAGAGACCCAGGTTCGAATCCTGGTCATTGCATCTCTCTCTCTTTTTTCATCATAAAAAGAGCCATCCCTGGCTGGGGAGGGGACACATTCGAGACGACATGCCGCAAGGGAATCCAACCAAACGACAAAGACGACGACGACGACGCACCACCCGAGGCTATACGGGCAAATCGGGACCCAATCCCTCCTTTTTGACGGTGTTGGGAAAACGCGGGCAGATGGGCGAGACCTCGAGACGTAAACGAGAGCAGACGGGCGGGATCTTCACCGTGCTAGCCTCGGCGGCCAAACTGGGGTACCAACTGGGAAAAATGAACTCTTACAAAAGGATGGGCGTGACGGGTGCCGCGGGTCATTATCGCGGTCGACGCAAACCGTGGGAAGTGTGAAAAAAAAAACCAACCATGATCACCAGACAAGATGCGCAACACGTGATTCAAAGCTTGAGAGAATTGGAATGGGAAGAGATTCTACGCCATCCCGAGGATGTCTTGTGGAATCGATGGGATTATCGTCAGTATCGTCGATTGCGCGCCTTGGCCGAACGAGGTGACTGGGATGCCCTGGTGACCGCGCTTCAAACTTGCGGGGGAAACCCGCGTCAGGGAATGCGTGGCAACCTCGATAAAACAACGCACCCCTCGATGGTACGATCACTACCTCGCACCATGATTCGTATGCCGAGTAGCGTCATGGTCGGCGGCCCCTCGGGATGCGGCAAAATCCAATTGCTGGACGACCTGTTGACGGAACAACGCTCGTTTCAACGGACCCCGGCTCGGATCGTGTACTGTTACGGGGTGTGGCAACCCCGCTTTGTTGGCATGAAGAAGAAAGGCGTTCGATTTCATCAAGGCATCCCGACCCCCTCTCACTTGGGACAATGGTTCGAGGGTCGAGGGGGCGATATTCTGGTGTTGGACGATCTCATGGAAGAAGTGGGCAACGACAAGCGCGTGTTGGATTTATTCACCAAAGATTCCCATCATCGCAACATCACGGTGTTTTATTTGACGCAAGATTTGTTTCCGCCCGGTAAATTTGCCAAGACCATCAACCGAAATGCGCATTATGTCATCGCCTTCAAGAATCCGCGCGATCGCACGGGCATGCGAAATTTGGCGTTGCAAGCGTTCCCGGACCAATGGCAGGGGGTGATGGACGTGTTCAACCTCTGCACGAAGAATCCCTTTGGCTATTTAATGTTGGATCTCCACCCGGCGTCCGACGATCGGTTTCGGTTGTGGACGAATCTGCGCGAACGAGAAGCGCCTCCGGTGGTCTTTGAAGAAACGGCATGAGTCGTAAAAGTTCACCCTCCCCGCAACTCATTCGCGAGGCGCGAGAGAGCGACGACGCCCTGCTGGATCCGGAATACCTGGAACAGATGCAGCGAGTTTTGGCCACGCTGTCGCCGGCCGGAGTAGGCACGAGCCCCCAACCCGTCGCCACGGCGCGTCCGGCGGGAGTGGGGGTGTCGACCTCGTTTTCGTCCCCTCGAGATCTGAACCCGACCGAGTTGTTGCAAGAATTGGGATTGGCAGTATCCCCGCCACGTCGTGCCGCCTCCTCCTCCTCCTCTTCCTCCTCGTTTCGGCCTCCGTCGCCGTCCCTGCCACCCACTCCGTCCGGAGCCGTCTCTGGCACGAGAAGGAATTTGGCCATGCATCGGATCCTCAACGCTCCCATGACGAAAGAGGAAGAAACGCGATTGCGGCAACAATACCGTATCACAGACGACGATTTGGAGAGGTACATGGCCACCCTCCCCCCGTACGACGACGCAGGCTCCCCCGCGTCACCTGCCACCGCCCCACCCACGACCGTCTCGGCCACCAGGACGGCAGCAGGCGCTCCCGGCGGACCGGGAGGGTCCCCTTCCTCCTCGTCGTCATCGCCCTCTCCGCCTCGTTCCCCTCGCGGACGTGGCAGACGACCCAGAGGACGTCGGGGTCCCGGCCCGACCAATCGACGGAATCAAGAGGAGATGCGTCGACAAATGGATCTGTTGGCGGAAGATGCCAGACAGCAAGCTCGCAACCGTCGCATACGCAATATCACGCATACCAATACCGTGACCACGGTGTACGAAGACAACGGCGAAGCGCCCACCGTACGACGGACCTCCTCCCGCATCACCAATCCATAAAAAAGAGGGAGAGAGAGAGAGAAAACATAGACACACGCCCACACTTTGGTGCAGACAGTGATCGCCATGGTTCGAGGCAACGGGATGCGTCGACGCACGACTCCCCGCATCCGACGACGACGGCGTGGAAGGTCCCACCACCAACGGGGAGGAAATCTCCTTCCCGTTTTATTTCGCGACTTGCAACGGACCTTTGGGAAAAAAACCGTGGGCACTTTGGCCAAAGGCGCCTCTAAAGAAGCGCAAGCCTTGGCGTTGGCCAAAGGCAGTGTCGCCGTGGGCAAACAGATGAAACGAGCCTATCAACGGGGAAAACAACGCATTCCGCCGGAACTACGTCGACAGATGCTCTTCCTATAAAACAACGGAAAGGGGAACTTGCCCACGTCATTGTGGGACGACAGGATGCCAAAACGACGGGCCGTGAAAAGACGTCGACGGCGGCAGACCAGGGAGCTTCAACGCGGGGGTGGTTTGGAACAACTGATTCCCCCCATCCTGCGCGCGGTGAAATCGCTCATGGGAGGTCAATCCGTGGGAGCCTTGGCGAAAAAAGCCGCGAAAGAATTGGCCAAAGAAACCGTCAAGAGTGGGGCGCGAGGGGTGGCCCGTAAAATGTCCAGTACCGTGCGAGGTATCAAACGGAAAGCCACGCGGGCCGCGCAACGCGTCAAACGACGTCTGCCGGGACTATAAAAAAAAACGACCGAGAGGGCTTGCCGTCGACACTTGGGACCTGGATCATGCCGAAAGGAAAACGACGACAACGTGCCCTGCGTCGATACGGAGTCAAAACACGACGACGACCCCGTAGTCGTCAACAAGGAGGCGTGTTTCCTTTACTGGCCTTGGCCGTGCCCGCCTTGATCGCCGCGGGCAAAGCGGCCGCCTTGGGTGCGGCGGGAGGCGCGGCGGGGTTCGGTGCCAAAAAAGCCTTGGAAGCCGCGACGCGTAAACGGAGGTGAAAACACAGAGAAAAGAGAGAGAAAAAAAACCCGTGGAGTATAAAGCGAGCACGATGTCTACGGACGAAGGTCGAACCGAGTGTGCGTCATGCGTCGCATCCATCGTCAATTGCCCTTCTTGAAGAGTGTCTTGAAGGAAGCCGATCAGCATCGACGACAAGAACGGTTGCAATTAGCCAATGCGGATCAAATCAATGCCATCAGCGAATTGGCGATGAACACGTTACGGGGCACGGTCCCCCTCTCCCGCGCCAATTATCGCGTGCTACTTCCCCACCGCCAGGCATTGCGCGAGATGGCGAAAAAAAAAGAATTCGATAAAAAGACGTCGAGAGACCATGCAATCGCAAACGGGGGCGGGTCTCTGGCGCGGATTGAATTGCGTCTGCGAAAGAGCCCTCAAGTCGCGATGAATCGCGTGTCGCACCTTATAAGAAGAACGGAACGACGGGAACAAGAACGTCAGGCCACCTTACAGCGCGTGGTGGAGACCTTGCAAAGTCGAAATCGAGACGTGGAGAGGCTCGAAAAAGAACTCGACACGCTTCGCGAGCGATTGAGGCAAAAAGAGGACCACGTGGAGGTATTGTGTCAACATTTGCTGAATCTACGCGATCATCAACTCTGCCGCTACTGTCGAGTCTACGCCGACGTGTTGGGAGACGGAAGCGGCAAAGAATTAGCATGAGCGCGTTCCAGGCCCAAGCCGTCACCGACCCTCGACGGTTTCTTCAATCCAAGAACAGTACAAGCAACGGTTGATGGAAGACAGTCGATTGAATAAGGCGGCGACCTTGGCGGCCGAAGAAGACGTGTTGCTCAACTCCGACCTGGACCCGGGGCTCAAAGTCGCGTTGGCCAAACCCTTGGCGCGTCATGTGCGCGTGTGGACCAAACGCGTGCGACAACCGGGCATGACGACCCCGGGCACGGGAGTGGGGGCAACGGCGGCGGAGGAGGAGGATTTGGCCGAGGCACCCATCTCCACCTTCCTCAAACACATGATAAAAGGACGCACCCCGTCCACACCCGCGCCAGGTCCAAAACCGGCCAAACCGACGGGAACCCCGAAAAAGGTCAGCGTCAAGAAACTCACGACCCCGTCGGGTATTCCGAGACCCATCCGTCCGAGGCAACTTCCCTTTGACACGCCGGCGTCGGCACCCGGTCCGTCGACGTCGTCCTCCTCGTCTCTCAGCGGGACGTTGAAGAAACGAGCCAAACAGACGATAGGGAGTGTCGCGAAAAAAACCCAACAAGTGATCCGAGACAAAGCCAAGGCGGCCCTCGAAAAAAGAGCGAGAAGGGAATTGGAGAAACTCAAGACGAGTTGGTTGGATTGGAAGTGATGGGACGCGGTCAAACACCCAAACGAAAAAAGCAACGGGCTCCCCGCCGACGAAGAGCCATTCGCGGAGGAAGTTTCGACCTTCAAAAGTTACTGGCCAAAACGGGGATCGAATTTCATTGGCCGGGGTATCAATACATGGGCCCCGGAACGCATCTCGCCAAACGCCTGAAACGAGGGGATCCCGGAAAAAATCGATTGGATCGATTGGCCAAGCAACACGACATCGATTACGGTTGTGCCAAGACGTTGCAGGACAAGTGGAAAGCGGACGAAAAAATGATCCGAGGGATTGCCAACCTGCCGGGAAAACACACCCTGACGGAGAAGATTGTGAAAAAAATCATGCAAGTCAAGAAACGTTTAAAATTGTAAACAAAAGACACTTTATTGTAAAACCAACGTTGGGTTCTAGTTGACAGATAAATAAAATCAACCACTTGTAAAGAAATATTAAAGTTTGTTTTTGAGAGTCAATTTGCGTCTCCTTCGTCGTACGTAAAATCAAAGTCTTGACTCCATCGATAGATCGAGTCAAAGAGTTCGTCGTCGATAAGAATTTCGTCGACGGTGGACGAAAACTCGCGTTCCAATTGCGCCGCAAAACGCGGAAGGTGATTGTGAGGATCGATGGCATTTGTCGTCGTCATTTCCGACACGATGGCATCGATTCTCTGTTCTTCCCGCAATCGAGCCGTGACCCTGGCCTGACCTTCTTGCCGGACCCTTTTTCGTCGTTCCATCCATGCCTCGACCCAGTGATCCTCATCCTCGTCCTCATCCTCATCAAAGTCCTCTTCCCGCAAACAGAGGGGGCGGCAACGTCGAGGGGGAAGAACGCGACGAGGAGGAAGAGGAGGAGGAGGAGGAGCAATCAACCGTTGGAATGCCTCTTCTTCTTCTTCGTCGCAGAGGTATGGAAGGCGAGGAATCCACGGGTAGCGGCACCCCAACACGCCCAACCCCGGAGGCATGGTGTGATCGACGAACCAATGGGACGGTCCGAGGGGGGTGAGATGTTGTGATTCACGTTGTCGCTGTCGTTGTGGTTCACGTGGTTGCTGTGGTTGTTGTTGTTGTTGCTGTTCACGTTGTCGCTTTTGTTCACGTTGTTGATTACGTCGTGGTTCACGTTGTTGTTGCCTTTGTTCGCGCTGTTGTTGTTTTCGTTGTTGCCTTTGTTCGCGTTGTTGTTGTTGCCGTTGTTCGCGTTGTTGTTGCTTTCGCCATCGTGCTTCTTCCTCCCGACGTTCGATTTCCTTCCTCACCGTCGGCGACACCCTCCGATCGGATTGACGATGCAGACGTTGTAATTGTGCTCGACATCGTTCAAAGGGGCGGGATCGAAACTGTGCCATGCGTTGAAGGGGCACCAACACCACGCGCAGCGAGTGCGGTTTGAGATAATCTGGGCGTCTT
The DNA here is from genome assembly GCA_022457155.1 of Cladopsammia gracilis. Lineage (NCBI taxonomy): Eukaryota > Metazoa > Cnidaria > Anthozoa > Scleractinia > Dendrophylliidae > Cladopsammia > Cladopsammia gracilis. The sequence continues at coordinate 255,500 of JAJGOT010000339.1, forward strand.
AGGGCCGAGCGACGTCTCCTTTGACGTTGTTTTCTCGCCAAGTAAGCCCGATAGGTGCGCAGGGCGGTTTCGTTTGTCTTGGATCGTTCCTGTCTGCGCCAATCGTGGTATCCCGGGTTTCTCGCGCGATACCTTCGATGTTGTTCTCGCACTTTGTCGGGATTTCTCTGTTTCCACAGTTTCACCTTCTCGGCTTTGGTCAACGGCATGGTGAACGAGGGTCGTCAAGCACAGAATGATCCGTTTGGTCGTATCGGCAAATCATAAACCTCAGAGAAATGTCACGCAACGCCCAGGGTGACAGAAACAAAATACCCATACCCCCCCATGGGTACCCCGTTTCTCCCCAGCATGCAACGTCCTTCTCCTCGAGGGTATAAAAAGAGTGCAGAGTGAAACCTAACCAACTCGTTTTTTTGTGCCGTGGCTGTAAAAACGCTGTTCAACCTCGAAAGAAATCAAAAAGGCACTTTCTTTGTCAATGAACACTTTGCCTAGTATTTTTTCTCCTTCAAAATGGCCGACCGCGAACAGGATCCCGAGGAATTGGACGACGACGACTTGTTGGAGGCCATGGAAGACGCCGAAGAGAGCAACCGGGGCCACCTCTTCGAGTTTCGACTCACTCCGGGCACGGATCGACGTGTGCAAAAGTTTCGGTTACGTCGTCGCGTGTTCGATGCCACCCTCCACGCTCGCACGGAACTCTTGCATCCCCCACAATACGATGTGGGCTACGAACTCGAACAGGCGTTGCGTCGGGCCATCGATCGCCAATTGGAGGACGATCCCCTAGACGACGATGATCACGTGTTGTTTACCATGCAACATCCCAACCTTCTGCAGGCCTTTCAATCGTTTCACGTGCCGGTGAAGGAATGGCGCGAACAGAGTCCGCGGGTCACACTCCTCTTGCAAAAAATGGCGGAGAAATTAAACTCCAGCGAACACTTCAAAGCGGACGATCGCTTGAAAGTGCAAATCACCACCATCAAGGATCCCGGACGGGGCAGCGGTCGTCGAAAGGAAGCCGTCCCGGGCAACGTACCCATCATGACCTTTCTCCAAAAGAAACACTCTGTCGTCAAAATCCACAATCGGGACGAGCTGTGCTGCGCTCGGGCTCTCGTCACCATGCAAGCGTGGGCCGACGAACAACCCCCGTATCGAAGGAAGCCGGAGCTTGGTTTCAACTATTTGAAAAGAGGAGGGAAAGGTCAAACCCGATTGGCCAAAGCCTTGCACGCGTTGGCTCGCGTTCCCGAAGGGCCTTGCGGGTTGGGGGCTCTCCGTCAATTCCAAATCGTGTTGCCGGACTATCACATCAAAGTCCTCAGCGCCGATGAGAGTTACCAAGTGATCTTTGGACAGGGTGAGAAACGCGCCGACCAACGTTACCTGTTTCTCTTGAAACACGAGGATCATTATTACGGGTTGAAATCCATTCCCGCCATTCTCGGACGCGGTTACTATTGCCACTTGTGCGAGAAGGGGTACGATCACGAGGATTTTTATCGTCACCCCTGCGTGAAACGACGTTGCGTGGCCTGCAAACAGAAAGACTGCCGCGATTACCTGGCACTCCTCCCGGGCGATAGCAAGCCCCCACGACCGACGCAACGTCCCTGCCCGGACTGCCGACGCTGTTTCTACGGAGACCATTGCTACGAAAATCACCGGGTGTTTTCTCCCAACGGGAGACACCCCGGATCACTCCGTCTGCGCCAATCTCCAAACGTGCGAGAATTGCCACAAATTCCTCGACTGGTGGAAAAATCGACACAAACGTCAACGTCCCCACAAGTGCGAAGAGTATTATTGCAAGACCTGCAAGGATTATGCGGACGTCACCACCCACCGTTGTTACATCCAGCCGGTGCACGATCCAGACCCGGAGGAGGTGGAAGCAGCAGCAGCGGGACCGCCTCCCGCCAAACGCGCCAGACCTGCTCCGCGTCACGCTGCCCACGCCGTCCGCTTCTTGTCCGCCAACGAGCCCGAGTCTGAGGAAGACGAAGACGAGGAGGAGGAGAATCGGCCCCGATTACCGCCCTATTTCGTGTATGCGGATTACGAATGCACGCAGGACGACCAATTGCACGTGCCCATCCTCATTTGCGCCAAAGGGGAGGACCATCTCGACACCGTCCCCGCCCTGGCGTTCTACGGTCGCGATTGCACCGGGCAATTTTACGATTGGCTGCTGACCAAAACGGAGGTATTGGGCGAACCGCGGGAAGTCATCGTGATCTTTCACAATTTCAAAGGTTACGACGGGATGTTCGTCCTCCAGTACCTCTACGACCATCGCATCGACGTCAAAGATCAAATTTGCGTGGGATCGAAAATCTTGAGTCTGAGAGCCGGACGTTTGACGTTCAAGGACAGTCTGTGTTTCCTCCCCTTTCCCCTCTCCGCCTTTGCCGCCACGTTCAATCTGACGGAGAGCAAAAAAGGCTTCTTTCCGCATTTCTTCAACACCGAGGCCCATCAAGAGTACGTGGGGCCTTGGCCCGAGGCGCACCATTACGACCCCGAGGGTATGAAACCGGACGTGCGAAAAGATTTTGACAAATGGTACACGACCGTGCAACATCTCGAATTCAATTTGCACGAGGAAATGCTAGCCTATTGTCGATCGGACGTGCAAGTGCTCAAAGCCGGCTGCGAGATCTTTCAGCGTGAATTTGCCGCCAAAGCCGATTTCAACCCCATGGAGAAATGCGTCACCATCACCTCGGCCTGCATGCGGTATTACCGCAAAAAACATTTACCTCCCCAGACCCTGGCCTTGGAACCCCCCTGCAGATGGAATGGAAAAAGGGGGCACCAATCCCTGAAAGCCTACCAATGGTTGGAGTGGCAGAATTCCCAACAAACTCAACGGGTCATTGCGCACGCGTTCAACGGGGGCGAACGCACTCTCCAAGTCGGTGGCCGTCGCTATCAAGTGGACGGGTTCAACGAGACGACCCGCACCGTGTACGAATTTCACGGGTGTTTGTGGCACGGATGTCCCGTCTGTTTCAAGGGGAGCATGACCAAACCCACCCGTCTCCACCCCGATCGCACCAAGTGGGAAATGCATGAAGCCACGATGCAAAAACAGCGGCAATTGGAAGCCGCTGGCTACCGCGTGGTCGTCGTCTGGGAATGTGGTTGGACGAGATTGTGTGAACGAGCCGACGTCGCCGCCTTTCTCGAGTCGCACCAGTTCTCCGTCCCATCGCTGAACCCGCGCGATGCGTTCTTCGGGGGTCGCACCAATGCCGTGCGACTATGGGACGAGATCGACGAAACGCAAGGGGAAGAAATTCGGTACGTGGATGTGACGTCACTGTACCCTACCGTCAACAAGTACGACCCATACCCCATCGGGCACCCCGTCATCGTCACCCAACCGGTGCAAGACATCTCCCATTACTTTGGCATCGCCGACTGCACCGTGTTACCGCCCGAGGGGTTGTTTCATCCCGTACTGCCGTACCGTTGCAAAAAGAAAATCACCTTTCCCCTGTGTCGAGCCTGCGTGGAAGAAGAGATCCCCAAACGCATGACCGAGCGAACCTGGGTGTGCGAACACACGGCGAGTCAACGCAGCATCCGAGGGACGTGGTGCACCCCCGAACTCGTCAAAGCCGTGGAAAAGGGGTACCGCATTCTCCAAATTCACGAAGTGTATCACTTTCCCCCCGCGCAACGACGTACCGGGCTGTTCGAGGATTACGTCAACACGTGGCTGAAAGGAAAAACGGAAGCCTCCGGGTGGCCGCCGAACGCCGACGGGAGTCTCAAAACACCCGAGCAGCAAACGCTCTTTCGGGCCGTATATGCTGCGCGAGAAGGCATCTACCTCGACGCGAACAACATGAAATCCAACAAGGGGAAAAAAGCCACCAGCAAGCTGGCCCTCAATTCCTTCTGGGGAAAATTCGGCGAGCGGGAAAACAAACGGAAGATCGAGCAAATCACCGTGCCTGCCAAGCTGCAAGAATTCATGACAGACAGGACGATCGTCATCCACGATCTCCGCATCATGAACGAGGAGTGCCTCGAGATCGCCTACGACAAAATCGACGACGACGTCCCCGGCGGTCAAACCACCAACGTCTTCGTGGCCGCTTTCACCACCTGTTGGGCCCGGCTACGCCTCTACCATCACCTGGATCGCGTAGGAGACAATGCCCTGTATTTCGACACGGATTCGGTGGTCTACAAATGGAAACCCGGCGAACCCGAGATCCCCCTGGGCAATTTCCTCGGCGAAATGACGGACGAATTGGACGACAAGAAAGGCAATCGTGACGTCATCGTCGAATTCGTATCATGCGGTCCGAAAAACTATGCCTACAAGACGCGTTTGGGAAAGACGGAAGAGAAAATTCGCGGGTTCACCTTGAACGTGCGCGGACAACAACGCCTACATTTTCAAGCCATGAAAGACACCCTGCTCCTCGAACTAAGATCGCCTCTCCCCAAACCCCGCACAGTCAACGTACCCAACCCGCATTTCATCCAGAGAGACAAGCGCCCCAAGACTTTGACCACCGTCCGCAGGGACAAACGATGGGGGGTGGTCTACGACAAACGCGTCATCGGCGACGAATTCACTTTCAAGACTCTCCCTTACGGCTATAGTTGGCTTCGACCCGACGACGATCTCACCAATTAAAAAAGGGACGACCACGAAGAAAAAACCCGGACACGAACCCAGGAGTAACGTGACTTTTTCACCCGACGAACTATCAAAGGGGCGTTCTCCCATTCGGGGATGGAACCCATGTCCCCGCTTGTTAACTAGTTTTTGTTTTCGTTGTGTGACTACTAATAAAGGGGCGTTCTCCCAGTCGGGGATGAACCCATGTCCCCGCTTGTAAAACTAGGTTTTGTTTTGTTTCCGTTGTGTGACTATTAAAAAGGCATTTTTTGTGTTAATTTCTGTTTGTTTTTCTGTCTCTATGGCCGAGCGGGAACTGGGACCCACCCCGCGTGCGGAACCAGTGCGACCCGTCACTCAAACCATCCCCGAGCCATCCCCGAGTGGGATCTGGGACCTTCAACACATCCTAGTTGTTTGAGACAACCCATTGCACCATCATTACGACCTTTAAGAACCTTTAATTTCACTTCCGGTCACTCTCACCCATGATGTCATTGCACGTGTACAGATTTTAATTTGATGCAAATGAGATGCTAATTTTATGTACTCGCTCCTGATTGGTCGACTCCCACTATAGGGTACCGCACTAACAATAGATGTAGGACAAAGTGCCCCAATCCCAAGATTTGATCGCCACTAACTACTAATATGGAAACTATTTGGTAATAAAATGAATTGTCGAATTTTTTACGACGTCTAAATTCGAACGTCCGAAGCATCTTTCAAACGCTATAACTCAAAGCGATTATTATATTTTGCTTAATTGATTTGTTCTCGGGTTTCCGGACACGAAGCGCTAAAAAAACGTGTCGGCGATTTCCCATATTCAATTGCAGTGAAAAGTTACAGAATATTTTCGAAAAGGGGAGAAAAAAAATTGGAATGATCGCACGGAAATGGCTCTTGACGAAAAAGTTTTCGGAATTAAGAAATTCGCCGACACTATTTTGTTGATTATATGTTAGCCTAGCTTCTGTCCAAATTTAAGGAAAATCGAACAAATTCCCTTTGAGCTTCTACACCCTATTGTGATCTTTGATACATGAACACGTTAACTGATTTAGATTTATCGGGACAATTCGACAATCACATCAGCAGCCAGTTAAAAACAGTGTAGAGCTTTTTATTCCTTTGTTCTTCATCCGGTTGGTTATAAGAGCCAATCAAAATCCTCTGTGTCGCATCATTCCGCCATGATTTCGATTAGAAAAACCGCCCAACACAAAACGGGAAATTTAGGCGATACATGCTCAAAATTTATCTGGTCGTGATCAGTTATCTACAATCAGCAATGGTTTTGATAATACATTTCGGTTGGTTTCTACATGATTTTGAAGTTTGGTATACAGTCAAACAGAAGAGAATGTGGTTTGGATTTTGTCTGTTGTCTCAAATTCACTTATGTGTAAAATAGACTGAAAATAAATCCTTCTCTCACCGCTCTCGACAGCCAGGGGCATGCAGCCAAAACTGAGGATTTTCGGCAAAACTCATACCTGTTGTTGATGAGTGAGTGTATTATCATCATTACGCTTCAACCACAACGTGTAGACGATCCTGGAGTATAACACCACCAGAAGGATGCATGAAAGGCAAATGTAGACATAAAACGCAATGGAACCAGCCTGCCTGGTCCACTTCTCAGTAATAAAGCAGGAGTTCCGCTTCTTGTCGAAATTTATATTCAGGAAAAACGGGAATTCGATAATCAGTCCGCCTATCCAAGAACAAGGAATAATCACCTACAAAATATGTGTAATTTCATGAAAGTGAGTAAAACATACTTCACGCGAATAAAACTCTGACGCTAAAACCTCAGTTAGTTGAAAGACGTGTTAAAAAAGCCTAAACACTGGCTGACGTGAGAGTTAAAGTGTGATGTGTGTGTATCATGTGGGTGTGTATGTAGGAGAGGCTAAGAAAGTTGAAAGTGCTACAGTTTGCAATGCAGAGTTGTCCTAATAAACTAAATAATTCACATTTTGTCTAAGCAATTTCGCTATTTCGCTGCTTCGTTTTGTGGTTGTTTTTACTAAAAACGTTGTCACACTTCTAGGTTTTTGCTGCTATGCTGTCAGATGAGTCACACACTAGTTGCGCTCGATCGTCTTGTCAAAGTTGGTATAGTCGACCTTGCTTCGTGAAAGGTAGGGTTGTACGATGACTGGTCTAATTTACAATTAACGACAAATTTACTGGACGTCATATTAGAGAGCTATTTGCCATTTGTTTTTTACCAAAGTAACATACCTTCAGCTTGCGCATGGTCAGTTTTCCTTTGTTTCCATGGGGATATAGAACGGCAAAGTATCGTTCAATGGCGATGGCAATCAGAGTAACGACTGAAGCAAAGGCTCCAATCCAAGCTAAGTTTTCCCCTGTTAGCAGTATACACAATACTCTTCCAGTCACTCCCTCTGGGTGGCTAACATTGTGGCTCAAAAAAAGCGGCGGTATCATAAATGTTGAGTACATGATGTCCGCTACTGCTAGTTTCACAAGTAAATAATTTATGGGAATTCTGCGAATAAATCATTATATGAGAAAATTCGATTCATTTTATAACATATCTGACGTACTAGCAAAGCAAAACGATTATCTTTGTAAATGATAATTTTTTTCTAATTGCCATTTTGCGCACGTTTTTTAAATTCGACGACACAAGCTCGCCTGTCTGTAAATGGTATTCATCGTGAAAGTTGCTTGTTAAGGGGCGGACCATTAGAAATCTTGGGAGGGGGGTGACAATTACCAAAAAAAATTCCTGCAAAGGAAAATTGTCTCAAAAAAAATTCCTGCAAGCAGTTGACCATAAAAAAATAAAATCCTGCAAGCTAACTGGAATGTATATATTTATTTACTGGAACATATGAGAGTATGACATGCTCTCTGCTAGTAAAATTCATCAAAAAGCAACTTCAGGTTGAGTTATATGCTGTCAAAAATTACCTGCATCAAATGTCTATCTGGTACATGTACCAATATCTTAATACAACTAAAACCTTGTTTATGTACATATTTGAAAACACTGTAAACATCATGGAATATGTAACCTGCTCTACTACAGTTATGTCCAAAATTGGACGCAAGTATCTTTTAAATACATCACAGACTGTCCAACCGTCCCGATTTCGTCGAGATTACCCCGATTTTGCTTGAAAATCCCGAATCCCGATCAATATGCGATCGCCGGAGATAGGAAAAATCCCGATTTTGACTTCTGTTCTGTCATTTTCGTCAAATTCTCATAATACTTACTACATAAAGACAAAATTGCGTATACTTAACTCTGATATGTGATATCCAGATAAACTAAAGAAACAGCAAGAAAAATAAAATGAAATCGAGTACTTGTATGTGGAGCCACACAAAGAGACGCAAAGCGACGAGAAGACACATCAATTTGCCAAACATTTTTAACAGAAATTGTTGTCTCAGAACACTAGAAATGAAGTTTCAGAGCATCAAGATTTTAAAATTTTCTGGTGGGGCAATGCCCCCAGACCCCCCTAGCGGCACGCGCCTTCGGCGCTCGACCACTCCATCTCAATTCTCATTTCTCTCCATTTTTCATGCAAAGGTTGGACAGTCTGACATTAGTTATGAATCCGGTTTTACTCAGTAAAACTGTACAGACTTAAATCTACTCTCCAGCGTTTATTTAATACCCAAAATGGATTTGGCCAATAATAAATAAACTTGGAGCTTGCACGCATTTATAAAGAAGATCTGAGAAAAAAATCTGCAGAGCTTGCACCTCCCAAACAAAAAATCCTGCAGGAAACTCTGGCCGAAAAAAAATTCATACACTGAAAATTTTTTAACCCCCCTCCCAGGATTTCTAATGGTCCGCTCCTGAGTTTAATTTCTTGAGAAGTAAAATGAAAAGTATTATAATTACTCTGTTCTCTGTTTTTCAGTGTCATCCTAAAATGAAATTAGTTTTATCGCACCCCAATCTGATGCACAGTACTTTAGTCGATTTAATCCTTCTCTGCTGTCTCTTATCTCGCAAGGTTTATTACACCCTAGTTCAGGGATGCCCATTTGAGAGTCTTAATGGGATTAACCGTTAGCCGTAAAAAGGCTCTAAAATTAAGTTGTAAGGCGTAAACATGGAAAATTTTAACCGTAAGGTGAAAAAATGTTAACCATAAAAAACATTTTTAGCCACGAGTTGTCATTTGCTATCTCTTGTTAAGACTGTTATGTTGTTATGTGAGTTTGTGTCTTACCCAGAATGGTCCTAAGAGCTTAAATGTGTTCTACAACAATGGGAATTAATTTTTAACTTTTTAAAGTAATAGAAGTTATTATTAACTTTTAAAACTATGGAAAGTAAATTTCTGTTCACCGTAACGAGAAGTAATTAAGCGTTAGCCGTAAAAAGAGCCAAAATTCTAACTGTTAACCGTAAAGGCCACCACCCCATTGAGACCCTTTCATTCATATACATTTCTAAGGAAACAACACGATGAAGTCGAGAAAGCATTGCTCGAATTACCGACCGTCAGCCGCACCTCCACAATCCTGAGTCGGTACATTATGTTCGGCTACTTAGAGAGTTAGCTAACTAGAAACACTAACCCTACTATATGTACCTCATATCTCGATTTCTCAGCACGACAGCACAAACAAAACAGTTTCCTGCAATGCACGCTATGATGAATATTGACGTCACTGTTGTTATGGCAATATCAGCTGACATAGACATAACTGATATTTCTCCTTATCTAAATGGAAAAGAAACAATTTAAAGAATTAACGTATGGCATGAAGTTTTGCGGATCAGTATTTTTTGTCATTTATAGCAATTGTTTTATTAATGGCAACAATTAGTTCCCGTAAAATGTTTCAGTTTTTGCAAAGTTTGCTTCCCTGGCCATTTACTTCAAAAAAGACATGACTGAAGATAACTGACAAAAACAACGTGTCAACAGATCGGGCAAGAGAGCAATTCACACCCAACACATCCACTTTACAAGCTGGGCAAGAAACGACACCAAGCATTATTGGGAGTGAGGGGTTAATTACTGACTCGTCCCCAGTCGTATCTCAATTAACGAGAAGAGTGCCCATCACCCCCTTCGGTCGCGCTTCTCTAGTTCTGTGTTTCTCTCCCACGCGCGTCTCCCGCGTCTTGCCTAGAAAGACGACTGGGAACGAGTCAGGGTTAATTAGAAACTGTGGGGCTGTGTCGGTGGGAAAGTTGGCATCAGCTGAGTTGAAAACGCAAATTGTCCACCGAAGTGATTCAAAAGCAGATGATTGAAACGTTAGTCCTTCCGCCGAGCGATTCACGGAACCGTGGGTTGTGTGAGGTTTACATATCGAACAAAGGAGCTATTGACATGGTGGAAACAGATAACGTTATATGTTCACGCTATCGCCGAGCCCAAATAGAACATCAGGCTCAATAATACACATTGTATAAAATAATTATTTCAAGCTAACGAAGCAAACTAACCGCGCGCAACCGATCCTATGAGGATCATTTTAATAAAAAAAAACTTCTATACAGTATTAAAAAAATGTATTGCTTAAAAACGAACAAAATATGGAAACTTATCAAGGCCATTAGTCTAGGAAAATGAGAGCGTATAATTAATATTCACATCGTCATTTCTGGACGTATCGTAACACTGCATAACACTGCCCTTAAAAAGGTCCGAAACGGCAAGGAACTAGAGCCGCCCGTGTATATACAACAGTATATATAATTTTAATAATAGACAGAACCAGCAGGGCTCACAACGGCATCGGTTCGTAATAAAGCTCTATCTTGTACCCTGTTTGCTAAAGACAGGACGGCATCAGTTCATAATAAAGCTCCATCTTGTACCATGTGTGCTAAAGACAGGACACGTTCGGTCTTAAGTCACTGTTCAACCCCAACTTCAACGTCAACACAGTTACTAGTTATCTTGTCTTTTATGCTTGCTTTTGTAGCTGGAAAACTTGTATCGTTTTTTTCGCTCTGCCTAAACCTCCCTACACCTACAAAATTCCCTCGGTGTGGAAATTTTTGCGTTGCGCCGAAGTTTTTGAATCAGTTTCAGAAACTTGCAACGCAAAAACACGAATTTTTCTCAAGTTGTTCCGTGATACTTACCTGTCGTTGCGAATCGTCCCGTGTAACCACCTTAAGACAAACATATTTTTGTTTTTAAAATTCTTTGGTAATAGAAAAAAGCGAAATCATGAAGTTACTGGAAAGTTTAAAATTCTACTGAAGTAGGAGTAAATGGGTCAAGTAATTTTGATCGAAGACAACCTTATCTCCATAATATTCATCACATTTTTCTTGATCGCCTCCCAATAATTATAGCTTGTTTTTGGCATTAAACAGTTCAAATGGGTGTTTCTTTCTGTGTTTATGACTTGGTGCAATCTTACAATAAAGAACGTCTGTATTTCGCATGTTTTCAGACAGCGATCAAACGGGTGCTAGTTTATTAATTTTCATGAACCTCCAAATCAAAACATATCATGCAAAATTAACATGCGTTTCAGACCTTTGAAGGAATACTTAACGAAGGAATATTAATATTTGTTGTTGAGTTTCGTGGTTTTTGAGCAGCTATCTCGTGAATTTATGCGATTCCGGCCACGCGCAAAATTAGACGTCTGGCCGTTTAGATTGTTGTAAGCTCCAAAAAATATTTTTAACTCGTTTCCATAAAGTGTAGTCATTTCATTTATTCAGTTTGCCCAAATATAGTTTACTGGGCAAAGTATAAGGACTGCTTTTAAAGAGGCTACCTAAATCCTATTCATTTATTCAACTTTTTAAAACAGTGTGTAAAATCGTAGAGATTCCCGGCACGACTATATGGAAGAAATTTGCCATTTTCCACGAGCCTCCAAAAGGCAACCCGCCTGCCCGCCTGCCTCATGAAAACAGCTGGATTTTTCCTGCCTCAGAGTACGAAGCGTTCTCCATTGCATTGTCGAACGCAATCAACATAATAATAGCTAAACAACTTAAAGTTTCACTAAATGCAACTGTAATCCACTTCCATCCTTGTAATCCTGCACTTTATCCCAAAACTACTGTTCTGTTTTGTTCTAATTAAGTATGCGAGTTGGCGAGAGCCGAGTGTATGAGAGTTTGAGGCCAAACGAGAGCGGGAGTTTAAACTTTCGTCAGCTCTTGTTCCCGTTTGTCCGGGGCTTTGGAATTACAAGAATTATTTTTAAATTGTTACAAGCTTTTACAGCTTAGAAGGTACCTGAGAGATATACGGTGATAGTCCGTCCGTCAGGTCCGTGAGGTTTCCCCAAAAAGTGAAATGGCTAATAACTAGCGCAAGAGATAATTATGAATATAAAGACAGGGCTGTTATTACCATTTCGCAGGTGATATCTGTCCATATATTCCAAATGACTCAAATGTTTAATTTAGCCGTTAGATACATTCAAGTGTTTACAGGTATTTTACTCTATTTTTAAAACCAGTATGGTGAAACAGCAAAGGATTTAAATTATCATATGCATATTTTTGTATTGTTCCAGTTACTTAACTTTTGAAGTCACCGTTTGATGTTTTATGGTCCACTTATTGCAAACGTTAATTGGTCTAAAAAGGGCGACAATTTGTCGCGGCCTTCCGAAAGTTTGGTAATCAAATAATTTATACCAATTTCGATATATTAAAAATTCAAAGTTGACTCCGAGAAAAGTTGTAAAATTTCTCACCGGCGGCCATCTTAAATTTAACGACAATGGCGGGAATAATGACAGCGCCATTCGAACGTGCGCCAAACAACCGCTGCCGCTCAGTATCCGGGATATTTACAACGCAGAGAGACTGGCGCTACTCTGTTCGTGTAAGCTACACAAGGTGTGACCAATTCATCCCCTGGACCTTTTCCAAGTTCAAAATGGTGACGCGGAAGGCTGCCGAAATATCCCACCGGGTGCCCTCACTCCTAAACGCTCCGAACTATATAAGATATGGAAAAAGCGAGCCCGGAGGCGAGAAGGAGCGTGAGCTAACGATAGATGTACAAGATGCAAGCCATCGCTGTGGGGAGGAGGGAGGGGCGCGCCAAGCGGACGTCTGGCGGCCAATTAAACAAAAAAGAGAAGTAAACAGGATAAAAGCAGCCTATTTTTACCCAATTGTGTACAAGGAATAAGCATAATGAAAATTACTACGGCGTAATGCACGCACGGAAATTTTACAGTTGAATAATACCGGATTTAAGGCATTTGTACTTGATGACCCTAGTGAGCATTGTGGAGTAGGTGAAATTTTATGTGTCACGTGATAAAAACATCGTGATTGTTGGATTCTCAGGGGTTTCTCTGCGAGTTTCTTCCGAACGCCATTTTAAAAATTATCAGTTCGTGGTATCTCATAAGTTATATGTAGACTGCTAAAAAAGTTTTATAAGTTTTATCTGTAGACCAAAAATAAAAAAAGTAAAAACAATTAATTTTTTTTTTTCCTTTTCATTTTTGGTCTACAGACTAAACAAATTCCTGAAACGTGATGTTTTTGGTGCGAGGATGGAGATGCGGGGAAAGAGGAGAAAAGTGAGTGGAAAGTCTGTAGGAGGCAGGAAAAAAAAGGACGGAGAGTGAGATTTCCAAGGCTGTGGGGAGGGGAAAAACGGAATTTTTTTTGTCAACGTTAAAGTAGTACAATACAATTACAATACAATACAACACAATTACAATTACAATTACAATTACAATTACAATTACAATTACAATTACAATTACAATTACAATTACAATTACAATTACAATTACAATTACAATTACAATACAACACAACACAACACAACACAACACAACACCAACTACAACACCAACTACAACACCAACTACAACACCAACTACAACTACAACTACAACTACAACTACAACTACAACTACAACTACAACTACAACTACAATACAAGTTTATTTAACACCGGAATAAACACACTTAGCTATGTAGTTTACAGGTATTGCCACAAAAAAAAAAACAATAAATGTAATGTACAGTTAAGAATCCCGGAACTAAGCTGAAAATATATGTTGTATCACTAGTCAGTTTATCAATGGTCAGTAATAGACCAATATAGACCAATATAGACCGATAAAGAGAGGTTTTCACCTGAGTGTCGTAAAACCAAAACCAAAGTCATCACTGTGACCAATCACAACAGACACAGACAATCCAATAAACCAATCAGAACTCAAAGCAAAGACATGTCGCCGGCGCCAAGCGCGGGAAAACGCGTGCGAGAAAGTCACGATTGGTTTTGGTTTTACTTCTGATGGGTTGATAAACTGACTCGAGAATTTTTAGCCAATCACAAAGCGTAGCAATGTAAAACCAAAGTATTCGCAAACTTACTTTCGACACTTAATTGAAAAACCGTTTTAAAATTATAGAATCAGTCCGATATAGAATCAGGTCAGCTATCAATATCAAATTTACTTAAAATTGCACGGAACGCTTTGTAGCTGGAAGCTGCCCGCGTTTTGTTCGCAACGCTGTTTCATAGTTATACTGCTTGATAGCACCATGATTGTTGTCCATATCTGGTAGTATTAAACCCCGGACAACTTTTTGCTGCAGCATTGTGGCGGATTACTGTTATTTAGCAGTTTATAAATTGTGCTAACAAATTTCATTATTCTTTCTTTTCAAGGTGGTTCTACACTCGTCTGGTTCTACACATCATTTTTGTCAGTCCATGGTTGGATCGACGGAGTAGTTTTGACCTTTAACATACAAAGCGTAGAGCTCTTTCGTTGAATTTCTCTGCCGAGGTCATTACCAGGTTTCAGCGTAGTAGTTGAAATGTGGGGCAATAAAGCAGGTATTACATATTCTTTCTAATTTCTAGAGGAATCAAATTTCCCATGCACTTTAAGACTGTGAACAGTTCGGATACCTTTCTGCAAAGTTTTGCGACATGTTTATCGAAATTCAGTTTGTCGTCAATAGCAACCCCAAGTAGTTCAAACTCTGTGGTGCTAGGAATGGCTATATTCTCGTAATATAATTCGGGCTTGGACTGCGTATTTCCCGTTACTATGACTTGGTACTTGGAGTGATTTCTTTTCATTCCATTTCATAGTCAAGTTGTTTAATAATTTGCAATAGAAAAACCACAAACATGAGACGGAAGCTACCAGGGAAGGACGACTCCACGTATGAGGCCAGGCTACTATTCTTGGCTTTCACTTACGTCATATCAAAATTCAGAAGCACTAAAAAATAGATTTCGAATCCAAAATGTTTATGGAATTGTAAAGAATTCAAAAATACACATCTTGGCCAAATTTTGAAGCGCAAAAGCATTTCGTTCAAGAGTTATAGGCGAACGAGTATTAGATATTTTTAGTAAGAAATGTATGGAGCGGCCATCTTTGTGCCCCTGAGAGGGGCACAAAGATGGCGGCCAAAAATTCCAAGTCTTAATTACACCAAAAATCACATCCAAAAATATTTTATTTGCTATAAGCTCAATTAACTCGGCTTATAAGCACTTATAATGCAAACAATAACTTTCAGCTGATTCAATTTTGTTTATTTTCGCGGCTTATTTGAAATAGCGTGACGCATTGCGTGACACATTTAAAACCTTTGTAAATCGGACGCAAAACATCGTTAAAACCTGAAACTTTTTGTGAAAGATTATAACACTTGTATCCTCATACCATGTTAGAAACAGCTTTGTAGGACGTTTTCTTTAGATCTTTTAATTTTTATGACGTCATGTGAAAGCCAAGAATAGTTGACCACTGAATTCATCCGGTGCAAGATGGATATTAAATTAATTATATGAAACAAATTTAAAAATAGAACTGAAAAAAAAAGAAGAAAATCCGAGGGGGTGTCCGTCTCCAGCGCATCACTCTGTGGAAGGTGGTCCTGCTATGTTGCTCGACTGGGTAGCAATGTTGTTCGTCATCTCGATGTCTTGTTGTTCTCTCGCCGATGCAACCCTTGTTGCAGAGGAAGTTGAATTGCAGCATATCATTCTCTTCATCTTCTCTCTAAATCGTTGGTTTATCAGAGCGTATGCATAAGGATTGACAGCGAAGTTGAACGTGATCGTTGTATGGACAATGGACATGACATAAGCACCAAGTTTGATGGAGCCAACGTATTCTTTTAAGACGAGGAGTGTTGCGTTTGTTCCATAAGATATTACAAAAATGGCACTGACGGTCACAACCATCAAGGTAACTCTCTTTCGCACCTTCAACACACCCTGTGTATATAAAAATATTAAGTATTTGTAGGTAAAATAGCGCACTTTAATTACCACGCCGCTCGGTTGCGTTTCGTTATAAGTGATAAATTCCCCGGCAACCTCCGGGCATTTAAACTTTTGAAATTTGGTTCGTTCAAATTCCCTTCCCCCAGGCCAAATTAACATCCGGTTCAAATGACCGATCCCAGCCTCTGGGCACTCGAGTACACAACCTCCTTTCCATGCGATTTGTGGATCGGATATCTCACTAAACCGGTTTTAAACCTTGGGGACCAACGCGTGTCTGTTTGTTGACATTAAGGTTACAGTGTACCTTCGGGGGTGTCTCCAGTATAACAGCTCTAGCGTCTTAAGATTACACTTAATATACCTAAACCCAGATATCAAATTAAAGCTTATAGAGCTGGCTATCTAAATATGGAAACTATTTGGTAATAAAATGAATTGTCGAATTTTTTACGACGTCTTAATTCGAACGTCCGAATCATCTTTCAAACGCTATAACTCAAAGCGATTATTATATTTTGCTTAATTGATTTGTTCTCGGGTTTCCGGACACGAAGCGCTAAAAAATCGTGTCGGCGATTTCCCATATTCAATTGCAGTGAAAAGTTACAGAATATTTTCGAAAAGGGGAGAAAAAAAATTGGAATGATCGCACGGAAATGGCTCTTGACAAAAAAGTTTTCGGAATTAAGAAATTCGCCGAAACTTGTTTGTTGATTATATGTTAGCCTAGCTTCTGTCCAAATTTAAGGAAAATCGAACAAATTCCCTTTGAGTTGTAGCTCTTTAAAGTGTCCCCAACAAGCGAAAAATTAACTTTGAGAAAACGGCGCTTAAAAAAACATATCGCTTAATAAACAAACTCCGCCCACAAAAGTTATACCGTCATTTCTCCGTCAATTTTCATTATTTTTCGATAATTTTTTTTGGATGAAAGTTCATTCTGTAAACTTTATTTTAACGCCAAAAGAAAAAAATTCAATAAATTTTCGATCTGAAGGTACACTGTAACCTTAAATCTGACAGCTGACATGTTTAAAACGCAAGTGGCGCCGTTATGAGTGACAATATTCCGCGCGCGCGGTCGAGACAGAAATATTAAATCAAATCCACTCCAGTGGAAAAGATACATTGATGACATTTTTTCACTGTAGAGTGTTGAGAAAAAGGCGATAGAAGATTTTATTGTCCTTGCAAACAAACATAATCTCAGACAAAGAAGTTAACCTTCTGGATGCAACCGTTTTCAAAGGCGAGAGATTCGCCGCTCAAACTCCCGGTTTTCACTAAAAAATAAAAACCTCTGGCACCCAGGGTAAGGCTCATATATACTAGGCGATCAAATGCTCCTACCTCCGGGAAACAGATTAGCTTCTACACCCTATTGTGATCTTTGATACATGAACACGTTAACTGATTTAGATTTATCGGGACAATTCGACAATCACATCAGCAGCCAGTTAAAAACAGTGTAGAGCTTTTTATTCCTTTGTTCTTCATCCGGTTGGTTATAAGAGTCAATCAAAATCCTCTGTGTCGCATCATTCCGCCATGATTTCGATTAGCCAAGAAAAACCGCCCAACACAAAACGGGAAATTTAGGCGATACATGCTCAAAATTTATCTAGTCGTGATCAGTTATCTACAATCAGCAATGGTTTTGATAATACATTTCGGTTGGTTTCTACATGATTTTGAAGTTTGGTATACAGTCAAAGAGAATAGAATGTGGTTTGGATTTTGTCTGTTGTCTCAAATTCACGTATGTGTAAAACAGACTGAAAATAAATCCCTCTCTCACCGCTCTCGACAGCCAGGGGCGTGCAGCCAAAACTGAGGATTTTCGGCAAAACTCATACCTGTTGTTGATGAGTGAGTATAATATCATCATTACGCTTGAACCACAACGTGTAGACGATCCTGGAGTATAACGCCAACAGAAGGATGCACGAAAGGCAAATGTAGACATAAAACGCAATGGAACCAGCCTGCCTGGTCCACTTCTCAGTAATAAAGCAGGAGTTCCGCTTCTTGTCGAAATTTATATTCAGGAAAAACGGGAATTCAAGAATCAGTCCGACTATCCAAGAACCAGGAATAATCACCTACAAAATATGTGTAATTTCATGAAAGTGCGTAAAACATACTTCACGCGAATAAAACTCTGACGCTAAAACCTCAGTTAGTTGAAAGACGTGTTAAAAAAGCCTAAACACTGGCTGACGTGAGAGTTAAAGTGTGATGTGTGTGTATCATGTGGGTGTGTATGTAAGAGAGACTAAGAAAGTTGAAAGTGCTACAGTTTGCAATGCAGAGTTGTCCTAATAAACTAAATAATTCACATTTTGTCTAAGCAATTTCGCTATTTCGCTGCTTCGTTTTGTGGTTGTTTTTACTAAAAACGTTGTCACACTTCTAGGTTTTTGCTGCTATGCTGTCAGATGAGTCACACACTAGTTGCGCTCGATCGTCTTGTCAAAGTTGGTATAGTCGACCTTGCTTCGTGAAAGGTAGGGTTGTACGATGACTGGTCTAATTTACAATTAACGACAAATTTACTGGACGTCATATTAGAGAGCTATTTGCCATTTGTTTTTTACCAAAGTAACATACCTTCAGCTTGCGCATGGTCAGTTTTCCTTTGTTTCCATGGGGATATAGAACGGCAAAGTATCGTTCAATGGCGATGGCAATCAGAGTAAAGACAGAAGCATGGGCTCCAATCCAAGCTAAGTTTTCCCCTGTTAGCAGCATACACAATACTCTTCCAGTCACTCCCTCTGGGTGGCTAACATTGTGGCTCAAAAAAAAAACGGCGGTATCATAAATGTTGAGTACACGATGTCCGCTACTGCTAGGTTCACAAGTAAATAATTTATGGGAATTCTGCGGATAAATCATTATATGAGAAAATTCGATTCATTTTATAACATATCTGACGTACTAGCAAAGCAAAACGATTATCTTTGTAAATGATCATATTTTTAATTGCCATTTTGCGCACGTTTTTTAAATTCGACGACACAAGCTCGCCTGTCTGTAAATGGTATTCATCGTGAAAGTTGCTTGTTAAGGGGCGGACCATTAGAAATCTTGGGAGGGGGGTGACAATTACCAAAAAAAATTCCTGCAAAGGAAAATTGTCTCAAAAAAAATTCCTGCAAGCAGTTGACCATATAAAAATAAAATCCTGCAAGCTAACTGGAATGTATATATTTATTTACTGGAACATATGAGAGTATGACATGCTCTCTGCTAGTAAAATTCATCAAAAAGCAACTTCAGGTTGAGTTATAATTATATGCTGTCAAAAATTACCTGCCTCAAATGTCTATCTGGTACATGTACCAATATCTTAATACAACTAAAACCTTGTTTATGTACATATTTGAAAACACTGTAAACATCATGGAATATGTAACCTGCTCTACTACAGTTATGTCCAAAATTGGACGCAAGTATCTTTTAAATACATCACAGACTGTCCAACCGTCCCGATTTCGTCGAGATTACCCCGACTTTGCTTGAAAATCCCGAATCCCGATCAATATGCGATCGCCGGGGATAGGAAAAATCCCGATTTTGACTTCTGTTCTGTCATTTTCGTCAAATTCTCATAATACTTACTATATAAAGACGAAATTGCGTATACTTAACTCTGATATCCAGATAAACTAAAGAAACAGCAAGAAATATAAAATGAAATCGAGTACCTGTATGTGGAGCCACACAAAGAGACGCAAAGCGACGAGAAGACACATCAATTTGCCAAACATTTTTAACAGAAATTGTTGTCTCAGAACACTAGAAATGAAGTTTCAGAGCATCAAGATTTTAAAATTTTTTGGTGGGGCAATGCCCCCAGACTCCCCTAGCGGCTCGCGCCTTCGGCGCTCGACCACTCCATCTCAATTCTCATTTCTCTCCATTTTTCATGCAAAGGTTGGACAGTCTGACATTAGTTATGAATCCGGTTTTACTCAGTAAAACTGTACAGACTTAAATCTACTCTCCAGCGTTTATTTAATACCCAAAATGGATTTGGCCAATAATAAATAACCTCGAAGCTTGCACGCATTTATAAAGAAGATCTGAGAAAAAAAATCTGCAGAGCTTGCACCTCCCAAACAAAAAATCCTGCAGGAAACTCTGGCCGACAAAAAAATTCATACACTGAAAATTTTTTAACCCCCCTCCCAGGATTTCTGATGGTCCGCTCCTGAGTTTAATTTCTTGAGAAGTAAAATGAAAAGTATTATAATTACTCTTATCTCTGTTTTTCAATATCATCCTAAAATGAAATTAGTTTTATCGCACCCCAATCTGATGCACAGTACTTTAGTCGATTTAATCCTTTTCTGCTGTCTCTTATCTCGCAAGGTTTATTACACCCTAGTTCAGGGATACTCATTTGAGAGTCTTAATGGGGTTAACCGTTAGCCGTAAAAAGGCTCTAAAATTTAGTTGTAAGGCGTAAACATGGAAGGTGAAGAATGTTAACCATAAAAAAAATTTTAGCCACGAGTTGTCATTTGCTATCTCTTGTTAAGACTGTTATGTTGTTATGTGAGTTTGTGTCTTGCCCAGAATGGTCCTAAGAGCTTAAATGTGTTCTACAACAATGGGAATTAATTTTTAACTTTTTAAAGTAATAGAAGTTATTATTAACTTTTAAACTATGGAAAGTAAATTTCTGTTCACGGTAACGAGAAGTAATTAAGCGTTAGCCGTAAAAAGAGCCAAAATTCTAACTGTTAACCGTAAAGGCCACCACCCCATTGAGACCCTTTCATTCATATACATTTCTAAGGAAACAACACGATGAAGTCGAGAAAGCATTGCTCGAATTACCGACCGTCAGCCGCACCTCCACAATCCTGAGTCGGTACATTATGTTCGGCTACTTAGAGAGTTAGCTAACTAGAAACACTAACCCTACTATATGTACCTCATATCTCGATTTCTCAGCACGACAGCACAAACAAAACAGTTTCCTGCAATGCACGCTATGATGAATATTGACGTCACTGTTGTTATGGCAATATCAGCTGACATAGACATAACTGATATTTCTCCTTATCTAAATGGAAAAGAAACAATTTAAAGAATTAACGTATGGCATGAAGTTTTGCGGATCAGTATTTTTTGTCATTTATAGCAATTGTTTTATTAATGGCAACAATTAGTTCCCGTAAAATGTTTCAGTTTTTGCAAAGTTTGCTTCCCTGGCCATTTACTTCAAAAAAGACATGACTGAAGATAACTGACAAAAACAACGTGTCAACAGATCGGGCAAGAGAGCAATTCACACCCAACACATCCACTTTACAAGCTGGGCAAGAAACGACACCAAGCATTATTGGGAGTGAGGGGTTAATTACTGACTCGTCCCCAGTCGTATCTCAATTAACGAGAAGAGTGCCCATCACCCCCTTCGGTCGCGCTTCTCTAGTTCTGTGTCTCTCCCCCACGCACGTCTCCCGCGTCTTGCCTAGAAAGACGACTGGGAACGAGTCAGGGTTAATTAGAAACTGTGGGGCTGTGTCGGTGGGAAAGTTGGCATCAGCTGAGTTGAAAACGTAAATTGTCCACCGAAGTGATTCAAAAGCAGATGATTGAAACGTTAGTCCTTCCGCCGAGCGATTCACGGAACCGTGGGTTGTGTGAGGTTTACATATCGAACAAAGGAGCTATTGACATGGTGGAAACAGATAACGTTATATTTTCACGCTATCGCCGAGCCCAAATAGAACATCAGGCTCAATAATACACATTGTATAAAATATTTCAAGCTAACGAAGCAAACTAACCGCGCGCAACCGATCCTATGAAGATCATTTTAACAAAAAAAAACTTCTATACAGTATTAAAAAAATGTATTGCTTAAAAACGAACAAAATATGGAAACTTATCAAGGCCATTAGTCTAGGAAAATGAGAGCGTATAATTAATATTCACATCGTCATTTCTGGATGTATCGTAACACTGCATAACACTGCCCTAAAAAAGGTCCGAAACGGCAAGGAACTAGAGCCGCCCGTGTATATACAACAGTATATATAATTATAATAATAGACAGAACCAGCAGGGCTCACAATGGCATCGGTTCATAATAAAGCTCTATCTTGTACCCTGTTTGCTAAAGACAGGACGGCATCAGTTCATAATAAAGCTCCACCTTGTACCATGTGTGCTAAAGACAGGACACGTTCGGTCTTAAGTCACTGTTCAACCCCAACTTCAACGTCAACACAGTTACTAGTTATCTTGTCTTTTATGCTTGCTTTTGTAGCTGGAAAACTTGTATCGTTTTTTTTCGCTCTGCCTAAACCTCGGTGTGGAAATTTTTGCGTTGCGCCGAAGTTTTTGAATCAGTTTCAAAAACTTGCAACGCAAAAACACGAATTTTTCTCAAGTTGTTCTGTGATACTTACCTGTCGTTGCGAATCGTCCCGTGTAACCACCTTAAGACAAACATATTTTTGTTTTTAAAATTCTTTGGTAATAGAAAAAAAGCGAAATCATGAAATCATGAAATCATGAAGTTTATGAAGGAAAGTTTAAAATTCTACTGAAGTAGGAGTAAATGGGTCAAGTAATTTTGATCGAAGACAACCTTATCTCCATAATATTCATCACATTTTTCTTGATCGCCTCCCAATAATTATAGCTTGTTTTTGGCATTAAACAGTTCAAATGGGTGTTTCTTTCTGTGTTTATGACTTGGTGCAATCTAACAATAAAGAACGTCTGTATTTCGCATGTTTTCAGACAGCGATCAAACGGGTGGTAGTTTATTAATTTTCATGAACCTCCAAATCAAAACATATCATGCAAAATTAACATGCGTTTCAGACCTTTGAAGGAATACTTAACGAAGGAATATTAATATTTGTTGTTGAGTTTCGTGGTTTTTGAGCAGCTATCTCGTGAATTTATGCGATTCCGGCCAGGCGCAAAATTAGACGTCTGGCCGTTTAGATTGTTGTAAGCTCCAAAAAATATTTTTAACTCATTTCCATAAAGTGTAGTCACTTCATTTATTCAGTTTGCCCAAATATAGTTTACTGGGCAAAGTATAAGGACCGCTTTTAAAGAGGCTACCTAAATCCTATTCATTTATTCAACTTTTTAAAACAGGTGTAAAATCGTAGAGATTCCCGGCACGACTATATGGAAGAAATTTGCCATTTTCCACGAGCCTCCAAAAGGCAACCCGTCTGCCCGCCTGCCTCATGAAAACAGCTGGATTTTTCCTGCCTCAGAGTACGAAGCGTTCTCCATTGCATTGTCGAACGCAATCAACATAATAATAGCTAAACAACTTAAAGTTTCACTAAAATGCAACTGTAATCCACGTCCATCCTTGTAATCCTGCACTTTATCCCAAAACTACTGTTCTGTTTTGGTCTAATTAAGTATGCGAGTTGGCGAGAGCCGAGTGTATGAGAGTTTGAGGCCAAACGAGAGTGGGAGTTTAACTTTCGTCAGCTCTTGTTCCCGTTTGTCCGGGGCTTTGGAATTACAAGAATTATTTTTAAATTGTTACAAGCTTTTACAGCTTAGTAGGTACCTGAGAGATATACGGTAATAGTCCGTCCGTCAGGTCCGTGAGGTTTCCCCAAAAAGTGAAATGGCAAATAACTATATAGCGCAAGAGATAATTATGAATATAAAGACAGGGCTGTTATTACCATTTCGCAGGTGATATCTGTCCATATATTCCAAATGACTCAAATGTTTAATTTAGCCGTTAGATACATTCAAGTGTTTACAGGTACTTTACTCTATTTTTAAAACCAGTATGGTGAGTCAGCAATGGATTTAAATTATCATATGCATATTTTTGTATTGTTCCAGTTACTTAACTTTTGAAGTCACCGTTTGATGTTTTATGGTCCACTTATTGCAAACGTTAATTGGTCTAAAAAGGGCGACAATTTGTCGCGGCCTACCGAAAGTTTGGTAATCAAATAATTTATACCAATTTCGATATATTAAAAATTCAAAGTTGACTCCGAGAAAAGTTGTAAAATTTCTCACCGGCGGCCATCTTAAATTTAACGACAATGGCGGGAATAATGACAGCGCCATTCGAACGTGCGCCAAACAACCGCTGCCGCTCAGTATCCGGGATATTTACAACGCAGAGAGACTGGCGCTACTCTGCTCGTGTAAGCTACACAAGGTGTGACCAATTCATCCCCTGGACCTTTTCCAAGTTCAAAATGGTCACGCGGAGGGCTGCCGAAATATCCCACCGGGTGCCCTCACTCCTAAACGCCCCCGAACTATATAAGATATGGAAAAAGCGAGCCCGGAGGCGAGAAGGAGCGGGAGCTAACGATAGATGTACAAGATGCAAGCCATCGCTGTGGGGAGGAGGGAGGGGCGCGCCAAGCGGACGTCTGGCGGCCAATTAAACAAAAAAGAGAAGTAAACAGGATAAAAGCAGCCTATTTTTACCCAATTGTGTACAAGGAATAAGCATAATGAAAATTACTACGGCCTAATGCACGCACGGAAATTTTACAGTTGAATAATACCGGATTTAAGG
This sequence comes from Cladopsammia gracilis, assembly GCA_022457155.1. NCBI lineage: Eukaryota > Metazoa > Cnidaria > Anthozoa > Scleractinia > Dendrophylliidae > Cladopsammia > Cladopsammia gracilis. The sequence goes on from JAJGOT010000339.1 coordinate 279,948, forward strand.
CATTTGTACTTGATTGCCCTAGTGAGCATTGTGGAGTAGGTGAAATTGTATGTGTCACGTGATAAAAACATCGTGATTGTTGGATTCTCGGGGTTTCTCTGCGAGTTTCTTCCGAACGCCATTTTAAAAATAATCAGTTCGCGGTATCTCATAAGTTATATGTAGACTGCTAAAAAAGTTTTATAAGTTTTATCTGTAGACCAAAACTAAAAAAAGTAAAAACAATTAATTAATTTTTTTCCCTTTTCATTTTTGGTCTACAGACTAAACAAATTCCTGAAACGTGATGTTTTTGGTGCGAGGATGGAGATGCGGGGAAAGAGGAGAAAAGTGAGTGGAAAGTCTGTAGGAGGCAGGAAAAATCAAAGGCTCCTTAGAGCCAACCCGTGAATTTGAAATGCTAGCGTAACGCAATATTGCGGTAAGTATTATGTTTTCACTCTGTCACGGTTCAATATTTTGTTTAAAATTAAACGTAAGGATTTTTGACAAACGCAAAAAATAGAAATACAGTACATCACTTTCATAATGTTCAGTCCGAAGAAGAAAGAAAAAACAAAAGAAAAAAAAAGATCAGTCCGAGCGAGATTCGAACCTGGGCCTTTCGGCGGAAGTTCGCGCTTTACACCACTCGACCACTGACTTGAGAGGTGATAAATTTTGTTACTTGAAGGTAGATAACCATCAAAACGAATGTCTCAGTTGAAAATTCCTTTTAGATCGATTTTAACGTTGCATTAATGACTCCAAATGCGAAACATCTTTAAGCTTATTGTTGTTTATATTCGTTTACACCAATTTAGTTATTGTTATCGCTGGATTCACGCTGTTCTTGTAACAAAAACGCATTCGTAACAAAGCATTACGTCACTAAGTTTACAGCTGATGGAAGGAGTGAGCGAGTGAGTGACTCATTTGCATATCTGTCGCCGTTACCGATAACCCGTTCATTACGCATGCGCGTATATTCACGGGTTAAAAAGGACGGAGAGTGGGATTTCCAAGGCTGTGGGGAGGGGGAAAACGGAATTTTTTTTTGTCAACGTTAAAGTAGTACAATACAATTACAATACAATACAACACAATTACAATTACAATTACAATAATATTACAATTACAATTACAATTACAATTACAATTACAATTACAATTACAATTACAATTACAATTACAATTACAATTACAATTACAATTACAATTACAATTACAATTACAATTACAATTACAATTACAATTACAATTACAATTACAATTACAATTACAATACAATACAATACAATACAATACGATACAATACAATACGATACAATACAATACAATACAATACAATACAACACAATACAAGTTTATTTAACACACTTAGCTATGTAGTTTACAGGTATTGCCACAAAAAAAAAAAAAACAATAGATGTAATGTACAGTTAAGAATCCCGGAACTAAGCTGAAAATATATGTTGTATCACTAGTCAGTTTATCAATGGTCAGTAATAGACCAATATAGACCAATATAGACCAATAAAGAGAGGTTTTCACCTGAGTGTCGTAAAACCAAAACCAAAGTCATCACTATGACCAATCACAACAGACACAGACAATCCAATAAACCAATCAGAACTCAAAGCAAAGACATGTCGCCGGCGCCAAGCGCGGGAAAACGCAAGCGAGAAAGTCACGATTGGTTTTGGTTTTACTTCTGATTGGTTGATAAACTGACTCGAGAATTTTTAGCCAATCACAAAGCGTAACAATGTAAAACCAAAGTAATCGCAAACTTACTTTCGACACTTAATTGAAAAACCGTTTTAAAATTATAGAATCAGTCCGATATAGAATCAGGTCAGCTATCAATATCAAATTTACTTAAAATTGCACGGAACGCTTTGTAGCTGGAAAAAGCTGCCGGCGTTTTGTTCGCAACGCTGTTTATAGTTATACTGCTTGATAGCACCATGATTGTTGTCCATATCTGGTAGTATTAAATCCCGGACAACTTTAAGATATTTTGCTGCAGCATTGTGGCGGATTACTGTTATTTAGCAGTTTATAAATTGTGCTAACAAATTTCATTATTCTTTCTTTTCAAGGTGGTTCTACACTCGTCTGGTTCTACACATCATTTTTGTCAGTCCATGGTTGGATCGACGGAGTAGTTTTGACCTTTAACATACAAAGCGTAGAGCTCTTTCGTTGAATTTCTCTGCCGAGGTCATTACCAGGTTTCAGCGTAGTAGTTGAAATGTGGGGCAATAAAGCAGGTATTATATATTCTTTCTAATTTCTAGAGGAATCAAATTTCCCATGCGCTTTAAGACTGTGAACAGTTCGGATACCTTTCTGCAAAGTTTTGCGACATGTTTATCGAAATTCAGTTTGTCGTCAATAGCAACCCCAAGCAGTTCAAACTCTGTGGTGCTAGGAATGGTTATATTCTATAACAAAATTCGGGCTTGGTCTGCGTATTTCCCGTTACGATGACTTGGTACTTGGAGTGATTTCTTTTCATTCCATTTCATAGTCAAGGTGTTTAATAATTTGCAATAGAAAAACCACAAACATGGGACGGAAGCTACTAGGGAAGGACGACTCCGCGTAGGAGGCCAGGCTACTATTCTTGGCTTTCACTTACGTCATATCAAAATTCAGAAGCATTAAAAAATAGATTTCGGATCCAAAATGTTTATGGAATTGTAAAGAGTTACAAAATACACATCTTGGCCAAATTTTGAAGCGCAAAAGCATTTCGTTCAAGAGTTATAGGCGAACGAGTATTAGATATTTTTTAGTAAGAAATGTATGGACCGGCCATCTTTGTGCCCTTGAGAGGGGCACAAAGATGGCGGCCAAAAATTCAAGTCTTAATTACACCAAAAATCACATCCAAAAATATTTTATTTGCTATAAGCTCAATTGACTCGGCTTATAAGCACTTATAATGCAAACAATAACTTTCAGCTGATTCAATTTTGTTTATTTTCGCGGCTTATTTGAAATAGCGTGACGCATTGCGTGACACATTTAAAACCTTTGTAAATCGGAAGCAAAACATCGTTAAAACCTGAAACTTTTTGTGAAAGATTATAACACTTGTATCCTCATACCATGTTAGAAACAGCTTTGTAGGACGTTTTCTTTAGATCTTTTAATTTTTATGACGTCATGTGAAAGCCAAGAATAGTTGACCACTGAATTCATCCGGTGCAAGATGGATATTAGATTAATTATATGAAACAAATTTAAAAATAGAACTGAAAAAAAAAAAGAAGAAAATCCGAGGGGGTGTCCGTCTCCAGCGCATCACTCTGTGGAAGGTGGTCCTGCTATGTTGCTCGACTGGGTAGCAATGTTGTTCGTCATCTCGATGTCTTGTTGTTCTCTCGCCGATGCAACCCTTGTTGCAGAGGAAGTTGAATTGCAGCATATCATTCTCTTCATCTTCTCTCTGAATCGTTGGTTTATCAGAGCGTATGCATAAGGATTGACAGCGAAGTTGAACGTGATCATTGTATGGACAATGGACATGACATAAGCACCAAGTTTGATGGAGCCAACGTATTCTTTTAAGACGAGGAGTGTTGCGTTTGTTCCATAAGATATTACAAAAATGGCACTGACGGTCACAACCATCAAGGTAACTCTCTTTCGCACCTTCAACACACCCTGTGTATATAAAAATATTAAGTATTTGTAGGTAAAATAGCGCACTTTAATTACCACGCCGCTCGGTTGCGTTTCGTTATAAGTGATAAATTCCCCGTGACCTCCGGGCATTTAAACTTTTGAAATTTGGTTCGTTCAAATTCCCTTCCCCAGGCCAAATTAACATCCGGTTCAAATGACCGATCCCAGCCTCTGGGCACTCGAGTACACAACCTCCTTTCCATGCGATTTGTGGATCGGATATCTCACTAAACCGGTTTTAAACCTTGGGGACCAACGCGTGTCTGTTTGTTGACATTAAGGTTACAGTGTACCTTCGGGGGTGTCTCCAGTATAACAGCTCTAGCGTCTTAAGATTACACTTAATATACCTAAACCCAGATATCAAATTAAAGCTTATAGAGCTGGCTATCTAAATATGGAAACTATTTGGTAATAAAATGAATTGTCGAATTTTTTACGACGTCTAAATTCGAACGTCCGAATCATCTTTCAAACGCTATAACTCAAAGCGATTATTATATTTTGCTTAATTGATTTGTTCTCGGGTTTCCGGACACGAAGCGCTAAAAAATCGTGTCGGCGATTTCCCATATTCAATTGCAGTGAAAAGTTACAGAATATTTTCGAAAAGGGGAGAAAAAAAATTGGAATGATCGCACGGAAATGGCTCTTGACCAAAAGGTTTTCGGAATTAAGAAATTCGCCGAAACGTGTTTGTTGAATATATGTTAGCCTAGCTTCTGTCCAAATTTAAGGAAAATCGAACAAATTCCCTTTGAGTTGTAGCTCTTTAAAGTGTCCCCAACAAGCGAAAAATTAACTTTGAGAAAACGGCGCTTAAAAAAACATATCGCTTAATAAACAAACTCCGCCCACAAAAGTTATACCGTCATTTCTCCGTCAATTTTCATTATTTTTCGATAATTTTTTTTTGGATGAAAGTTCATTCTGTAAACTTTATTTTAACGCCAAAAGAAAAAAATTCAATAAATTTTCGATCTGAAGGTACACTGTAACCTTAAATCTGACAGCTGACATGTTTAAAACGCAAGTGGCGCCGTTATGAGTGACAATAGGGAGCTTACGAATCGACGACTTTCGCACGACGACGCCGTTGGATTGCGTGACATGCCTACTGCGCATGATTTTGTGGGAAGTTGCCGGCGTCGAGCCAAAGTCGACGACGTTGTTTTGAGCAAATTGACGGCGTCGCCAAAACAGCAGAACGTGAGGTCAGTTTTCGAAGTTTTCTCTCGTTAATTCAGGGGATTCTGCCAGATAATTCAAGAATCACATCAGGGAGATGTTCTTGACATAAATTTTTCTGACTTTTTGTCTGTTTTCATTCAAGTAACGCCCCAAAATATCAAGTAGAAATATGGCAAGTGAAACAAGTGAAACGCCAAGTGAGATCAAGTGACACGAAAAGGTCAGGATGAGATTGCTGAACGAAAACTCGTTTACTGATGTTAACCACACCTTATTGAAGGATAAGACATTTGCTTTCGTTTAACGAATTTTCAAAGAAATTAAAAGGGGTGTATATTTTATAGTCGGGTCTATTGTTAAAAATTAATAGGAAAATATTTTACTGGAAGCCGGGACTGGAAGCAATACACGCTGCTAGATTTCAAAAAGTTAAGCTTGTAATTCGATGAGGTTTTTTATTCTTGTCCTGAATCGTCTTTTAGCCAGCCTGAAGCTATGCGAGCGAGCAGATTGATTTATAATATAGGGACATCAGTTACATGGGCTTGTAAATGCGTAAATGTCGGGCAATTTTCGTTTTCTAAGCTTTGTCTATTTTTGGTCGCTTCGGCTGTTAGGATAAGTCTGCCGTAGATATTTCGCATTTTAAACAATTCACTTGTCCAGCTGTCCAAGAGATCCAACACCGCCCAACGATTTGTGCGCGCCCACCAACGTCATCGTCTTCATTGGGAATCGTAAATTAAAATTTCAGCAGGACGACGACGCGGGACTATGACCTGACCCAACGGCGTCGTCGTGCAAAAGTCGTCGATTCGTAAGCTCCCTAATATTCCGCGAGCGCGGTCGAGACAGAAATATTAAATCAAATCCACTCCAGTGGAAAAGATACATTGATGACATTTTTTCACTGTAGAGTGTTGAGAAAAAGGCGATAGAAGATTTTATTGTCCTTGCAAACAAACATAATCTCAGACAAAGAAGTAAACCTTCTGAATACAACCGTTTTCAAAGGCGAGAGATTCGCCGCTCAAACTCCCGGTTTTCACTAAAAAATAAAAACCTCTGGCACCCAGGGTAAGGCTCATATATACTAGGCGATCAAATGCTCCTACCTCCGGGAAACAGATTAGCTTCTACACCCTATTGTGATCTTTGATACATGAACACGTTAACTGATTTAGATTTATCGGGACAATTCGACAATCACATCAGCAGCCAGTTAAAAACAGTGTAGAGCTTTTTATTCCTTTGTTCTTCATCCGGTTGGTTATAAGAGCCAATCAAAATCCTCTGTGTCGCATCATTCCGCCATGATTTCGATTAGAGAAACCGCCCAACACAAAACGGGAAATTTAGGCGATACATGCCCAAAATTTATCTGGTCGTGATCAGTTATCTACAATCAGCAATGGTTTTGATAATACATTTCGGTTGGTTTCTACATGATTTTGAAGTTTGGTATACAGTCAAAGAGAATAGAATGTGGTTTGGATTTTGTCTGTTGTCTCAAATTCACGTATGTGTAAAATAGACTGAAAATAAATCCCTCTCTCAGGGGCGTGCAGCGAAAACTGCGGATTTTCGGCAAAACTCATACCTGTTGTTGATGAGTGAGTATGTTATCATCATTACGCTTGAACCACAAGGTGTAGACGATCCTGGAGTATAACACAACCAGAAGGATGCACGAAAGGCAAATGTAGACATAAAACGCAATGGAACCAGCCTGCCTGGTCCACTTCTCAGTAATAAAGCAGGAGTTCCGCTTCTTGTCGAAATTTATACTCAGGAAAAACGGGAATTCGATAATCAGTCCGCCTATCCAAGAACAAGGAATAATCACCTACAAAATATGTGTAATTTCATGAAAGTGAGTAAAACATACTTCACGCGAATAAAACTCTGACGCTAAAACCTCAGTTAGTTGAAAGGCGTGTTAAAAAAGTCTAAACACTGGCTGACGTGAGAGTTAAAGTGTGATGTGTGTGTATGTGGGTGTGTATGTAAGAGAGGCTAAGAAAGTTGAAAGTGCTACAGTTTGCAATGCAGAGTTGTCCTAATAAACAAAATATTTCACATTTTGTCTAAGCTATTTCGCTGTTTCGTTTTGTGGTTGTTTTTACTAAAAACGTTGTCCCACTTCTATGTTTTGGCTGCTATCCTGTCAGGTGAGTCACACACTCGCTCGATCGTCTTGTCAAAGTTGGTATAGTCCTTGCTTCGTAAAAAGTAGTGTTGTACGACGACTGGTCTAATTTACAATTAACGACAAATTTACTGGACGTCATGTTAGAGAGTTTTTTGCCATATGTTTTTTTCCAAAGTAACATACCTTCAGCTTGCGCATGGTCAGTTTTCCTTTGTTTCCATGGGGATATAGAACGGCAAAGTATCGTGCAATGGCGATGGCAATCAGAGTAAAGACAGAAGCATGGGCTCCAATCCAAGCTAAGTTTTCCCCTGTTAGCAGTGCACACAATACTCTTCCAGTCACTCCCTCTGGGTGGCTAGTGCTGACATTGTGGCTCAAAATAATCAGCGGTATCATAAATGTTGAGTAAATGATGTCCGCTACTGCTAGGTTCACAAGTAGATAATTTATGGGAATTCTGCGGATAAATCATTATATTAAAACTTCAAAAAAAAGCCGTATTATATATGAGAAAATTCGATTCATTTTATAACATATCTGACGTACTAGCAAAGCAAAACGATTATCTTTGTAAATGATCATTTTTTCTAATTGCCATTTTGCGCACGTATTTTAAATTCGACCAGACAAGCTCGCCTGTCTGTAAATGGTATTCATCGTGAAAGTTGCTTGTTAAGTTTAATTTCTTGAGAAGTAAAATGAAAAGTATTATAATTACTCTGTTCTCTGTTTTTCAGTATCACCCTAAAACAGTAAAATGAAATTAGTTTTATCGCACCCCAATCTGATGCACAGTACTTTAGTCGATTTAATCCTTCTCTGCTTTCTCCGTTGCCTCTTATCTCGCATGGTTTCACCCAAGTTCAGGGGTACCCACTTGAGTGTCTTAATGGGGTTCACCATTAGCCGTAACTAAAATTTAGTCGTAAGGCGTAAAAATGGAAAATTTTAACCGTAAGGTGAAAAAATGTAAACCATAAAAAAGTTTTCTAGCCACCAGTTGTCATTTGCTATCTGTTATGTTGTTATGTGAGTTTGTGTCTTGCCCAGAATGGTCCGCAGACCTTTAATGTGTTTTACAACAATGGGAATTAATTTTTAACTTTTTAAAATAATAGAAGTTATTATTAACTTTTTAAAACTGTGGAAAGTAATTTTTAATATTTCTATTCACCGTAACGGGAAGTAACTAACCGTTAGCCGTAAAAAGAGCCAAAATTCTAACCGAATAACCGTAAAGGCCACCTCCCCATTGAGACCCTTCCATTCATATACATTTCCAGGGAAACAACACGATGAAGTCGAGAAAGCATTGCTCGAATTACCGACCGTCAGCGCACCTCCACAATCCTGAGTCGGTACAAACTATTCGGCTACTCAGAAACTTAGCTAACTAGAATCACTAACCCTACTATATGTACCTCATATCTCGATTTCTCAGCACGACAGCACAAACACAACAGTTTCCTACAATGCACGCTATAATGAATATTGACATCACTGTTGTTATGGCAATATCAGCTGACATAGACATAACTGCCGGAGGGGAGCTAGTGATATTTCTCCTTATCTAAATGGAAAAGAAACAATTTAAAGAATTAACGTATGGCATGAAGTTTTGCGGGTCAGTATTTTTTTTCCTTAATAAAAACAATTAGTTCCCGTAAAATGTTTTTTTTTTTTGCAAAGTTTGCTTCCACAACCATTTACATGTACTTCAATGAAGGCATAATTGAAGATAACTGACAAAAATAACGTGTCAACAGATCGGGCAAGAGAGCAATCCACACCCAACACATCCACTTTTCAACAAGCTGGGCGAGAAACGACACCAAGCATTATTGGGAGTGAGGGGTTAATTAGAAACTGTGGTGCTGCGTTGGTGGGAAAGTTGGCATCAGCTGAGTTGAAAACGTAAATTGTCAACCGAAGTGATTCAAAAGCAGATGATTGAAACGTTAGTCCTTCCGTCGAGCGATTCAAGGAATCGTGGGTTGTGTGCATGAAGTTAGTTTATATATGGAACAAAGAAGCTATTGACATGGTGGAAGCAGATAACGTTATCTTTTCACGCTATCGCAGAGCCCAAATGGAACATCAGGCTCAATAATACACATTGTATAAAATATTTCAAGCTAATGGATTGTAGAAAACTTAGTGTAGACTAAATAAAACATCTTTATGACAAAAAGGGTTATTGCTTTTGACAAACGCAACCAATCCTATGAAGATCATTTTAACAAAAAAACTTCTATCTAGCATTAAAAAAATGTATTGTTTAAAAACGAACAACATATGGAAACTTATCAAGGCCATTAGTCTTGGAAAATGAGAAGCATGAAATTAATATTCTCATCGTCATTCCTGAATGACTCGTCTGTCAAAAAACAATGTTTTTAGTGACAATTCAGAACGTTTCGTTTTGACCAATCTGACATAACACTGCTTAAAAAAAGGTCCGAAATAGCAAGAAACTCGAGCCGCCCGTGTATATACAGGTAGTATATATAAATTATAATAAAGCTCCATCTTGTACCCTGTGTGCTAAAGATAAGACACATTCGGTCTCAAGTCACTGTTCAACGTCAACACAGTTAATACTAGTTAATCTCGTCTCAGTTTATGCTTGCTTTTGAAGCTGGAAAACTTTCATCGTCTAAGTTTCGCTTAGCTCAAACCTGCCTTCCTGAAAAAATTCGGTTCTGTCCTGTTCTTCCGGTACACAAGGACAAAAAATGACCAAACAATAGACTACACGGACATAATACCCTATAAACAAAAGAACGAGATCCCTTGTGAACCGGTACACGAGGACAGAACCCCAAATTCCCTCGGTGTGGAAGAAGATGGGCTGATGTTATAATTTTGCGTGCCTCCGTTTTTGTCGGCACCTTTTCATTTTCTTTGTTAATTTTTCAACGTATTTAAAATGCCGTCGCGCAAACATCCTTTATTATTAAACCACAAATGAATATTGCATGATATCACTGGTTGCCTTTCATTTGCCAGATCTCAAATAAAATGAGATTTCTTGTCAAGTTTGGTGCAGATCATGACACTCCAATTTGAATGACAAGGGCCCTGTTCGAGCTGAATAAATTAACATTTAATACCTAAAGGTGATGTTACACGGGACGATTCCCAACGACGATTTTTAGCGCAACATGGGTGCGCGGACGATTTTCTACGCAATTTTTGCGTTGCGAAGTTTTGAATCAGTTTCAAAAACTTGCAACGCAAAAACACGAATTTTACTCAAGCTAGTTGTTCCGTGAAACTTACCTGTCGTTGTAAATCGTTCCGAGTAACATTACCTTAAGACAAGCATCATATTTTTGTTTTTAAAATTCTTCAGTAATAGAAAAAAGCGAAATCAAGAAGTTAGAAAGTTTAAAATTCTAGGGTAAATGGGTCAAGTAATTTTGATCGAAGACAACCTTATCTCCATAATATTCATCACATTCTTCTTGGAGCTTGTTTTTGGCATTAAACAGTTCAAATGGGTGTTTCTTACCTAAAACCTATTCTTTTATTTAATTTTTAAAACACGTGTGTAAAATTACAGAGCGTAGAGATTCCCGGCGCGACTATATGAAAGAAATTCAGTGGAAATTTGCAATTTTCCACGAGCCTCCAAAAGGCATCCCGCCTGCCCGCCTGCCTCATGAAAACAGCTGGATTTTTCCTGCCTCAGAGTAGGAAGCGTTCTCCATTGCATTGTCGAACGCAATCAACATAATAATAGCTAAACAACTTAAAGTTTCACTAAATGCAACTGTAATCCACTTCCATCCATGTAATCCTGCACTTTATCCCCAAACTACTGTTCTGTTTTGCTCTAATTAAGTATGCGAGTTGGCGAGTGCCGAGTGTATGAGAGTTGAGGCCAAACGAGAGCGGAAGTTTGAACTCTCGTCAGCTCTTGTTCCTGTTTGTCCCAGGCTTTAGAATTACAAGAATTATTTAAAAATAGTTACAAGCTATTCAGCTTAGTAGGTACCTGAGAGATATACGGTGATAGTCCGTCCGTCAGGTCCGTGAGGTTTCCCCAAAAATAGACAGGGCTGATATTACCATCTCGCAGGTGATATATATATATATATATATATATATATATATATATATATATATTTTTCAAGTTTAATTTAGCCGTTGGACATATTCAAGTGCTAACAGGTATTTTATTATAATATTTTTGTATCAGTTCCAGCTACTTGACTTTTGTAGTCACCGTTTGATGTTTTATGGTCCACTTATTGCAAACTTTAATTGGCCTGCTCGGGTAGCCAATCAACTCAAAGTTTACTTCATTTTGCTCTCTCGCGTTGCCAGCCGTATAACCAACTATTAGGCATGGGCCTTCATTTATTTCAGTTACCCAAAAGAGAGGGGGTGGTCTATGTTCTAAGGCTTTTGTCACTGATAACATGAAATTTTGAGAGACTAATAAGTATGCACATTTATTCATTTTTAAAAACGTGAATTAGGCATGCAACTGAATTAGTTCACGTGATCCGTCAGGGGTAAATTGAACGAAATAAAAACAAAACAAAACGGGAACACTTTTTATTTTGTATTTCCAAGTAGATTCATTGTTTTATTTAAACTCTGTTAGAATTTGTTTCTGTACCTAGAGAAGTTAAAATATAATTGAAAAATAATTGCCCTTTTGACTTTCCTTGTACCAGTAGAGTTTGTACAATTTTGGCGATTTAGGCCAAAGTTTTCATGGTATTTTGTGGACTTTTAGCCATACCGAGTCACTCGACATAGTTTGCAACATTCCTTCATGCCAGCTATCAAAATAAAACTGGTGAGAATAAACTGACGAATTTTTGATTTAAACTGCATGATAACTGGCAACTTTGTCGATGAAGCGAAGTAATGGAAAAAGAAAAGATGTCATGTTTCATCTCTTCTATTTAAACCTAAAGGTTCAAGGATCTGACCTCTCTCAATAAGATATGCTTCTCATGCTTGCTTTTCGTACACCGTCACGATTAGTTTTAACGAGTTCAAGAGTCAGTCTCAGATCATTTTCCTTCTAACGACCATGCCACTTCTTATATGCAACTAATTCCTCTTGAACTCGTTAAAACTAATCGCAACGGTGTACGAAAAGCAAGAGAACATATCTTATTGAGAGAGGTCAGACCCTTGAATCTTTAGGGCCAAGAAGAGATGAAACCGGCATGACATCTTTTCTTTTTACATTGCTTATATTTACTGGATATTGGATATTTTACAAATATAGCCGTTTCCGTACCGTTTAACAGCCTTGCTTTTTTTATCAAATCGTTTAATTGTTTTATAGCTGATTAGATCCTTTACTACAGGAAAGTCAAAAGAGGACGGGGAGTGGGATTCCCATGGATGTGGGGAACGGGAGAAATGGTTTTTTTTTCAACGTTAACGCAGTATACAATACAATACTAACAATACAAGTTCATTTAACCTGAACAAATACACATAGCTATGAGCCACCTTAAGTTTACAGGTATTGCCACAACAAAATAAAAAAACAGTTAATATATAATAATGTAAGTTACTTAAAGTAATGAATGACATTCTCTTGAACATGAACAATCAACGTGTTACTTTGCTAATTCTACTCGACTTGAGTGCTGCCTTTGATACAGTTAATCATGATATCATGCTACGTCGACTTGAGTACTCATTTGGTATACAGGGAAAGGCTCTCTCTTGGCCGTTTGCATCCTATTTGTCTGGAAGAACGCAGCGAATAATAATTAACGAGTCACTTGCGCGTGCCTCAAGGTTCCTGTCTTGGTCCGCTATTGTTCACGTTGTACACTAGTGAGCTTTTTGAGATAATTAAATATCATTTGCCAATGATTCACTGTTACGCTGATGATTCACAGGTCTACATCTCGTTCAGTCCGAACGATAGATCTGAACAACTTGCTGTGGTGAGGAATATGGAAGACTGCATCAGAGACATTCGTTTTTGGATGTTGAATAATGATCTTAAATTTAACGATGACAAGACTGAATTCCTTATCATTGGTACATCACAACAGCTGAAAAAGCTGGATAATATCAGTATACGTGTGGGTGATTCAGATATCCATCCTGTGCCACTCGCGAGAAATCTTGGTTGTTGGTTTGATTCTAGGTTGTCTATGGCGTCACATATCACAAAAATCTGTGCCTCTTCATTTTACTATATTTATAATATTCGTCGGATTAGAAAATATCTTTCACGGCATTTAACTGAGACACTTGTTCATGCTTTTATAACAAGTCGCCTAGACTATTGCAATGGACTTTTATATGGACTACCAGACTACTTGCTAAATAAACTGCAACGAGTACAGAATGCTTGCGCCAGACTGATTTTTAGAGAACAGAAATTTTGTCATGTAACGCCTCTTATTTATGAATTACATTGGTTAACGGTTAGATACAGAATTGAGTTTAAAATACTGTTAATTACTTTTAAGATTCTTAATTTTTTAGCGCCTACTTATTTATCGTCTCTTATTTCCCTTAGGCTCCCATCTAAATATAATCTAAGGAATTCAAGTGATAAACTTTTACTTAGTTACCCGCGTTTTAAATCAAAAGCTACACTAGGTGACCGTTCTTTTACCTCTGCTGCACCGAAACTGTGGAATGCTCTACCATTTGACATAAGAAGCGCCAGCACAGTTAGTATTTTTAAATCCAAGCTAAAAACTCACCTTTTCCGTCGTGCATTTTTATCATAATGTTTTTATTATTGTGAGTTAACTTTTAATTGTAATTTTAGCTTTTAAATTATTGTAAGTTTATTTTTTATTGTTATTTTAGCTTTTTAAACCATTGTAAGTTTACTCTTAATTGAAATTTTAGCTTTTTAGCCTTTTCCGTTTTTAATCTTGTTATGCGCATTTCAACATTTTATGGAATTTGCGCACTATAAATGTTATTATTATTATTATTATTATTATTTTATTATTATTATTTATGAATGGTCAGTAAAAGACTAAGAATGCCGTAAAACCAAAACCAAAGTAATCCCTCTGGCCAATCACAACAGACACAGACGATCAAATGAACCAATCAGAACTCGAAGCAAATACTTGTAGCCGGCGCCAAGCGCGGGAAAAACTGACGCAGACAACCCCATGAACCAATCAGAACTCGAAGCAAATACATGTAGCCGGCGCCAAGCGCGGGAAAACGCAAGCGTGTGAGTCACGATTGGTTTTGGTTTTACTTCTGATTGGTTGAGAAATTAGCACGAGATTTTTTAGCCAATCACAAAGCGTAGCAATGCAAAACCAAAGCAATCGCGAACTTACTTTCGACACTTAATTGAAAACCGTTCTAAAATTAGAATCAGTCCGATATAAAAACAGGTCAGCTATCAAATTTGCTTAAAATTGCATGGAAGAACACTTTGCAGCTGGAAGCTGCCCGCGCTTTGTTCGCAAGGCTGTTCTATAGTTTACTGCTTGATAGCACCATGATTGTAGTCCATATCTGGTAGTATTGAACGTGGGACACCAAGATATTTTGCTGCAGCATTGTTGCGCATTACTCTTATTTAGCAGTTTACAAATTGTGCTAACAAATTTCATTGCTCTATGTTCTTTCAAGGTGATTCTACACTCGTCTAGTTCTACACATCATTTTTGTCAGTCCATGCCTTGTATCGATGGAGTAATTTTGTCCTTTAACATACAAAGCGTAGAGCTCTTTCGTTTAATTTCTCTACAAGGTCTTAGTGCAGAATTACCAGGTTTCAGCGTAGTAGTTGAAATGTGGGGCAACAAAGCAGGTATTATATATTCTTTCTAATTTCGAGGCCGGGAATAAAATTTCTTATCCGTTTTAAGACTGTGAACTGTTCGGATACCTTTCTACAAAGTTTTTCGCCTGTTCCAGGCGTTCAGATAGTGGGGAAAGCGCAAATAGTTGGGGAAGGCGCGAAGAAAAGCGAGCGAATAAATGAGGGCATTTTTTCTCGCTTTTCTTCGCACCTTCCCTAACTATTCGCGCTTTCCCCACTATCTGAACGCCTGGAACAGGATACAAAGTTTTGCGACATGTTTCTCGAAATTCAGTTTGTCGTCAATAGCAACCCCAAGCAATTCAAACTAGGAATGGCTATATTCTCGTAATAGAATTCGGGCTTGGACTGCGTATTTCCCGTTACTATGACTTGGTACTTGGAGTGATTTCTTTTCATTCCATTTAGACGGAAGCTACAAGGGAAGGACGACTCCACGTATAGCAGGCCAGGCTACTATAGTCGACAACTGAATTCATCCGGTGCTAGATGGACATTAAATTAATTATATAACACAAACTTTAAAATACAACTGAAAAAAAAATGAAAATCCGAGGGGGTGTTCGTCTCCAGCGCATCACTCTGTGGAAGGTGGTCCTGCTATGTTGCTCGACTGGGTGCCAATGTTGTTCGTCATCTCGATGTCTTGTTGTTCTGTCGCCGGTGCAACCATTGTTGCAGAGGAAGTTGAATTGCAGCATATCATTCTCTTCATCTTCTCTCTAAATCGTTGGTTTATCAGAGCGTATGCATAAGGATTGATAGCGAAATGGAACATGATCATTGTGTGGGCAATGGGAATGACATAAGCACCAAGTTTGATTGAGTCAACGTGTTGTTCTAAGATGTGGAGTGTTGGGTATGTTCCATAAGATATTACAAAAATGGCACTGACGGTCACAACCATCAAGGTAACTCTCTTTCGCATCTTCAACACACCCTGTGTACATAAACATTTTACAGTAAATATTAAGCATTTGTAAGTAATATAGCGCACTTTAATTACCACGACGGGTTCGGTTGCGTTTCGCAATAAGTGATAAATGCCCCGGCAACCTCCAGGCATTTGCACTTTTGAAATTTGGTTCGTTCAAATTCACTTCCTCCAGGCCAAATTAACATCCGGTTCAAATGACCCATCCCAGGCTCATACTAGGCGATCAAATGCCCCTACCTCCGGGAAACAGATTAGCTTCTACACCCTATTGTGATCTTTGATACATGAACACGTTAACTGAATTAGATTTATCGGGACAATTCGACAATCACATCAACAGCCAGTTAAAAACAGTGTAGAGCTGTTTATTCCTTTGTTCTTCATCCGGTTGGTTATAAGAGCCAATCAAAATTCTCTGTGTCGCATAGGCGATACATGCTCAAAATTGATCTGGTCGTGATCAGTTATCTACAATCAGCGATGGTTTTGATAATACATTTCGGTTGGTTTCTACATGATTTTGAAGTTTGGTATACAGTCAAAGAGAATAGAATGTGGTTTGGAATTTGTCTGTTGTCTCAAATTCACGTATGTGGAAAATAGACTGAAAATAAATCCCTCCCTCTCCGCTCCCGACAGCCAGGGGCGTGCAGCCAAAACTGCGGATTTTCGGCAAAACTCATACCTGTTGTTGATGAGTGAGTATGTTATCATCATTACGCTTGAACCACAACGTGTAGACGATCCTGGAGTATAACACAACCAGAAGGATGCACGAAAGGTATAAGTAGACATAAAGCGCAATGGAACCAGCCTGCCTGGTCCACTTCTCAGTAATAAAGCAGGAGTTCCGCTTCTTGTCGAAATTTATATTCAGGAAAAACGGGAATTCGAGAATCAGTCCGATTATCCAACAACCAGGAATAATCACCTACAAAATATGTGTAATTTCATGAAAGTGAGTAAAACATACTTCACGCGAATAAACCTCTGACACTAAAACCTCAGTTAGTTGAAAGACGTGTTAAAAAAGCCTAAACACTGACTGACGTGAGAGTTAAAGTGTGATGTGTGTGTATCATGTGGGTGTGTATGTAAGAGAGACTAAGAAAGTTGAAAGTGCTACAGTTTGCAATGCAGAGTTGTACTAATAAACAAAATATTTCACATTTTGTCTAAGCTATTTCGCTGTTTCGTTTTGTGGTTGTTTTTGCTAAAAACGTTGTCACACTTCTAGGTTTTGGCTGCTATGCTGTTAGGTGAGTCACACACTAGTTGCGTTCGATCGTCTTGTCAAAGTTGGTATAGTCCTTGCTTCGCGATCGTAAAAAGTAGGGTTGTACGATGACTGGTCTAATTTACAATTAACGACAAATTTATTGGGCGTCGTGTTAGAGAGTTATTTGCCATGTTTTTTACCAAAGTAACATACCTTCAGCTTGCGCATGGTCAGTTTTCCTTTGTTTCCACAGGGATATAGAACGGCAAAGTATCGTTCAATGGCGATGGCAATCAGAGTAGAGACAGAAGCATAGGCTCCAATCCCAGCTAACTTTCCCTTTGTTAGCAGCATACACAATACTTTTCCAGTCACCCCGTCTGGGTGGCTAACATAGTGTCTCAAAACAATCGGCGGTATCATAAATGTTGAGTGAATGATGTCCGCTACTGCTAGGTTCACAAGTAGATAATTTATGGAAATTCTGCGGATAAATCATTATATTAAAACTTCAAAAAAAACGCCGTATTATATATGAGAAAATTCGATTCATTTTATAACATATCTGACGTACTAGCAAAGCAAAACGATTATCTTTGTAAATGATCATTTTTTCTAATTGCCATTTTGCGCACGTATTTTAAATTCGACGACACAAGCTCGCCTGTCTGTAAATGGTATTCATCGAGAAAGTTGCTTGTTAAGTTTAATTTCTTGAGAAGTAAAATGAAAAGTATTATAATTACTCTGTTCTCTGTTTTTCAATATCATCCTAAAATGAAATAAGTTTTATCGCACCCCAATCTGATGCACAGTACTTTAGTCGATTTAATCCTTCTCTGCTGTCTCTTATCTCGCAAGGTTTATTACACCCTAGTTCAGGGATACCCATTTGAGAGTCTTAATGGGGTTAACCGTTAGCCGTAAAAAGGCTCTAAAATTTAGTCGTAAGGCGTAAAAATGGAAAATTTTAACCGTAAGGTGAAAAAATGTTAACCATAAAAGAATTTTCTAGCCACGAGTTGTCATTTGCTATCTCTTGTTAAGACTGTTATGTTGTTATGTGAGTTTGTGCCTTGCCCAGAATGGTCCGCAGACCTTTAATGTGTTTTACAACAATGGGAATTAATTTTTAACTTTTTAAAATAGTAGAAGTTATTGTAAACCTTTTAAAACAATGGAAGGGTAATTTTTAAGATTTCTGTTCACCGTAACGGGAAGTAATTAATCGTTAGCCGTAAAAAGAGCTAAAATTTTAACCGTTAACCGTAAAAGCCACCACCACATCGAGACCCTTCCATTTATATATATTTTCTAGGAGAACAACACGATGACATGGAGAAAGCAGGGCTCGGACTACCAACCTTCAGGCGCTCCTCCACAATCCTGAGTCGGTACAAAATATTCGGCTACTTAGAAACTTAGCTAACTAGAAACACTAACCCTACTATATGTACCTCATATCTCGATTTCTCAGCACGACAGCACAAACACAACAGTTTCCTACAATGCACGCTATAATGAATATTGACATCACTGTTGTTATGGCAATATCAGCTGACATAGACATAACTGCCGGAGGGGAGCTAGTGATATTTCTCCTTATCTAAATGAAAAAGAAACAATTTAAAGAATTAACCGGCGTATGGCATGAAGTCATTCAAGATTGCGATTCTTTTATTAATGGCACAATTAGTTCCCGTAACTTTTTTTTGCAAAGTTTGCTTCCTCAACCATTCACTTCAAAAAAGACATGACTGAAGATAACTGACAAAAATAACGTGTCAACAGATCGGGCAAGAGAGCAATCCACACCCAACACATCCACTTTATCAACAAGCTGGGCGAGAAACGACAACAAGCATTATTGGGAGTGAGGGGTTAATTAGAAACTGTGATGCTGCGTCGATGGGAAAGTGCCATCAGCGGAGTTGAAAAGGTATTGTTCACCGAAGTGATTCAAAAGTTGATGATTGAAACGTTAGCCCTTCCGCCGAGCGATTAAAGGAATCGTGGGTTATATATCGACGAAAGGTGCTGCATGATTAGCATGGTGGTAGCAGATAACGTTATATTTTCCCAAATAGAACATTAGGCTCAATAATACACCGACATTGTATAAAATATTTCAAGCTAATGGATTGAAGCAAACTAACCGCGCGCAACCAATCCTATGAAGATCATTTTAACAAAAAAACTTCTATCCAGTATTAAAAACATGTATTGCTTAAAAACGAACAAAATATGGAAACTTATCAAGGCCATTAGTCTAGGAAAATGAGAAGCGTGTAATTAATATTCACATCGTCATTCCTGGATGTATCGTAACACTGCATAACACTGCCCTAAAAAAGGTCCGAAATAGCAAGGAACTTAGAGCCGCCCGTGTATATACAACAGTATATATAATTATGAATAATAGACAGAACCAGCAGGACTCACAACGGCATCAGTTCATAATAAAGCTTCATCTTGTACCCTGTATGCTATAAAGACAGGACACATTCGGTCTTAACTCACTGTTCAACGTCAACACAGTTACTAGTTATATCGTCTTTTACGTGTCTAAATGCCCGGCAGCCGGGCAAGGTCTCAAATAGACTAAATGCCCGGCAGTCAGAAATTTTCACAAAATTTTCACTGAAAGGCTCTTTCAAACCTTTTGAGAGTATTCGATGTTCGTTTAGAAATGTCAAGCGCTTCCAAAAATTATTTTGCTTTTCCAGTTGACGAAATATCCAAGCTTGGGCATACTATAAGATCGCTATGTTCACGACATTAAAAACATTTCTGCAGACTGCCGGGCACGGTCTGAAATAGACTAAATGCCCGGCAGTCAGAAATTGTCATAGAATTTTCACTGAAAGGCTCTTTCAAACCTTTTGAGAGTATTCGACGTTCGTTTAGAAATGTCAAGCGCTTCCAAAAATTATTTTGCTTTTCTAGTTGACGAAATATTCAAGCTTCGGCATACTGTAAGATCGCTAGCTTCATGACATTTTAAAATGTCTGTAGACTGCCGGGCACGGCCTCAAATAGACTAAATGCCCGGCAGTCAGAAATTTTCACAGAATATTTCGTCAATTGGAAAATCAAAATAATTTTGGGAATCGCTTGACATTTCCAAACGAACATCGAATACTCTCAAAAGGTTTGAAAGAGCCTTTCAGTGAAAATTCTATGAACATTTCTCACTGCCGGGCATTTAGTCTATTTCAGACCGTGCCCGGCAGTCTGCAGAAATGTTCTCAGTGTCGTGAACATAGTGATCTTATAGTATGCCCAAGCTTGGCTATTTCATCAACTGGATGATCAAAATAATTTTGGGAATCGCTTGACATTTCTAAACGAACTTTGAATAGTCTTAAAAGGTTTGAGTGAGACGTTAAGTCGAAATTCTGTGAAAATTTCTGACTGCGAGTCTCAGCAGAAATTTTCTAAGTGTCGAGAACATAGCGATCTTATAGTATGCCCAAGCTTGGATATTTCGTCAACTGGAAAAGCAAAATAATTTTTGGAAGCGCTTGACATTTCTAAACGAACATCGAATACTCTCAAAAGGTTTGAAATAGCCTTTCAATGAAAATTTTGTGAAAATTTCTGACTACCGGGCATTTAGTCTATTTGAGACCGTGCCCGGCTGCCGGGCATTTAGACACGGCGCGTCTTTTATGCTTGCTTTTGTAGCTGGAAAACTTTTATAGTTTTTTTCGCCCTGCCTAAACCTCCCTACACCCACAAAATTCCCTCGGTGTGGAAAAAGATGAGCTGATATTATAATATTGCGTGCCTCTGTTTTTGTCGGCACCTTTTCATTTTCTTTGTTAATTTTACAACGTATTTAAAAACCCATCGCGCAAACATCCTTTATTATAACATCACAAATGAATATTGATATCACTGATTAACTTTCATTTCCCAGATCTAAAATAAAATATGTTTTCTTGTCAAGTTTTGGTGCAGATCATGATTCTCCAATTTGAATGACAAAGTCCCTGTTCGAGCTGAATAAGTTAAAATTTTATACCAAATACAAACATCATATTTTTGTTTTTAAAATTCTTCAGTAATAGAAAAAAGCGAAATCAAGAAGTTAGAAAGTTTAAAATTCTGGAGTAAATGGGTCAAGTAATTTTGATCGAAGACAACCTTATCTCCATAATGTTCATCACATTCTTCTTGAATCACCCAATAATTATAGCTTGTTTTTGGCATTAAACAGTTCAAATGGGTGTTTCTTTCTGTGTTTATGACTTAGAATGGTGCAATCTAACAATAAAGAACGTCTGTATTTCGCATGTTTTCAGACAGCGACCAAACGGGTGCTAGTTTATGAATTTTCATGAACCTCCAAATCAAAACATATCAAAATTAACATGCGTTTTAGACTTTTGAAGGAACACTTATTGTAGGAATATTAATATTTTATTGTTGCGTTTGGTGGGTTTTGAGCAGCTATCTCGTGAATTATGCGATTCTGGCCACGCGCAAAATTAGGCGTCTAGCCGTTTGGATTGTTGTAAGCTCCAAAAAAATATTTTTAACCCATTTCCAAAAACTATAGTCATTTCATTTACTCAGTTTGACCCAATATAGTTTACTGGGCATAGTATGAGGACTGCTTTTAAAGAGGCAATCTAAAACCTATTCTTTTATTTAATTTTTAAAACAGTGTGTAAAATTACCGAGCGTAGAGATTCCCGGCGCGACTATATGGAAGAAATTTGCCATTTTCCACGACCCTCCAAAAGGCAACCCGCCTTTTCAGACAGCGATCAAACGGGTGCTAGTTTATTAATTTTCATGAACCTCCAATTCAAAAAAACTTCAAAATTAAGTGGAACACTTAACCTACATGTAGCAATAATAATAGAAATAATAATAATTTCCTGTTGCATTTCGTGGTTCTTAGGAAGCGATCTCATGAATTTATGCGATTCTAGCCATGCCCGCGCAAATTTAGGCGTCCAGCCGTTTGGACTGTTGTGGGCTCCAAAAAAATATGTTTAACCCATTTCCAAAAAGGAAAGTCGTTTCATTTACTTATGACCCAATATAGTTTACTGGGAAAAGTATAAACCTATTCTTTAATTTAACTTTTCAAAACAGTGTTTAAAATTACTGAGCGTAGATATTCCCGGCGCGGCTATATAAAAGAAATTTGCAATTTTCCACGAGCCTCCAACAGGCAGCCCGCTGCCCGCCCGCCTGCCTCATGAAAACAGCTGGATTTTTCCTGCCTCAGAGTACGAAGCGTTCTCCATTGCATTGTCGAACGCAATCAACATAATAATAGCTAAACAACTTAAAGTTTCACTAAAATGCAACTGTAATCCACTTCCATCCTTGTAATCCTGCACTTTATCCCAAAACTACTGTTCTGTGCTTGCTCTAATTAAGTATGCAAGTTGGCGAGAGTGTATGAGAGTTTGAGGCCAAACAAGAGCGTAAGTTTGAACTCTCGTCAGCTCTTGTTCCTGTTTGTCCCGGGCTTTAGAATTACAAGAATTATTTTAAAATAGTTACAAGCTTTTACAGCTTAGTAGGTACCTGAGAGATATACGGTGATAGTCCGTCCGTCAGGTCCGTGAGGTTTCCCCAAAACTAAAATGGCTAATAACTAGCACAAGTGATAATTATGAATATAAAGCGGACAGGACTGTTATTACCATCTCGCAGGTGATATCAGTTTAATTAAGCCGTTAGACATATTAAGTGTTAACAGGTATTTTATTATATTTTTAAATATTTTTGTATTGTTCCAGCTACTTAACTTTTGTAGTCACCGTTTGATGTTTTATGGTCCACTTATTGCAAACTTTAGTTGGCCTGCTCGGGTAGCCAATCAACTCAAATTAAAGTTTACTTCATTTTGCTCTCTCGCGTTGCCAGCCGTATAACCAACTATTAGGCATGGGCCTTCATTTATTTCAGTTACCCAAAAGAGAGGGGGTGGTCTATGTTCTAAGGCTTTTGTCATTGATAACATGAAATTTTGAGAGACTAATAAGTATTTATTCATTTTTAAAAACGTGAATTAGGCATGCAACTGAATTAGTTCACGTGATCCGTCAGGGGTAAATTGAGCGAAATAAAAACAAAACAAAACGGGAACACTTTTTATTTTGTATTTCCAAGTAGATTCATTGTTTTATTTCAACTCTGTTAGAATTTGTTTCTGTACCTAGTAAAGTTAAAATATAATTGAAAAGAAAGTTGCCCTTTTGAATTTCCTTGTACCAGTAGAGTTTGTACAATTTTGGCGATTTAGGCCAAAGTTTTCATGGTATTTTGTGAACTTTTAGCCATACCGAGTCACTTGACATAGTTTGCAACATTCCTGCATGCCAGCTATCAAAATAAAACTGTTGAGAATAAACTGACGAATTTTCGATTTAAATTGCATGATAACTGGCAACTTTGTCGACGAAGCGAAGTAATTAACTTAATTACTTCGCTTCGCTTACTTAGAAGGCCTTCATACCAAGCAAAATCTTTGGAATTCGATTGATTTGATGCCTTTGTTCCGAACCGTAGAACTGTAGATTTACCTACAACAGAATGTTATAGACCTGAGTGATTATACGACAAGAGCATTTTGTTAAAAAAAAAATTGGCAAATGCCGCATGGCAGGGACAAAAAAGGTATGAAAATGCCTCGGCGTACAGCAAAAAAAGAAGAAGAAACAACAACTGTAAAATAACGTTTAAAGTGACCTTTCGGACAATTTTCAGTCCGTTATAAGGCGAGTATGTTGAACATGCAGTTGTAAAATTTCTCACCGCCGGCCATCTTAAATTTTTAAAACAACAATGGCGGGAATAATCACAGCGCCATTCGAACGCGCGCTAAACAACCGCTGCCGCTCAGTATCCGGGATATTTACTACGCAGAGAGACTGGCGCTACTCTGTTCGTGTAAGCTACACAAGGTGTGACTAATTCATCCCCTGGGCCTTTTACAAGTTCAAAATGGTGACGCGGAAGGCTGCCGAAATATCCCACCGGGTGCCCTCACTCCTAGACGCCCCCAAGCTATATAAGATATAGGAAAAAGGAGTCCGAAGGCGAGAAGGAGCGGGAGCTAAAGATAGATATACAAGATGCAAGCCATCGCTGTTGGGAGGAGGGAGGGGCGCGCCAAGCGGACGTCTGGCGGCCAATTAAACAAAAAAAGAGGAGTAAACAGGATAAAAGCAGCCTATTTATACCAAAATGTGTACCAAGGAATAAGCATAATGAAAATTACCACGGGCTAATGCACGCACGGGAATTTTACACTCAGTTGAATAATACCGGATTTGAGGCATTTGTACTTGATGGCCCTAGTGAGAACAGTGGAGTAGGCGATATTTTGTAATGTGTCACGTGAGAAAAACATCATGATTGTTGGATTCTCGGGGTTTCTCTGTGAGTTTGTTCCTAATGCCATTTTAAAAATAATCAGTTCACGATATCGCATAAGTTATTTATAGACTGTTAAATAAGTTTTATAAGTTTTATCTGTAGACCAAAAATGAAAAGAAATAAAATAAAAATATATATATTTATTTTTTCCTTTTCATTTTTGGTCTACAGACTAAACAAATTCCTGAAACGTGATGTTTTTGGTGCGAGGATGGAGATGCGAGGAAAGAGGATAAAAGTGAGCGGAAAGTTTGTAGGAGGCAGGAAAAAAAAACGGAGAGTGGGATTCCCAAGGCTGTGGGGAGCGGAAATATGGAATTTTTTTTCAACGTTACTGTAGTACAATGCAATACAACACAATACAATACAAGTTTATTTAACGCCGGAAGAAACACACTTAGCTATGAGCCAGCTACTTAGTTTACAGGTATTGCCAAAAAACAACAACAAGCAAACAATAAATATAATGTACAGTTAAGAATCTATAAGAGCTATCATTAGTCTGTTTATCAATCTGAATGGTCAGTAATAGACCAATATAGACCAATATAGACCAATATAGAGAGGTTTCCACCTGAGTGTCGTAAAACCAAAACAAAGTAATCATTCAAACCAATCACAACAGACACAGACGATCAAATGAACCAGTCAGAATTTGTAGGAAATACATGTCGCCGGCGCCAAGCGCGGGAAAACGCAAGCAAGTAAGTCACGATTGGTTTTGGTTTTACTTCTGATTGGTTGATAAAGTGGCGCGAGAATTTTTAGCCAATAGCAAATCGTAGCAATGAAAAACAAAAGCAATCGCGAACTTACTTTCGACACTTAATTGAAAAACCGTTCTAAAATTAGAATCAGTCCGATATAAAATCATGTCAGCTATTAATATCAAATTTACTTAAAATTGCACGGAACACATGTAGAACACATGTAGATGTAGCTGGAAGCTTCCCGTGCTTTGTTCGGAAGGCTGTTCCATAGTTTTACTGCTTGATAGCACAATGTTTGTAGTCCATATCTGGTAGTATTGATCCTGGGACACCCCGGGCAACTTTTAGTTTCAGAATTGTGGCGCATTACTATTATTTAGCAGTTTATAAATTGTGCTAACAAATTTATTGTTCTCTGTTCTATCGAGGTGGTTCTCCGCATCAGTTTTGGCTGTTCATGACTGTATCGACGGAGTATTTTTGTTCGTTAACATACACAGCGTAGAGCTCTTTCGTTGAATTTCTCTGCCGAGGTCTTAGTGCAGGATTACCATATTTCAGCGTAGTAGTTGAAATGTGGGGCAATAAAACAGGTATTATATATTCTTTCTAATTTCGAGGGGAATCAAATTTCCCATGCGCTTTAAGACTGTAAACTGTTCGGATATCTTCCTGCAAAGTTTTGAGACATGTTTATCGAAATTCAGTTTGTCGTCAATAGTAACCCCTGTTACCCCAAGCAGTTCAACCTCTGCGGTGTTAGGAATAGCCGATATTATCGAAATAGAATTTGGGCTTGCACTGCGTATTTCCAATCACTCTGATGGCCTGGCACTTGGAGTGATTTTCCTTCATGCCATCTGTCTTTGTAAATCCTCAGATGGGCGAAAAATCGAACGCATTCAAGAGCGAGCCCTGCGTGCAGTCTATAACACAACAACAGAGACATATGAAGAACTTCTCAAGCGCGCTAAGTTAACTACGCCTACAGGACATTGCAATACTAATGTATAAAGTAAAGAACAATCTAATACCTAGCTACATATCTGAGATATTTACTCTTAAGGGCACTCGTTATAACCTTAGAAAAAGTGACTTTGAAATACCACGATTTAATACCATACGTTATGGTAAACACACACTTAGGTATCAAGGACCATATATCTGGTCCAAATTAGGAAACAGTATGCGTGAATTACAAAGCCTTAGCTCGTTTAAAGCTAATATCCGTAGCGTTGACCTGGCCAGCCTAGTGGAAGACAGTAGCAACTGCTGCGACCTTTGTAGCATGTGATTATTCACAATTATGTACATTTTAATAAGCTTTCATATATGTCATCTAAATATTTTTAAATCTTAATGTATAGTTTATTCAGATAAATTATTACTTAATGTGATATAATTGTACATAGTCTTTTTAGAGTCAAAATTATTTTTTTTATTTTGTAATAGTAGGTGTCCCCAATTAGCTCTATGAGCTAAATACATTTTATTATTATTATTATTATTATTATTATTATTATTATTGCATCCTTGTCTGCGTAAACAATTTGCGTATCGTAAGCATAAGCTAACAAGTTGCTCTCTGTGATGACATACGCTATATCGAATAGCAGGGAGCCTGTTATGGACCACTTCTGCCTTTGATACATCTAATAGGCCTTATTTACGATAGCCGCCATGTTGGTGGCAACATTATGGTGCAAATTAGCCTTGTGCTCTGCCAGGGGCAAACAATGCATAACAGAACAATTTTCCGGAGATCGGTTCTTTCTAAAAGTGAAGTATCCTTGTAAAAATCATACCTGAGAGCTAGATAGTTGGCAGTTATGATCTTTTTTTATTAGAAGTTTGGAATGGTTGCTCTATATCTGACTTGTATTAGTTTTGTTAACTACGCAAACTGTTTACTTGTTACTTAAGCGATAAAAATAACTTAAGTTTAAGTATATTAACTACTGTAACAACTGCATAATAAAATAAAAACCAACATGGCGGCTATCGTGAATAAGGCCTACTCAAGTGACTTAAGGCTTGGATTTTTTTTTATCCTTAAAGGACCCCCTGCAGAGATTTCAAAGAACCCCATTCTTTTTTGATATAATAACTTTCCTCGGTCATGGAGTTTAAGGGAATAAATAATCGTCTTGTTCGATCAAATGAAAGTCTCATCGACCACCACGTAATATTCCCTGATTGATGACGTCACAAAACACGAAAAACAATCGGAAAGTTTGAAAACTTTCGCCTTCAAAATGTTCAAAAGGTCCTTTCCAATGTAACTCCGCCTTTTAAGGCGGTATCCGTCATATGTCTTGTCAGATATTTTGACATTTCTTATGTCACGTGACCTGTTTTCCTTAAATGGCGGTTTCCAATGACACATGGGCACGATTAAAAGGGGCATTATTAAGCCCTTACTAGGAGTCATAGAAAAAGGAATAAACAAGATGCATATAATGTGACTATCTATTCCCCATTTTCATTGAAAGATTTTAACCGTTATAAGGCAAATGCAAGTCACGTGACTCAAACTTGACAATAAAAAGTTGATCAAATGGATACAAACGCGAATAACAAAACGCTTGCCAAGTTTCATAAAGATTAGATAAATGCTTCTACTTGAAATAAAATCCACCAAATTATTGGTTGAGTCAAGCCTTAACACACTTGAGTATTGCAAAGACATTGTCGGGAAAAAACCCAGGAGCAACGAAGCTCTTTAAAACCTCTAATTTTATTGGCCCTGGGTATCACGAAGCTCTATTGTTTCAGGACTTGGATCCATTCTTCTGTTGTTTATTCTATTGTTTTCTCAGCCAATCCTGTGAGGCGTTCCGAGAGCTTCGTGGCGCCCCAGAAAAACATAAATCATAAACGATGCGACACAATAGGACCTTGGGTATTCTCGTACCTTGATCTCCTACGGTCAGGCGGTCAGTTCAGTACAAGCATGAGTGAGATTTGGGTACGAGATTAGACTCTGGGAACAAGGCAAATAAAAACAGGCTCGTTAACATTTCAGTTATTGGTATTTACTATTTATTCTTTCATAAACAAAAAATTCAGAGGATGGTTTTGAGCATACTGTGAAATTTATCTGTGAGAACACAAGAATGTTTTTCGTTTCCCAGAAAACCATTCGGTCGTAACGTTCATGGTTTTTACTTTGTACTCGACAAAGGTTTTTCAAACAGGTGTATTCCTGTCGCAATATCTTGGCAAGCGGAGAAATACATTGCCAAGTCTGACTCACTGACGGCGATTAGAGAGGTAGCCCTTGATTAGTTCTGCCGTCTTTTCATCAGCCCATATTCCCGTATTTTCTCTACCGTCAGACCTTGGGGCAACGTATCAAAGGTTTTGATAGATAAATCGATACGAATCCTTTGACTTTATGGTTGTCGAGCTGCTTTTCCATAGCTCAGTCAGGCTGAGAAGGGCGTGTCACAGCCATGGAATTTCCTGTAAGTGAATACGAACCTGTGTTACATGGTCTCAAGATGAGGGGCTAATTCTGACATGCACTAATCTCTGAAAGACGTTTGAAAGTGAAGGCAAGATAGTTCATGGCCTGTAGTTTGACTTGTTTAGTCAGTAGTCCTTCTTGAACACGGGATAAACTTCACCAAGCTTCCAATGCTTAGGGATTTTTACAATGTCCAGCTGACATAGTTGATTGATGAGCTTAACGGGTGGAAAAAAACGTCGGTAGATTGTTTCATGAAGGGATATGTCGCTTTGTTAGTTTCGTACTGGACAAAACCTTCTTTACCTCCGTTGAAGTAGTTTTTCTGAACGACAAGCGTGGGACATTGGTAACGTGATTAGTTATATATGACTGAAGTCATGCGATGGTTAATTTTCCAGCTGAGTAGTCTCAGAACGTGCAACACTAATGAAGAAATCATTCAAGCTGCTTAATAATAGACCTTTCCCGCATTCCACTCCAGTGAGCACAAACAATGAAACGAGGTCGAGGCTTGGGTGGACAATTTCATACAAATCACTGTATTTTGTCCACCCCAGCCTCGAGTTGGTGCCTTTGTTCACAGGAATGTGGGAAAGGTCCGGCTATTTGCAATAGAAAAACCGCAAACATGAGATGGAAGCCGCCAGGGAAGGACAACTCCGCGTAGGAGGCCAGGCTACCAAGAAGGGAGCGGAATCAGGGAATAAATTAAATGTATATGCGGCAGACCCACCCAGCTCAAGGTGTCCATATTGATTTTAAGGTTATTCAATTGCCGACTGCAATTTTGGAAAATATTCTATAGTCGACCACTGAATTCATTGCTAGATGGGATATATATTATATATCAATACATATATCATTACATATATCAATACATTAATGTAGAGCGTGTAGAGCTTTGAGAGTCCAGATGAAAGATCAAAGACAACAAAATCGAACACTATATTTCATGGCGCATCCTGTCTTCGCATTCACCGTACAACAGCTCAAGCAAAAGATGCAACCTCTGCCTAAAGGAAAAATTTCTAATCATTTGCCGACCGAAACTTTCTACACTTAACAAACGTAATGAACTCGTGTCTTCTTGCCGCCATAGAAACAAAGCCCTTCTACGCAACAGCTGAACTGTTAAACTTCGCGCCGCATAGATTTGTTATTGTTATTATGTAAATTATTTTGTATATAAGAAGCGACGGTAAGGAATATTCTTATTGAATCCCCTGATGAGTGGGCAACCACGAAACAGGCTTGTCGGGATGAAAGCGTAGTTTATTTGTTTCTTTCCTCCATAAACATATATATACATATATATATATATATATATATATATATATATATATATATATATATATATATATATATATATATATATATATTTATATATATATATATATATAGAGGCTGAGCCTAACAGCGTCGCTTCTTGAACAAGCTTAACTAAGGTGAAAGGTCGGAAGCACAAGAATTAAGATTGACGACCGGGCTATTTTTCAATTTTAGCAATTCTCAAAAACAGTATTACGCGACCGTCTGCACAGTACATTTAGACCGTGCAAAAATTTACAAAAACAACTTTTTCTCCGTCTACAATAACTAGTACGACTACTTTCCGAATAAAATACAGTTGTTGCTTGTCAAAAATTGCCCGAGAAACTGATTTGGAAATCAAAATTGCAAAAATACACAAACATATAAATTATTTCAGTAAGGCGACGCGAGTGAAGCGTGAGATAGAACTATAAAATCGCTTTTCAATCTATCTAATGAATAAACAAACACATAAAAATGGACAACACAATCTTCTTTCGAAAAATTTTATTCAAATCTCCATTAGTTTATGTTTAAAAGCAAAACGCGTACCATTTATAGCGCATCGAGTTCGCCGAGCTGCCTTGGATGAAATTCAAGAAATCGATACAATTGAATTTAAGCACGTGTCAAAAACAATTCTCCAAAACTACACAAGAACACAAAGAAAAAGTCAATCACAGATTGATATCAACATAAATTCCCATCGAAAAATGTAATCTGTTTTACCTTTAAAGGCGGTGTTACACTGGGCAATGATTCGTGCAACTTGTGTCGCAATTTTGTTGCGACACAAGTTGCATGAAAAATTGCCCAGTGTAACATACCCCGCAACAAACATTTCTCGCGATTTTTTTGTTGCCGCAATCGTTGCGAGAAGTAGAAGTCGGTTCTACTTTTCGCAACGATTCTCGTCACGCCGCAACGAATTTTTTAAGCGTTGCGTAGTGTAACATGTTTCCTGCAACTTGTGTCGCAACGTTTTCTCACTTCCGCCAATGAAATTGCTCCTTTTGTAATCGTACCAGTCCTCTCCGCTATTCGTCACCGTCGAGCGAGACAAATTGCAAGAAACATTGCCCAGTGTAACACCCTCCAGGCAACTTGTCTCGCAGCATCGCAACGCACGGTTTTTAGTTGTTGCGAGACAAGTTGCACGAAATATTGCCTAGTGTAACAGCGCCTTAAGTCCCTCACTTGCTTGGAATTTCTTTAATAAATCTCCGCTTCTTTGGAAACATCTCGGATGTTGTGTGGCATCATACGCGCATGTTTTGCGACGTCATACGCGCCCGCGAGCTAGCCGTGCCCAACGCGGGCGGGCGGCACACGCACGCGCCCGCGAAACATTCCGCTAGCCACGCACGCGCCCACGAAACATTCCGCTAGCCATGACCATAAGAAATGGTCCACATTCCGCTAGCCACGACCATGAAAAATGAGTCATAGGTTCTAGGTTCTATGAGTATGGGGCTACCGCGCGGGCCTTCGGTCCGCAGAGCTCCGCTATTAAATTATACTAGCAGTAACCACAGATTATGGAGACGAGTTCGAACGAATTTCCGGCGGAAATGAGCCCCTGGAAAAACCAATAGGGGCAACCATTTGGAAGACCGGCCACCAAAAAAACTCAAATTTTACTGCAAATAAACCACAGGACAACCAAAACGAAATTAGGATTGCGTTCTTCGAACGCGATGAAACAATTTTTTGCTGAAAAAAGAATTGAGAAAACTGAAAAGGAAAATCGAGAGGGCGTTCGGCGTCTTTAGCTCATCACTCTGTGGAAAGTGGCCCTGCTATGTTGCTCAATGTTGTTCGTCATGTTCGTCATTTCGATGTCTTGTTGTCCTCTCGCCGGTGCAACCCTTGTTGCAGAGGAACTTGAGTTCCAGCATATCATTCTCTTCATCTTCTCTCTAAACCGTTGGTTTATCAGAGCGTAAGCATAAGGATTGACAGCGAAGTTGAACATGATCATTGTATGGACAATGGGAATGGCATAAGCACCAAGTTTGATGGAGCCAACGTGTTCTACGAAGATGTGCAGAATTGCGTCTGTTCCATAAGATATTACAAAAATGACACTGACGGTCACAACCATCAAGGTAACTCTCTTTCGCACCTTCAACACACCCTGTGTACATAAAAATGGTACCGTAAATATCAGGCATTTGTAAGTAAAATAACGCACTCTAATAATTACCACGCCGCCCGGTTACAAACTTACATAGCCTACCGTACCACTGTACCACCTAGTTTCTCGGGCTGCTTAGTCCTAATTTTAACTATATTAACTGCTACCCCTACCCTTAACTTAAAGCTAACCAGTTATTCCGTTATATAAGTCTCAATGAGGTGTCCGACGTCCTTCTGGACGGTATGATTTGGGCTTAACCGACAGCCAGGGGCGTCACAGAGAATCCAGGCCCACAACAGGAATCCTCAACGACAAAAATATAATTAAGGATTTGTATGGGATTTTACCGTGAGTTTGATAAAATATCAAAATTATAAATAAATAGCCATTAAAGTGTCCATACCTCATTAAAAAATGTCTACCCGTTGTTTCTTGGCGGAAGTCATTCCAGATCAATCAAAACTAGCTCGCTAAAAACTCGCTTAGGGCGTTTAAAAGCCTTCAAGAAACATCAGGTAGACATTATTGAATGAGGTATGAACACTTTAATGGCTGTTTATTTAAAAGTTTGATATTTCATCAAACTTACGATAAAATCCCGTACAAATCCTTACCAGTTTTTGTCGTTGAGGATTCCTGATGTGTGAACCTGAGCTCCCAGTGAGGGCGTGCAACCAAACTGAGGTTTTCAGGCAAAACTCATACCTGTTGTTGATGGGTGAGTACATTATTATAGTTACGCTTAAACCACAAGATGTAGACGATCCTGGAGTACAACACAATCAGCAGGGTACTCGTAAGGAAAATGTAGACGTAAGACGCAATGTTAACAACCTGCGCCGTCCACTTCTCAGGCCAATAGCAGGAGTTCCCCTTCTTCTCGAAATTCGTATTCAGGAATGGCGGGAATCGGAGAATCAGTCCGACTATCCAAGAACCAGGAATAATCATCTACAAAATATGTGTAATTTCATAAAAGCGGGTAAAACATACTTCACGTGGATAAACCTCTGACGCTAAAACTTCAATTTGTTGAAATACATGTTAAAAATGCGTGAACACTGGCTGACGTGAGAATTTAGGTGACAGTGATGAGTGTGTATGTCAGTTTGTGTGTAAGGGAGACTAAGAAAGTTGAAAGCGCTACAGTTTGCAATGCAGAGTTGTCAAAATAAACAAAATATTTCACACTTTCTTCACAGTTTGGGTTTGTTTTTGTTTTGTTTTTTCTAAAAACGTTGCCATACTTCTAGGTTTTGGGGTTTACCTCGGTGTAAACACCAGTGACTTTTTTCTTTGTTTTCTACCTTTGTTGTCTTGCACTCTATTGTTTCAGTACCTTTTGTTTTCTTTGTTTTACGTCACTCATGAGTTGGTAGGTTTTTACACCGAGGAGGAGCCAGGTTTTTGCTGCTATGCTGTCAAGTGAGTCACACACTAATTGCGCTCGATCGTCTTGTCAAAGTTGGCATAGGCTTTGCTTCGTGAAATGTAGGGTTGTACGAGGACTGGTGTAGTAATTTGTCGGCCAGTTCCTGTATTTTTCCGTAGTTTCTTGTTTGTATTTTGAAGTCAATACGACTTACTACAGTACTCTAAAGAAAGGAATTTTAGCATTCTCATTGTCCTACCAAATGAACTGTAGATCAGTTTTAGCTCTTTAAGGCGTTTCATAAAATGCCTCTTATGCGTCTCTGTTAGACTCATAGTCGTTAAATTGAATTCCTTAAGAGACCTTGCATAATTTGTCAGAATTAAATTCCGCGATTAATTGTGCGACATAAAATTGGGCCACTTGTTGAAACTTCAAAAATATAACAGGACACAGTCTTGTCATATTTGTTAGAAGGCTAGGTTACTAATTGGCAATTTTACAATAATTATATTAACGACCAATTTACTGGACGTCATATTAGAGAGTTATTTGCCAAATGTTTTTTTACCAAAGTAACATACCTTCAGTTTGCGCATGGTCAGTTTTCCTTTGTTTCCATAGGGATATAGAACGGCAAAGTATCGTTCAATGGCGATGGCAATCAGAGTAAAGACAGATACATTGGTTCCAATCCAAGTTATGTTTCCCCCTGTTAGCAGTGTACACAATAATCTTCCAGTCACTCCCTCAGGGTGGCTAGCGCTAACGTTGTGGCTCAAAATAATCGGCGGTATCATAAATGTTGAGTGCATGATGTCCGCTACTGCTAGGTTCATAAGTAGATAATTTATGGGAATTCTGCGGATAAATCATTATTTCAAAATTATGTATGAAAAAATTCGATTCATTTTATAACATATCTGACGTACTAGCAAAGCAAAACGATTATCTTTGTAAATGATCAATTTTTCTAATATTTGCCATCGCATTTTGCGCACGTATTTTAAATTCGACGACACAAGCTCGCCTGTCTGTAAATGGTATTCATCGTGAAAGTAGCTTGTTAAGTTTAATTTCTTGAGAAGTAAAATGAAAAGTATTATAATTACTCTTATCTCTGTTTTTCAGTTTCACCCTAAAATGAAATAAGTTTTGTCGCACCCCAATCTGATGCACAGTACTTTAGTCGATTAAATCCTTCTCTGTTGTCTCTTATCTCGCAAGGTTTATTACACCCCAGTTCAGGGATACCCATTTGAGAGTCTTAATGGGATTAACCGTTAGCTGTAAAAAAAGCCCTAACATTTAGTCGTTAGGCGTCAGAAAATGGAAACATTTTAACTGTTAGCTGAAAAATGTTAACCATAAAAATAATTTCTAGCTACGATTTGTCATTTGCCATCTCTTGTTAAGACTGTTATGTTGTTATGCGAGTTTGTGTCTTGCCCAGAATAGTTCTAAGGGCTTAAAAGTGTTTTACAACAACAGGAATTAATTTTTAACTTCTTAAAATAATGGAAGTTATTATAAACTTTTTAAAACTATGGAAAGTAATTTTTAAGATTTCTGTTCACCGTAACGAGAAGTAATTAACCGTTAGCCGTAAAAAGAGCCAAAATTCTAACCGTACGTTAACCATAAAGGCCACCACCCCATTGAGACCCTTTCATTCATATACATTTCCAGGGAAACAACACGATGAAGTCGAGAAAGCATGGCTCGAATTACCGACCGTCAGCCGCACCTCCACAATCCTGAGTCGGTACAATATGTTCGGCTACGTAGAGAGTTAGCTAACTAGAAACACTAACCCTACTATATGTACCTCATATCTCGATTTCTCAGCACGACAGCACAAACACAACAGTTTCCTACAATGCACGCTATGATGAATATTGACGTCACTGTTGTCATGGCAATATCAGGTGACATAGACATACTGAGGGTAGCTAGTGATATTTCTCCTTATCTAGATGGAAAAGAAACAATTTAAAGAATTAACGTATGGCATGAAGTTTTGCGGGGCAGTAATTTTCTTTTATTTATTGCGATTCTTATATTAATCAAAACAATTAGTTCCTGTAAAATGTTTTTTTTTTGCAAAGTTTGCTTCCCCAACCATTTACTTCAATGAAGGCATGACGGAAGATAACTGACAAAAATAACGTGTCAACAGATCGGACAAGAGAGCAATCCACACCCAACACATCCACTTTTCAACAAGCTGGGCAAGAAACGACATCAAACATTATTGGGAGTGAGGGGTTAATTAGAAACTGTGGTGCTACGTCGATGGGAAAGTTGGCATCAGCTGAGTTGAAATCCACCGAAGTGATTCAAAAGCAGATGATTGAAACGTTAGCCCATCCGCCGAGTGATTCACGGAACCGTGGGTTTTGTGAGGTTTATATATCGAACAAAGGAGCTGATTAGCATGGTGGTAACAGATAACGTTATATTTTCACGTTAATGCCGAGCCCAAATAGAACATCAGGCTCAATAATACACATAGTATAAAATATTTCAAGCTAATGGATTGAAGCAAACTTTATCCAGACTAAAGAAATCATCTTTAGGACAAAAAGGTCTATTGCTTTTGACAAACGTAACCAATCCTATGAAGATCATCATTATAAGGGCATTGTGAACCTTTTTTGGTCCCATTTTGCATAATTTTAGCTTTTTTAATTTCTGTAAAGATATGACATTAATCTAGATAATATTGAAAGAAGTTTTGCAAAATCGTTAAAAGGACTCGAGATATTCTTAAAAAAAGTGTTTTAAGCTGGGAATTCTTGGTTTTCACATGACGTCATAAAAAATAAAAAATCTAAAGTATAAGTCCTACAAAGCTGTTTCCAACATGGTATGTGAATACCAGTGTTATAATCTTTCACAAAAAGTTTCAGATTTTAACGATGTTTTTATAAAAGTTTTAACCCTCACGTACACCCCCACCGTGGTACAAGGGGGGGGGAGGGGTGCAACCCCCCCTTGGGATTTTGCGATGTTGCAATATTTCGGAAATATTTTACATCTAATGACAAGATAAGGTAAATATTTTGGGTTGTGACGCTGCTGGGGGTCCGTGACGTCATCCAAATTGGCCGCCAAGACGGCCGCCATCTTGGATTTTACTAAAAATTAAAATTTATCGGGAAAATGTGGAAATTGCAAATATTGCTTGCTAGAGTTGCAAAATAACATACAAGTAAACATTTTGATGCTTTTGGTAGCATTTTATATGTTTTTTCACTGAAAAAAGGTGAAAAACACGCATTTTTAGTCAAAAATGGCTTGACCACATGTTACTTATAACGTCATATCTCGTTACCATAGCAACCGGTTATCGCCAAACTTTGCCAAAATGTGTCTTAAGGATAAATGAACAGCTACTGAAAACGGCATGTGCTAAAATATTATTTCTCCAAGCCTAGTAGACATACGTTTTAATAACATTTCAAAATTGTTTTGTTTTTCGTGTATTTTAAAACCTTAAAACTTCACTCGAAATTTTCTCGAAAACGCTTCCATAGAAATTTGTAAAATTTTGTAGACCTTACGACAAGTACGTCAGGTCGAAGATCCAGCGAGCGTTTTCCAAAATTATCTCTTGATGACAAGTAAATCGGTATTATGTAAAACAGGGAGTGACGTCATAACGTTGCTTTGGCAACTCCGATTTCCATAAAACTTACCTCATCTGAAACTTTAATCTTTCTCTAGTACAGCTGCGGCAATCGATTTTCCGTTGGATCGTTTGTGGTGGTACACAACTTTCTCAAAGTTAAAAGGTATCGTAACTCAAAAACCCAGTCGAGCCACCTTAAGGCTCGCGCACGCTTAACTAACGCGAAAAAAGGAAAAACGATTGTTATTTTGGGAATCTACAATGTATTAGCATTGCAGTGATGTATAGTTTTCTTTGCTTTCGTTAATAGCGCGCGTACGAAAGATTTGCCGGAAGGCACCCTCTAAGGTTCACAGTAACCTTAACAAAAAAACTTCTATCCAGTATTTAAAAATGTGTTGTACGTTGCTTAAAAACGAACACAATATGGAAACTTATCGAGCCATTAGTCTAGGAAAATGAGAAGCGTGTAATTAATATTCACATCGTCATTCCTGTAATGTATCGTCTGTCAAAAAACAATGTTTTTAGTGACAATTCAGATCGTTTCGTATAGACCAATCTGACATACCACTGTCCTCAATAAAGGTCCGAAATAGCAAGAAACTCGAGCCGCCCGTATATATACAGCAGTATATATAAATTATAATAATAGACAGAACCAGTAGTGCTCACAACGGCATCAGTTCATAATAAAGCTCCATCTTGTACCATGTGTGCTAACGACAGGACACATTCGGTGTTAACTCACTGTTCAACGTCAATTCAGTTACTAGTTAATCTCGTTTCAGTTTATGCTTGCTTTTGAAGCTGGAAAACTTTCATCGTCTTTTTGCTCAGCTCAAACCTGCCTACGCGCACAAAATTCGGTTCTGTCCTGTTGTACCGGTACACAAGGACAAAAAGAAAAGACTAAACAATAGACTACACGGACATAATACCCTATAAACAAACGGAATACAATGAGAAATCCCTTGTGAACCGGTACACGAGGACAGAACCCAAAATTCCCTCGGTCAGTGGAAGAAGATGAGCTGATATTCACAGTATAATTTTGCGTACCTCTCTTTTTGTCGGCACCTTTTTAAAAACCTATCGCGCAAACATCCTTTATTATTAAATCACAAATGAATATTAGTATCACTGGTTACCTTTCATTTGCCAGATCTCAAGTAAAATAAGTTTTCTTGTCAAGTTTGGTGCAGATGATCATGACACTCCAATTTGAATGACAAAATAATACAGGCCCTGATCGAGCTGAATAAATTAACATTTAATACCTAAAGGTGATGTTACACGGGACGATTCCCAACGACGATTTTTAGCGCAACATGGGTGCGCGGACGATTTTCTACGCAATTTTTGCGTTGCAAAGTGTTTGAATCAGTTTCAAAAACTTGCAACGCAAAAACACGAATTTTACTCAAGTTGTTCCGTGAAACTTACCTGTCGTTCCGAATCGTCCCGCGTAACATCATCTTAAGATAAACATCATATTTTTGTTTTTAAAATTCTTCAGTAATAGGAAAAAGCGAAATCAAGAAGTTTGAAAGTTTAAAATTCTAGGAGTAAATGGGTCAAGTAATTTTGATCGAAGACAACCTTATCTCCATAATATTCATCACATTAACGTAGAGATTCCCGGCGCGACTATATAAAAGAAATTTTCCATTTTCCACGAGCCTCCAACAGGCAGCCCGCTGCCCGCCCGCCTGCCTCATGAAAACAGCTGGATTTTTCCTGCCTCAGAGTACGAAGCGTTTTCCATTGCATTGTCGAACGCAATCAACATAATAATAGCTAAACAACTTAAAGTTTCACTAAAATGCAACTGTAATCCACTTCCATCCTTGTAATCCTGCTTTTTATCCCCAAACTACTTGTTCTGTGCTTGCTCTAGTTAAGTATGCGAGTTGGCGAGAGCCGAGTGTATGAAAGTTTGAGGCCAAACGAGAGCGGGAGTTTGAACCGCTCGTCAGCTCTTGTTACCGTTTGTCCCGGGCTTTGGAATTACAAGAATAGTTTAAATTGTTACAGCTTAATAGGTACCTGAGAGATATACGGTGATAGTCCGTCCGTCAATTCCGTGAGGTTTCGCCAAAACTGAAATGAAGGCTTATACTAGCACAAGAGATAATTATGAATATAAAGGCGAACAGAAGCTGTTATTACCATCTCGCAGGTGATATCTGTCCATATATTCCAAATGACTCAAATGTTTAATTTAGCCGTTAGACTTATTCAAGTGTTACGTTAACGGGTATTTTACTCTATTTTTTAAACCATTATGGTGAAACAGTAAAGAATTTAAATTATCTTATAAATATTTTTGTATTGTTCCAGTTACTTAACTTTTGTAGTCGCCGTTTGATGTTTTATGATCCACTTATTACAAAATTTAATTGGTCTAAAAAAGCGACAATTTATCGCGGCCTTCCGAAAGTTTGATAATCAAGTATAAGTATACCATTTTCAATATATTAAAATACAAACTTGACTCCGATGCTTCGGGGACAAAACAAAAGGTTATTTCTTCTCTTTTATTCCCCTGAGCCTTGGAGCCAAGCAAGAGTTTTAATACATTGAAATAGGCCTATTCAGAGCTAAACAGTTGAAGAATCGAAGTGCCATTTGGGCTATCTGGTGTGACTTTCCCCCTTCGTGCAATGCTGTGGAGTTTGTTTATGTTTGAAGTCGCAAGTGGGTATTGCGAGTCAGTGTAAGCTTGTTGGAGTCAGATTTCTTTGTTAGTAATTGCATTTCTCTTCTCCTTGCTTTAACTTCTTGTTTGAAAACCTAAAATAGTATGCTCGCAGTTTTATATTGAAAAACTGACATGTTAATTTTAGAGCGGTCATGCATTTTGTTGTTGTGATTGTTTTTGTTGAAAGATATCTTGTTAAGTGACAGGCTCATCTTGCCTGCTCGGGTAGCCAATCAACACAGGATTCACTTCATTTTGCTCTCTCGCTTTGCCAGCCGTATAACCTTATAAACTAATAATTCTAACGGCTCTGGACAAATTGAACCCTCTTATCAATCTGAGAGATAATCCGCTGAGATCAAAAGGTTTGTATCATCGAAGAGAACAAATTCTTAACTGTGATCTAACGGCGCGATCCTCTCTGAAGTCTTACTGGGAAAGCTTTATACTTTCGCAGTGGCTTTCGTACGACACCCGTACGCGGACATCGATTTGCTATTGTTCAAAACGTTCGTCAATTTTCGATGTTATTCTTCACTTTTATTGATCCACAATATTAAATGATCGTTTAGTGCTACGAAGCGCTTCTGGTAAGCGATGTTGATTTGGCTCAGACCAATTTGCCGAGTCTCTGTATACTACGCGAACGACTCATTTCGTGACACTTAGAAATTTTTCGCGTCAAAGGATACTCCCGTACGGCCAACTTCGATTTGCTATTCGTACGGGAGTCCAAAACTTTCGTCAATTTTCGATGTTATTGATCCACAATATTAAATGGTCGTTTAGTGTTACGAAGCGCTTCTGGTAAGCGATGTTGATTTGGCTCAGACCAATTTGCCGAGTCTCTGTATACTACGTGAGCGACTCATTTCACAGATTTCATGACACTTAGAATACTCCCGATTTCCTATTCGTACGGGGGTCTAAAACTTTCGTAAATTTTCGATGTTATTCTTCACTTTTGCCGATCCATAATATTGTACGTTTGTTAAGATTCACGAAGCGCTTCTTGTGAGCGATGTTTATGCAGCTGCGCGAAGGAATCTCGTGACACCGCCATGTACTCCCGCTAACTTGTTATTGTTATTCATATGGGAGTCTTGTAATGAAACACATATATACTGTAATAATAAAAAAGAACCGAAAATAATCACTCACGTACGGCAAAAGGTGATCTTCATTGTGGATCAACAAAAGTGAAGAATAACATCGAAAATTGTCGAAAGTTTTTTTAAGTTTTTGGACTCCCGTACGAATAGCAAATCGAAGTTAGCCGTACGGGAGTTTTCTTTGACGCGAAAAATTTCTAAGTGTCACGAAATGATTCGCTCGCGTAGTATACAGTGACTCAGTCAGCAAATTAGTCTGAGCCAAATCAACATCGCTTACCAGAAGCGCTTCGTAATACTAAACGAACATTTAATATTGTGGATCAATAAAAGTAAAGAATAACATCGAAAATTGACGAAAGTTTTGGACTCCCGTACGAATAGCAAATCGAAGTCCGCGTACGGGTGCCGTACGAATAGCCACTGCGTAATACTTTAGGCTTTTAAAATACTTTTTTGAAACAAGTGGGAGTCGTGTTTAGCCTGTCCTATTTTATAGCACTATTTATACTACATCTTCCTCTAATTTCGTTTTCTAAGATGGTGCCCAGACATTACGCGAAGAAAATACTAAGCAGCACTTGATCGTCACAAGGCTCGTCATCACATCGTTTACTAAGCCTCGTGGTACTGCCAACTGGTGGTGCTCTCGTAACTTTTTGTGCATTGTTCAATACCCCAAGAGTTATCCTGGTCCACTGATTTCTTCTTTAACTGCCATTTCTACGACTTTTAGGTTCGTTTCGTTGCCTGCTTGTTTTCATTTCTCGTCGATCGATGATGAGTATAGATGAGAAGTCCACTGATAAATAACATCACGGGCTATGAGAACGATGGGCCATGTACTCGGTTTATTTTTACTTCGTTTGTGACGGCGAATGGCATGAGATAAACTTTCTGGATGGTCTTTTTTGTGAACCCGTGGCGAAGAATTTTGGTTTCAGCGGTGGGAGGAACGAAAACGGCTTTTAAAAGAGAGGAGTAAATACATCTAGTTGTCTGGGTGTTGACTGGTGTATTGTGTTCAAAATTCGGAGTTGGGCTTTTAAAATTGGCTTTCCACTCATTGGAATTGCTTTAACCAGGCCATAGTATGTCGTAAAAGGGACATTAAGATTGAATTTTAGAGCGAACTCGTGCAATTTCAAAAACTCACTGTTTTGGTTTAATATGTCGCTTATTTTAGTAATGCCAGCGTTGTACCAATTGTTGTAAAAAACAGGTTTGTTTTCTATCAGGATTTTTCTGTTGTTCCACAATAATTCATTTCTAGGATGCGTTCCGCAATCGGTTTTCGTTGCGACTTTCAACTCATACCAATAATTTAGCATTATTTTATAAAAAGTGGGGAGTTTGTTGTCATTGTCAAGTATATTTGCTGGGAAGCTGCATTTTGTTAAAAAGACAAGATTTCCGTGTTTGTGCAAAAGATGATTAGGGATTATTTTCCAGGAAGCTTGTGAATCATCCTGAATTCTGCTTATCCAAGCTAGCTTCAGTGCCTTTTCCATGATTTTGAAATCACACATTTTCAAGCCGCCATCTTTTTTTTCTCCGATTAAGGTATTTCTTTTGATTTTAGGGGGTTTTCCGGACCAAATAAAGCCGTCACAAACGAAGTAAAAATAATCATGTTTCAATACAAAGTGATTCAAAACATACTCCCAACCCGCGTCTCACTTAACCCTACATGCAACTTATGCAATGCCGAGA